>BSUD01000002.1:149576224-149690482 GCA_033239045.1 Fagopyrum esculentum | reverse complement strand
TAGTTATAATTTATTTCTAGATATTTTTTTTAATTTTTTATTTAATTGAACATAATTATAATTTTATTTTGATTTAATATTTATGTATTTTTTTCTATATTTTTGTTTTTTAAATTGAAAATATTTATAATTTTATTCGAAATACATTGAATAAATAAAAATTATAGATACTTAAAAAAGAAAAAGAAGAGATTTGTTAAAGAGATATTGTAGATGATTAGTTTTAAAAAATTTATATAGGTAATTTAAAAAAGGTTTTTGTGGCTTTTAATGAGAGAGTTCAATTTTAAATTTTTCACACTAGGGAACGCCACCTCAGCAGATTAGAACTCTACTTTAGTAGTATATATTGATATTGATTACTTGATTTTCTTCATCTTTACAAACTGCATGTGAGGAGATTTGAAAACTTGCGTTATTGAGATATAGCTGGTATAGTTTCAAAGTTTAATAGGTAAGTAGTTTTTTTTTATGTATAACAAATTGTGATGTACCTTAACATTTTTAATTAATTCATTTAAAGAGAAATTGTAAATTAAAATTTTATGTTATTTCGATACTCTGGTTTATTGTAAGTTAGAATATATTATGGGTTTATATATTATGTATTTTGTATTGTATGCATATTAGGCTTAATAAAATTAATTAAACTGTGGTTCTTGCCATCAACCGTATGGATTTATCAAACTCAACATTATTAAAATAAAAGTTAAATGTTTGCATTGTTGTCAAAAATTATGTGCACCAATTGAGAACATGAGATCACACTCGAACAATTTTTTGTTGTTGTAAGTTTATATTGTCGTGTTTGATATATATATATATATATATATATATATAATTCAAGCGAGGAGATAGTTTGTAAATAGGAATTAGTAGGGTTATGAGTCACTTGATGAATTTTAAATCAAGGACTCTCAAACGCTCATCATTAATGACATTTTGTAAATCTATATGTACTATTAAAACACAATCTTTTTAGTCCACATGTCAACACATATTTTAATTACAGATTTGTAATATTTTAATTCAAAATTAAAATATTTTTCATCTCATCGTGTCAATTCAACAAAAAGAAATCCATCTCGTTATGTTCAGTATCTTGCCGCAGCGTCGCCGGTCCTTCCCCGTCTTCGTCGGCCGGCCTCCTAGCGTGTTCACGCCGCCGCTACACAACCTGCACGTTGCACCGCTGTTCACTTTTGTTCGGAATTCGGTCATCAATCTTCACTTCTTCAGTAAGACAATAAGTTACTAACTTCAATTCTTCTCATCTTCAATTTTCGATCTGTAAATTTAGTTCTTCTCATCTTCAATTCGGTCTTCAATTTGTAAATTTGCGCATTTGTACTTGTGTCAACAACTCAACAACTCAGGAACTCCAACAACTCAACTCTCGGGCTACTCAACATTTCAGCAAGGTAAGTTATCATATTGTGATTTAGTCCTTCTCATCTTCAATTTGGTTTTCAATTTGTAAATTTGTGCATTTGTGTTTGTGTCAGCAACTCAACAACTCAGTAACTCCAACAACTTAGAGTCTCGGGCTACTCAACATTTCAGCAAGGTAAGTTTACAAATTGTGATTTGTACATTTGTGATTTGTGTTCATGCTGTGATTTGTGTTATGCGCCTGAAGTTTGATTATTTTGCTGAGTGCTGTGTGCTAAAATTTGATTGTTTAATTGACAGTTGAGTGCTCAAGTTTGATTGAGTATTTGTTTTTAGCGTTTTAGATTGAGTGCTCAAGTTTGATTGAGTATTAAGCGTGTTAGATTGTGATTTAGGTTAAATTGTGTTTGAACTAAATTTGTTAATTATATGATTAGGATTTAGTAATATGAACAAGTATCTTATTCGGAAGAAGGTATCAGTGTTGGAGATTCAAGTTCAATTCCTAATGTGAATGTTGGTGCATCAAATGAAAATGATGTTAGAAATGACGTTGTTGGCGAAAAAAGAGTTCGAATGGAAAGTCTTTATGATTCAACTTGTGAATTTAGTATTATTAGTGATCCAACATTGCGCAAATCCATCAATGACTATGAGTCTCGGGTTGGAGATGTTGTGATTAGAGAATATGTTGTTCAAGTTGATTGTCAATCATTGTCACATGATTTTCCACGAAGTATGCAAGGAAATAAACAAAGAGCTTTCCTTCCTAAGTAGTTCAAAGAGTTTGAATGGTTGGAATATAGTATTTCTAAAGATGTCACTTTTTGCTTTTGGTGTTATCTTTTTCAAGGGGTTCTCGGTAAAAGGTTTTGTGATGATGTTTTTGTGATGACGGATTTCGCAATTGGAAGAAGGGTCCAAAAATGTTTAAAGAACATGTGGGATCTATGAATACTGTACACAACAATGCTAGAAGACATTTGTTCGCTTACAAAGATCAAAGGCAAAGTGTGTCAAGATTTTTGTCGATTGAAAAAGAAGTATTAGATGTTGTTAGATTATTACTTGTACAAGGATTGATTTTTCAATGCGATGTTGAGGCGAAGGGGTCTCCAAATAGAGGAAATTTTTTTGAAATTCTTATGTGGTATAGTTTACGCAATGCCAAGGTTGGAAAAGTGGTTCTAGAGAATGCACCATTAAATCATCAACTTACTAGTCCTTTCATTCAAAATGAAACTGTTAGTGCTTGTGCATCAGAGACAACAAAAGCCATAATCAGTGATATTAGAGATAGGTTCTTTTCTTTGTTGATTGATGAAACTCGTGATAACTCTGTCAAATAACAAATGGCAATTGTTGTAAGATATGTTAATAGCCTTGGAGAAGTGGTGGAGCGGTTTCTCGGAGTTGTTCATGTTGTTGATACATCCGTTTTATCTTTGAAATGTGGCATTGATGAGTTTTTTGCTAAACATGAGTTATCCATCTCTAAAGTGAGAGGTCAAGGATATAATGGAACTTCTAATATCCGAGGTGAGTTTAATGGATTGAAGACTCTTATCTTAAAAAAAATTCCTTGTGCATGGTATGTTCATTGTTTTGCTCACAAACTACAACTAGTGATTGTGGTCATTTCACAAAAAAAATCAATTTGTGAGTGATTTCTTTGAATATATGTGTGCGATTACTAACATGGTTGGAACTTCTTGTAAGAGAAAAGATGAGTTTCGGCAAAGACAACATGAAGAAATTGTGGAGAGGTTGGAAAATGGTGACATTACAAAGGGGAGAGGAAAAAATCAAGAAAGTGCTTTAGCTCGACTAGGGTCTACATGATGGTGTTTTCACTATACAACCATTTTTCATATTCTTTCTTTGTGGAACTCAACTCTCAAAGTGCTAGACAATATATTTGATGAGGGCACTAATGAAAAAACTTGGGGCATTGTTGGTAGTTTGACAGAAAATATGGAGAGTTATGGTTTTATTTTAATTTCTCACTTGATGAATAAAGTGTTGGCGGTGACAAGTATGTTCACAATGTTTGCAACAAAAGAGAAAAATATCATTGCCGTTGTTGGTCTCGTTCAAAGCTGTAAACTAAAATTTCAAGACTTGAAGAACAATGGATGTGATCAGTTGATTGGAAAAGTCAATGATTTATGCACTAAGCACAATGTTGTGATTCGTGACATGGATCATCTTGCTACAAATCGTCGTTCTAGACGTAATGGAAATAGTACAACAAACTATCCACCACTTCAAAGCTGAATTTTTTTGTTAGAAAATGTGTTGTTTCCTAATCAACAATTAAACTAGTATTTATATCAAATTAATCTTATGCTACATTTCTAGGTTATTGACCAAATTGATAAGGAGATGGAGAATTGTTTCAGTGAGTCAACAACAATATTACTCACTAGTATAAGATGTCTTGATCCTAAGAATACGTTCTCCAATTTCAGTGTGGAGAAACTACTTCAACTTGCAAAGTTATATCCACATTATTTTTCAATTTGTGAGCAAATGGAGCTTAGAGAACAACTTGAGTTGTGAATTTTTGAAATGAGGAGAGGTGAAGATTATTCTATGTTGCAAAATATTGCAGATATTTCTAAGAAGATGGTTGAGAAGGGAATGCACATAGTGTTTCATTTGGTATACCGTCATATAGAGTTGACTTTAGTGTTACCGGTTGCCACTTGCCACAATTACGGTGGAAAGAGCATTCTCCGCAATGAGTATAATCAAGACATATTTGCGCTACAAGATGGGAGATAAATTTCTCAATGATAGTTTGATATTTTATTTCGAGAAAGAAGTTTTCAAAAGCATTGACAATGAAGTTATCATTCAACATTTTCAGAGTATGAGATCCCGAAAGAGGGATTTGCCCCCTTTAGAGTAGTGAACTCTTTTGTTGTACTAAACTTTAGTGCTTACTAATGAACTATTTTATCGCTATTTCTTTTGTAATCGGATTAAACATCTCAAAGCGATTAGTCCCCCTTCAATTATATTCTGCCTCCGCCATTGAGTGTCTTCGTCACTGCCGCTTGTGATGTAGTGGCGGCTATCACGCCAACCTACAGGCGCCCTATAGCCGACTCTTTCAACGTGTTGTTATCGCCAACCAACAAAGACCAAATAATGGAGGAGGGTCAATCAAGTTCTCATTTCATCCCTTCGTATTAACTCCCTAGGAAGTTAATCTACCTATGTCCTATATCTTGAAACCTATCCTAGAACGCTAATCAACTTGCATCATAGGGCTCAAAACCTACCCTAAGACGCTAATTAACCTGCGTCTTAGGGCCCAAAACCCCTCATAGGACGCTAACCAACATACATCCTAATCTACTGTAGGACGTTAATCAACTTGCGTCCTATGGGCCAAACCTACCTTATGACGTTAATCAACCTACGTTATAGGACTCAACACCTACCCTAGTGCGGTAATCAACTTGCGTCCTAGGGCTTAAAATCTACTATAGGACCCTAATCAACTTGCGCCTTAGGATCCAAAACCTACCCTAGGACGTTAATCAATATGCATCCTATGGGTCAAAACCTACCCTAAGACTCTAATCAAATTGCATCTTAAGACCCAAAACCTACCCTAGGACGTTAATCAATATGCATCCTATGGGTCAAAACCTACCCTAGGACGCTAATCAAATCACATCTTAAGGCACAAAACCTATCAGCGTCATATCGATGCCAACAAAACAAAGACCAATGAACGAAGGGAGGTCCATCAAGTCTTTCTTGCATCTCTTCGCTCCAACAACAATTTTCGTGCTCAAGATTCAAGTGCAAGTAACAAAGAGGATCAAAAGCCAAAAACCTTCAAATTTCTACTATTTACTCCTGAAGTTGGTGAATCATACCTTCGGTATGAGAGATTGTGTTAGAGTAGTGGGCAATATATTTGAATTTATTCCTTTGTTTATTAGTTTATTGTTTTACCTTTTGTATTTGTCCCCGTATTTGATCAATAAAATAAATCTTTTAGTTCACAAATTTAGAATACCACGAACAAGTCCTTGTCTAACTACACAGGTTTGCGAGGTAATTATGGTTGAATAGTAAACGGGCATGGGTAAACAGAAATTTGAAAGCAACAACATGATCCGGGTAATGATAACAATTGTTTTTGGTACAGAAATAATATAATTCCGATTGAGAGGACATTTGGTTGACCTAATTTACGTTGAAGCTAGCATTTGCAATTGATAAAAATGAAGTGAGTAATAAATAGGTAGCCACCAGAATATAAGCGACGGCTAACAAGAAGATTTGCAGCACATGCAAGAAGGGTCGATTACATTACAGTTGTATACGTGTGCGGCGGCCTTTTCAATCTCATTCACGATAGGGGTACGTCAGTAGAGCTTCAAAATGTATACCGCAGATATATTGAGGGCAGAAAATGAAGCAGAAAACGTGGTTGCAGGATAACAGAAACCTGGGATTCATGCATGTAAATTGTAAAGGTAGATGCAGTATTTGCAGAATTGCAGGGATTGAATGGGGTTAGGGTTTGCATGCAATATCTGCAACTCATTCATGCCATTGCGAATGACTGACTGCTGACAAATGAAATTGACTCTACGGAGTAATGACACACAGGGCGGCTCTTAACTCTACTCTCAAACCGGGGGCCGTACAATTTCACGGCTGCCTCATACGGACTCCCTATTCCTCTTTCATTACTCGCATTTTTTGGGTTATGAACCGGTTTTAAGTGGTTGCCTAATGATTGACTTGTAATTTTTTTTAAGTTAGGTTTAGACTAAGTATTTGGATCGTTCCTTATAATCGATCCAACCCTAACACATTGGGGTAAGTTTTAGGTCCAACATATTATAAAGTACGGGTTAGGGTTATGGTCGGGTTGATTGAAAATCCCTTCAAATTTGGTATGAATTGAACTATTTGAAAAAATTAAAAAGAAAACTTAAGTCAATGAATATCCTTCACGGTTACCTAAAGTCCTTGTATCCTTAATCCCTTATGTCTTAGTATTAAATTTTTATATAAGATTCGTCATTCGTATATGTCAACAATCTTCCTCGCTCTTCCTCTCTTCGAGTCTTCATTTAAGTGTTTATCTCTACCTCTCAAACCAGTTTCCGTCCTTTATCTCAGTTCTCCGCCATCATCTTTGTCCAAGTCTTTTGTAAACAAATTCTTATCATTATTATTATGCAGGTCAATCTGCTACATCAACTCTAAGATTAGAAAAATTAACCGAGAATCCATATTAAAACCATCAAATCACATTCCTACATTAAAGCTAATTTTAAAATTGAAAGAATTTGGTCAAAGACCCTTTTATATTTTCATTTACCTTTTTATATCTCATTGTCAAGTTATAAAATTAGTCGTACACGACATGACAAACTAAACTAGTTTGTGGAAAAATCCTCCACTTTTGAACACTTTAAAAAATCCAAAATATTGTGACTTTTTATTTGATTATTCTGATTTTCGATGAAGCTTCGGACGATAGTGAACGCACGACTGGAGCCAACACCCCTAGACAATCCGCAAAGCTTGACGGTCCATTTTCAAGCTTCTCGGTTCTCTACTTTCCTCTTAACTTTCATATAACGTGTAACATATATATTCATTGAATAATGGATTTAACGCAATCAACACTACTCATATTTTTGCTTTCCAAAAGAATATTGAGATTCTTCCTTTTACATTAGCTTATCCACCAATTTTTTTTTGTTAAGAAAATAGATTCGAATCATTTTTCTAGGCAATTAAGCTATTCTCGCAGGGATTATATAAAGATTATTGTACATGTATTTTCTCTCTCTCTTTTTCACATTATTTAGTGTATTTAATTTTTATACTAAATTTGTTATAAATTATAACGATTCATCAAAATCTTGATCAATGTTCGTCAAAATGTGATCATATGTAAAATTATTGTACATTTTATTAGTTAAAATAGTGATTTCAATATAAAAGTTTTTAAAAACATAATTTATCTGCATAAAAAATAATAGTATGTTTGATGATTAAGTTTATTACTAAAAGTATAATATTTATTTCCAAATAATCCATAGCTTTTTACTTTTATTGATTCTGCTATAATATTAAAGCACAAATAATTAGGTGGGGAGGGATACTATCATAGTGCCTACCCTTTACCCAAACATGACATATCATCTCAAGAAGATTACATGTTAAAGTATGTTATAAATAATCGAAATTTTTTAAAATTTTCTTTTTTATTGTTGGTATGATTATGTAAACCCTAAATTAGGGTTGTGTGGACGTAAAAAACCATAAAATTACATATTGTTATATATTAGTTGGAATTGCATGTGGCGGCAATGAGTGTAGAAGTGGCATAAGATGTCAGTTTGAGAAAGCCAAGAGGTTGACATGCAGCAACGTTGAATATGACCCTAACCTCATTTCTTTCTTGTAATGATCACTTCCAACGCCAAACCTCTCAACATCTTCTGTCACTCTCATGGTAGAACTCATTTTTTACCAGACAAAGAGTAATATTATAACTTCTACCTAATTTGACTTGTATTTTAACTTCTTTTTTTTGTCTGTTAATTGCCGTCATCACTTCGATATTTTTGAATGAAAAATATGACTCAATTAGTGCAGTACTCAAATTGAAAACGTTATAGGAATTGAAGCAGTTTACGTACACTCTTATCAATGTATATTTCTGAACTAAACTCATCTTGAGTCGTCTTCAATGTTCCAAAAAGTAGTTGGGCGATAGATGATGATGATCTCGCAGATAAAGTACAATATAAATATATCGTAGTATAGATTTATTATTGAATTCGAAAATGACGATGTACAAATCAATTAAGAAACTTAAATAAACTAAATATATACAAAATGTAAGTCACACAAACAAAAATCAGAAACTAAAGATCGAGAGCCGTGATCAACCGAGCAAGGTTTGGTTGACCAGGTTAAAACACTAGTTTAAAAACAGAAATCAACGATACAAAAACCAGAGACGAAATCGAAGCGAAAACTCAAGTTTATTAAGACTAGTCGACCGATCTCCTTGGAGCATTTTGATCGATTGTTTCATAAAACAGTTTGGAAGATAAAAAGAAAAAGAAAAGAGAAAGTTTTTATCTTTGTAAAAATCGAAATCAGATAATAGAAGAGGTGAAAACAAACAATAGGTATAAGATAGATAAAATAATTCCAGAATTCAGATCACCACAACATGCAAACAATATAGATCTTTGTTAGAAATTCCACAATATAGAATGTAAGTCATCGTTATGCGAAAGACAATTTCGTTCGATTGTCATGTGGTCAGGACTTTGCTCGACATACATCAATGTTTTTCCCCATTGATTGTCACGGACCCAAGACGGTGTCTTATCTTCACATCGAACTCAACATGGAAGTATGAGAGCTACAATGCCACCTTAAGCCAACACCTTGAAGAACACATAGCAAATGAGGACTCTAAATACTATCATAACTCATATAGACAAACATCTCGTACATAAAATTAGTTCAACATCATAGATCAATGTAGTCGAGCTCACCAGACCTTAGAAAAAAATAGCACTAGCCAAACATACTTGAAACAAAGTTGCAAAGCTTTATAATTGATCATAAAGGATCTAGTTGATCGACCAATAGGGTGCCAATCGACCGACCGGTTATAGAGAAAGGCGACAAAAACTTGATATCTTGCAGAAGAAAGAAATATATAACCTAATGGTTGAAACACCTTATTTATAAGGTCAGGACATAGCCTAAAACTCTAGTTCTACCGCGATCTTATCTTCTAATAAGATACTTTTTTTTTCTAAATAATAAAAGAATGAGAAATAATTTTAAAATTAGGAACGGAAGAAAAGTATTTACGAGAATAGGAAGTTTTCTCGATTTGGGAAGGCCCACAATTTGAAAAACAATTTATTATACATAAACCATTGTTTTAAACATCGATTTATCTTTTGTAGATGAAAACAAAAATATTTTAAGAAAACCGTAATTTAAAACTATGCTTACCTTGCGCTTTATTTTTTTTTACGAATAATGTACCCGTAATTTAAAAACCAGGTTACTTTATTATTTTTTTTAAACGAGTAGCCGTAGTTTAAAATTGTGGCTACTAATTTGTTTGTCTCTTTAAAATATTTTAATAATTAAGGTTATTGTTTTTGATGGTCCTAAAACCTACCCGCAAGGATGACATAGTCGGTTGTAGTATTTCGAGTGTCGAATCATAGGGGTTGCTTCTTCTAGTTATGCTAAGTGAAGAGAAGGAGAGAAGAAGGAGGATGAGGAGAATGGAAGAGGAAAAATATGTCTTTAAAGTTTTGGTAAAAAAGAAAAAAATAAGAGAAAAACAATGATTGCTGTTGACAAATAATGGAGGGAATTGATCTAAGGAAACAAGAATACCCACTATAATAAATCAAAGTAATATTGCATATATGAAACTCATGAAATTGATATGTGAACATTGCATGTAACTATCTAAAATAGCCTTTGACATAGACAAACAAAGATTGTGTTATCCAACATGATTGCACTCTATTTCCAACGGTTGTGTCAAGTATGTAGGAAAACTCATTAAGAACTTAGAAATCCAGAAAAGACCAAGAAAGCCTCCCTTGATAGCGCATGAGCTAGAAAATGTACAAAGATCGGAACTTTCTACGAAAGTTAGAAATCCTCAAAGTGTAAAGTAGATATCATCCTTTAAACCAAATCTTTTTCAATTAAAATCCTATAAAACCTTGCTTGGTAGCACAAGCTCTTTTATAAACGCCACTTCTTTCGAAGGTAAATAAAATATGAGAACAAAGTACTTTGAAAAGAAGTAATATAACAACCTCAATTCACAAATCATATATGCAATAATAAATTAAACCATTATAGGGATCATCCAATCCTTAGATCAAGATATAGATGATCTAGACATGATTGACTGTAAAAAAATAATTATTGAATACAAAAACTTCATAAACAAACTCACAATGTTCAGTTCCAACACAACGAGGAGAACCTTCAAGCGGGAATTGAAATCTACTCTAGGACTACTTGACGGCAGCTGGATGATAGGATGAGATGATGAGAGATTGGATGATAATGGGATGTAAAACTAGGGCCAATACATGTATTTATATATGGTATAAGTCAGGGTCTAGGGTTACAAAATATATCCTTCCAAAGATAAGGTCAAAAGATATGATTCAGATGATCAACATAGGCGAGACGACATAGAGATTGCCAAGGGAGCCGTCTGACATCCTTTTTAAGAATTAAATTAGCAAAAGTCGTAGCTTAACTGGAATTCCAAACGGAATGGAAACGACATTGAGACATCCAGACGGCATGAATGTCGTGTGTCAACGTTGTTTGACAATTTTTTTGACAGTTCAGTAAAACTGATTTTTTGCTTCTCTAGTTAGAATTATGTGACTCGTGAATACTACTTACGAAGCTATTTTGAAGATCTACACCTTTTTATTTTACACAAATGTCAAATTCCAAAGGTAAGATGATCTAAATGTGGAATCTTTAAGAGGTCGTCATTAAATGACATCCAATTCCAATGGTTTTCACTTGGCTTCTTCAATCTGTCGTCAATCTTGAAGTTTTCATGTACTTTCCGACTCTAGAGAATATTGAATCCTTGTTCTTAGGTAATTTTCATACCATTATACTCCATAAATGGCTTTGAACGCCTAAAACACAAAATAAAACGAAGTAGACACTGAAATATGGAAATAGGAGCTTTCTACACTAAAATGAAACACAGACAAGCTATATGAATATGAAAATGCATGATTCTAAAGGTTATATAATGTTACATTTGAAACTCATTAGTTTCTCTTAAGAAGAAGAAGAAGAAGGGAACAACCACCTTGATAAGGGAAACAACCACATTATCCAACATCACCTTGAGAGCTACACTCTCGGTCTTAAATTAGAAGATTAATCTAACAAACAATCACTTAATCTTGGATCAATTCAATGCTTTAACAAGTAGATAAAGGTTAGGAACCTACATCACCAGCATATGAAGCAAATCCAACATGGAAGAACATTCCTAGAAACCGAAATCACCTAGATGTGACTAAACGTGGTTTATTTTTCCTTCAAATCACGAATCAACACTCAAATAGACAAGAAAAACATGATTTGGAGCTTTCGACCTCAAATCTAGAAAAGAAATTAGTTACCTATATGAAATTCTAAACTAATAATGGCACACAACATATCAGAAGATACATAAATGATATAATAAGAGAAATTTTGTAAAAAGGATCAAAGAAAAAGGAATTACCAAGTAGAAATTAAAAGCTTTTCACTTGAATGCTTGAAGAACACTCGAAGAACTTGGAGAACAAGCTAAAAAGTTCTCTAATTTGATTCAAATTCTAATGTAAATTTTGTTGTAATTAGATTTGAAGGTACAAATACAGCCCATCATTTAATATATGAGGGCTTTGTGCTTTTGATTAATGTATGCATCACTACTACTACATCTTACTCTATCAACTTGCATGGCACCCTCAAAGGACACTTCAAACGGAACTAGAGGACTGAGGCAAGGATGCCCGCTTTCACCCCCTCTCTTCGTCATTGCTATGGAAGTACTCTCCTCCATGCTCACATCCAATACTTCCAACCCTAACTTCAATAACCATCCCAAGTGGAATAGCCCTCACATCACACACATATGCTTTGCCGATGACCTTATGTTGTTTTGTAGGGGTGACCTTCCTTCTATTCTAACCATGAAGCAGACGCTGGATGGCTTTGGTGACTTCTCCAGACTCCATGTCAACCTCAATAAATTAACAATATTCCTTGGTGGACTTAATCAAGCAACCAGTGATCACATCACCAATACTACAGGTTTCACTCTCGGCTCTCTTCAATTCCCTTTCACTACCTCGGAGTTCTTGTGGGAAGCAAAAGACTTAATCTTACGGATTATCAACCTCTCATTACCAAATTCACCCAGAAGATACAATCCTGGAGTGCAAAACAACTTTCTTATGCTGGAAGAATGCAAGTCACATCTTATGGCCATGCACAACTATTGGTGTTCCGTCTTCCTAATCCCTCACACAATCATGCTTAAGATCCAATGCCTACTTCGTTTCTTCCTTTGGTCTGATACTGATTCTAGCAAGTGTTCCCTTGTAGCCCGGGATACTGTTTGCACCCCGAAGAACCATGGAGGCATGGAGGGCTTGGTTTTAAGGAGCTCCTCTCCTGGAACAAGGCATGCCTTTCGAGATTAATTTGTGATTTGGATACCAATACCTGCAATATTTTGTGTGATTGGACCAAGAGGAACATCCTTAAGAGGCATTTTATTTGGAGCTATAGAAGAAACTACAACCAAAGCCATTTTTGGAACATGATCTTAAAAGTTAAAGACAAACTCATCACTACTCTCAACACTAGCGGTTCCACTAATCCCTTCTCCACCTCAAATGGTCCCTTCTCCACCAAGAAAGTCTACCTCACCCTCAAAAACCCTACCCCTCCCTCCAATGTTGATAACTTCAAGGCTCTTTGGTATGATCTAACGATTCTAACGTACCAAAGTGCAGCTTTATTGCTTGGATTTCCTTCCACTGGAAGCTCCCCACCTTGGCCAAACTTCTCCAATGGTACATCATCAACAATGCCACCTGCAAGCTTTGTCAAACTCACCTCGAAGATGAAGATCATCTTTGGTCTAGATGCAACTACACGTCTCTAGTCCTTGACATCATCTCTAGATGAACAAGGACTCCCTACCCTCCCCCTTACTTGCACAATATCTGGACGTGGCGTGGGATGTCACGGAGGCAAAAACATAACCTTATTGCTAGCATCTAAATCTCCTCTATCTCGGCCTTTGTCTATTTCACTTGGAAAGCTAGGAATAATCTACTCTACAACAACACCTTCACTCCAACCATTACTTGTGCTAATGATGCAATAATCACCATCAAGAATTATGCTTCACACCATTGGAAAGACCGATCCACTAATTCGATCTCTTGGGCTAGCATCTTGGGAATTCATCTTGCCTAGCTCCCTATAGCATCTCTTCACTTTATTGTATCATGATCTTGAAACATTGATCACACCTCATTGTAAATTCCCCCGTATTTTTCTTCAATATATGTAAACTTTCAAAAAACAAAAGTGGTCTCCCCTCACTATAAGACAAAAGACATTACAAATGAGAATCTAATAGAAACATGGTCAAAACATCGGTTTACGGGATAACACATGCGACCGAGGTGTATCCAACCTCGGTCGAGGTATTTCTCCAAGGAGAAACTCGGCCTCTACTCTCTTGACCTCGGTCTGGCTCTCACAAACCTTGGTCTCTAGGTAAAATTCAAAGGAAGTCGAGTTTTTGCTTTCTTCTTTTTTCTTGGATTCTTTTGGTGGTCTTCTGGAGATTCGGCTCTTAGTATAAGCTATAAAGATGTAGCCTTTGAAAGAACTTTCCAACGAGTACTTGTGGATCTTCTAATTCATTTTGAGGCCTCTTATAACTTTGTAATCCCGAAACTATGTAAAAGTGAGCTTTAGGCCTTCTTGCGTTCACAAGTTCTCATTGTTTGCTTCATGACTCTTCTTTGGAACTTCCAAACATCAATAGTTGACATCCCAAAGTGTATCCATAATTTTTCTTGATCCCCAACCTCAACTTATGCATCCCAATGCTTCGTAGTTATTGTTGGTTGAATGGATGTTAAGATTGTCTTTTAAATGGAGAAATTTACACCTTTGTGGAAAATTAACTAACTCTCTATGGCACATTCGTAGTTATTGTTGGTTGAATGGATGGTATGCATCCCAATGCTTCAAAATTAACATCTCAAAGTGTCCCCTTGAAGAGGATATATATATATATATATATATATATATATATATATATATATATATATATATATATAGTATAGATCATATGAGAATAGGCCTTATCGTGTACAACATGTCTTATTGTTTAATATATTATTCGTAATTATTATTAGTTTGTTACGAATGTGCCATATCGTTTAATGTATTATTCGTAGTTATTGTTGGTTGAATGGATTATTCGTAGTTATTATTAATTATGATATCTACCCTAAATCTCAACCCTTAATACTCATCATCCGACGGTCTAAGATTGTTCTCATGATACACAATAAGAGTGTTCTCATGGGAACCACACCTTATATATATATGAAACAACCTGAGGGCACGAACACAAGGTGTGCAAACTTGTAAAATTCCTATATTGGATTCCAACAAGCTCCTAAATAGTGGCATAAATTTTTTGAAAATATACGATGTCAAATGGATTCAACATAAACGAATGTGATGAATCATGCACTTTAAGAACACTCCAAATGAATACATTTTGTTTTGTTTGTACTTAGATGACATGCTTATTATTGAAAGCAATAAGTTAGGGTTGAACCCAAAGGAACTCGAAAGTTCAATCAAAGTGTTCTTTGATTACCCACATACATATGTGTGGGGTGGGGGGGGGGGGGTAAAGTGGTTTTAGTCAATAAGAAAAAATAGAAAAATAACGCTTTCAAAGAAGGTTTGTATGAATGTTTGGAAGACGTTGTACTCAATAATTTTTTGCTTAGATAAGGACTGGTTGATCCTTGTTTTCTAGTTCAAGTTCTCCTTTACGTTCTCTTTAACCTGATCATCTATAATCATCGGTTCTACCAGTCCCGATGATACTCGTTTCTAAAACATATCTTAAAACCGTTAAGATTTGATAAAGAAAAGAAATTCAAGTAAGGTTTTAGCAATGTACATGAAATAACAACAAGCCGTTATTATAAAAACGCAACTAACTCTTTTTTATGAAATATAGTCGCAACCCGCTAAAGTAAATCATATTTTCTACTAGAAATGCAATCTGAACCGGAACTGCAAATCTTAGCGAGAAAACGTCTGTAAATCTAGTAGATCATGCTAGAAACAATGGCACAATCAATTAACTTTTTCAAACAAGAGAATTAATACAACAAACTAAGGGGAATAACAACTTAGAAACTCACAACCAACATTACTAAAGCTTCAACCGTTGAGCACAACAATGAGAATTCCATTCTTCATAGAGAGAGTTTCTGAATGTGGAAAATTAAAAAGCAAAGTGAGGTGCTGAATTGAGATGTGTTAAGATAATTTTGATAGATCCTAAGACATCTTTTTCTACTAGTCTAGGAATTGAAAGCAAGGAAAGAAAAAAGTCTAAAGTGATTTACGGAAATTGAAAGATATAAATGTCCAAACTTAAAGTCCGAATTTACTTCTCCAAAAGCCGTTCACTGCCGGCGTGGTAGGTATGAGCCGCGGTGTGGCGAGCCGAAGGGTCAGGTCATGTCTTCAACCGGACTAGTCCTCAACTTTTGTCGGGGAGGAGCTCATGAGTTCACCGCGGGTGCGGTGGCAGGGAGCCGTGGGTGCGGCCAAATGTTGTCGCGGGTGCGGCCTAAGAAGGCGCTGGGATGGTGGGCCTTGCCTTGGGAAAGGTGTGGCTGCGGTGCTACGCCAAAAGCTCATCAAAGTTGTTTCTTTGGTTCCTTGTTTCATGCCTTCAAAGTTTTTAATAATCCTTTGATTTCTTCAATGTTTGCCTCTTCATTTGAATTACTATCACCAAAATACAACCAAAACACAATCCAAAGTATGCTAAAAGCTAACTAATGTGATATGAAATCTATCACCTATCAATAACCTAGCTATTTGAACCACGTGCGCACTGAGTTGCGTCATGCCGAACTCGGTCTCAATATATATTAGATGGGGTCTTGGGCTCAATATGGAGCTTGGTATGATCAATCAACGTTATTTCCCCTCAAGTAATCCGAGAATATCCCATTACATTACTTTGGGGATGGGGCATTAACGTCAGTGAAGATCCATATATCACTTCTTTAATGCCTCCGCGAGAATCCAAGGATGACAAGAATTCGTGGATTATGTCTTTTGAAGTCTCTATGAACAAAGCTTCATCTCTCTCATACAATATGTCACAACTCTCCCTCCTAGTTTTTGTTTTCCCATAATATCGAGTTTGAGAGTCCACTGAATAATGCTTCATAACTTTTGTAGTTCGATGAATGAATAAGAAGGTTTTTACAATTGTATCATAAAATACAAATTAACGAAATAGTGCTTCATTGTCTCATATAATAGGTCACACACTATCGGTTGATAAATCTTATTATCACAAAATTAAAGCATGGATGCATATAGTTTTATGCTAGTAGTTTGATTGAATAAATAAGGGTGAATTTGCTATGTAGCAATAGATCATTAATTGCCCACCTCAATAATTTTGTTAGAATATGACCTCTTTTGTAATTTGAAGATTGATTTACCCTTATACAAGAATCTACAGGATTTTGTGTATATTATTGCCTTTTTAATTCACCCATACTCCCTAATTGAAGAAGGTGTATCGTTAATGAGTTTATATTTTTGATTATCATAATAAATTTGCAATCAACATATCAAAACCATCAATATTGCTTTTCTAGATCTGAATCGTTACTACTCTTCATCGTCAACTTGTCTTCATCTTGAACATTCATTTTCTCAATCAAATTGACAGTTTCATATAAATCATGTAGATGCAATCATGTACCTTTCTTGTGTATTTGATAGTTTCTTGTACTATTAGCTATTACTGGATTACTGTCTTATACTAATCATAGTTCATGTAATATGCTAGTTTTATAAATTCTTGTAAGGTATGTATCATTATATAACTTGTAGGTAACATGCGAGGCTTGTACATGCTTGTACTCGTTATGTAAATCATTTATCACCAATTTCTTCTCCAGATGTGGGCAAGAACGATGTTGAACCTCCATTCCACCTAGAGGTTCGGTTGAAGCTTAAACTACTGAGTGCGTTTTTTTCCAACACTGCTATCGCAAGACAAAAATGGGATGAAGCGATTCAACTGATCAAGCAAGCAAGAAGGAATAAGGGTTGACGCTTCAACTTCTCTTTCGTTAAAACCAATGTGTTCGATGAAACGCTTCAACTGTGTGATTTTTGTTTTTATTAATGTTATTATGTAAATTATTCTATTACTTATTCACCTTCTTTACTTAGATTAGTGTATAATAGTATCAGATTCTCTTGTAACTCATTTAGATAAAATTGAGATATGGTGAGAAGGACAAATTTGATATTATAGATTAAAAGATGCTATTTAGTTAATAAATTATAGACCTACGTTATTTAGTTAATGAATTTTATGTAAGAGTGCATTTCATCCAATTTTCTCTCTTTATAATGTCAATCGAAAAGCATGGATGCATATAGTTTTATACTAACAATATAAGTTAGATTAGAATTTCCAATAGTGACAAAGAATGGATGTCAAATGCACCGTACCTTAATGTTGCACCAAAATTGACAACCCAGTACAAGTTAAGAAACAAAAGGGTGGGTGTTCAAAGTGGATTGGAAGGTGAACTGCATGCGGAGTATGCAAAGAGGCGAGCATGTTGAACGCCGCAGCAGCAGACTGCTACGTAACCCCACGCGCCGCCCTCACGGGGACCCATCCCAGCCAACACTGCCAGTCTCTACCCAACTTGTACTCGCCTGTTTCAAGGGGTCCAGCTAATGGAATTAACAAGTGACTCACTAAATTAAATTCCTTCTTTTCTTTTCCTGCTTGAAGAAAACAAAATAATAGTACCTCCAATTATTTCAAAGCAGAGATATATGTATACGGCAGTATATATAATGAGACTACGGTTGAGAAATTTTATTGATTTTTATATTGGTTTTTTATATTAATTATTTATTTTATTTTAATATTACTGTTTATTTTTTTTATTATAAATAAAAATTTATTTTTATTTTTTAGTTAAAATTTTATTTTTAATAAATTAGAAAAAAAAAGAGCTGTTAGTGAACTTATAGTACAAAAAAACTCAAATTTTTAAATCTTCTTCTCTACAAGGAGCCTCCTTATCCGAACTACTCTATATATATTCTAAATAATATTTTAATAAATTATTTATGTGTATTTTATTATTTAATAAATTTGATTAAATCTATTGTATATTATTATTGTGCAATTTATGGATGGACCCTTGAATTACATGAGTGAAATTGGTTTGTGAAAATTTTTTTGCTTGTAACTCTGGAAACAAAAACGGAAGGAAAATAAATTTAGTTCATATGTCCTGTTCATAATTATTTTGGAATCATTCTCTTCTAGTTTTAATGCAAAAATACATTTGTATGCATTTGATTCGCTTTCATTCAATTTTCACTTTGGTAGTCAAAACTAAACAGACCCTAAATTAGTAAGTTAGCGATATATATATATATATATATATATATATATATATATATATATATATATATATATATATATATATATAAAAAAAGTAAAAATCACGGCAATTATTCTATAACAGAATAAAAATGTGACATTTTGATGCTTTTGGCCTGCCTTTTCTTGGCCTATATAAGTGCCCCCCACTCCCTGTCGCAAATACAAGTCAGAGTTGTTTTTTATCTCACTCCCTCAAGCTCAAAATATTCCATCAAACTACAATCAACAAAGCATTTCAAGTCTAAAATAAGAAAACCAATGGGTTTTCTTATGCTACTTTTGTTTAGTCTCTTCTCTCTCTCCTTTGCCTATGGGCACGGGCTCGGGCACCATCACGGTCTTGGGCCCCGACACGGGCAGGGCGGATGGGTGGATGCCCATGCAACCTTCTACGGCGGTGGAGATGCTTCCGGCACAATGGGTACGTAAATTAATGAACCCTAAGGTTTGCTTAAATTTGATCATTTTACATTATATATAATATATATGTTCAGGGGGTGCATGTGGGTATGGAAACTTGTACAGCCAAGGCTACGGCACTAGCACGGCGGCGCTAAGCACAGCGCTATTCAATAACGGCTTTAGCTGCGGGGCCTGTTTCGAAATCAAGTGCGCCGGTGATCGGTGGTGCCTACCGGGCTCCATCGTTATCACCGCCACCAACTTCTGTCCACCCAATAACGCCCTCCCTAACAACGCCGGCGGTTGGTGCAACCCTCCTCTCCGCCACTTCGATCTCTCCCAACCCATCTTCCAGCAAATCGCCCACTACAAGGCCGGCATCGTCCCCGTCTCCTTCCGCCGGTACAGATTACTTTTGTAAAATACTAAAATGCCGGTTTTGCCATTTGTTGGTCAACGGCAACGCAGTTTTATTGATTCTTAAATTGTAATGTGCAATGTAGGGTGGCATGCAAGAAGAAGGGAGGGATAAGGTTCACAATAAACGGACACTCTTACTTCAACCTTGTACTGATCACCAACGTCGGCGGCGCCGGAGATATTCACGCTGTCCAAATCAAGGGTTCGAGGACAGGGTGGCAGCCGATGTCGAGGAATTGGGGGCAAAATTGGCAAAGTAACACCAAATTGGACGGTCAAGGGCTATCATTCAAGGTCACCGCCGGAAATGGCCGGACCGTCGTCTCACTGAATGCTGCCCCTCCTGCTTGGTCTTTTGGTCAGACCTATACCGGTGCCCAGTTTCTCTGAAAATCTGCCTCCGGCGGTAGGGGCAATTTTGTCTTTCTACGTTCGTTTGCCTAATTGGGCCAGGAATAGTAATGGGCCTTGTATTGAAGTGGCTGATTCTATTACTGGGCTGGGCCAATATAATAGATTTGGGCTGACATTCCATCTGGCCCAAATCATTAATTTTATTAAAATTGAAGAGAGGGTTTTCTGGATAAAAAAATGGCCAACAGCTTTATAAGTTAGTGTAACTGAGTTATGTTGTTTCCTTCTTTAAGTATGTAATTCCATTTTAATAAAAGTATGTTAAGCGATGCTAAAAAAATTGAGAATATTGGTGAAATAGATACAAATTAGGCACCCTAATTTTTACATTAAAAAATAAAAAAACAATTACTAGGATTATCAATGTAAATGGGTTAAAAATTTGGCAGTTTTTAGGCGGTTTTAATTTTTGAATAGTATCTCAATCCGAAATAATAGGCAACCGTTTACAAGTGAAAAAGGATTACAAGTGAAAAAGGAAACCAATATTTAATGATTCTGGAAATCTTCTCAACCTCCTCACTTCAATCAATTAGGCATAATTTCTTTTATTCCCGTGAATCAATAACCCACATTACTCTCTCTCTCTCCAAAACTCACGCCTCTTCATCGCCATTGTTAGCGGATGAAGGTTTGAACAAGCCGAAATCGTCTTCGTTGGTTCTTCGTCCTGAACAAAACATAACACAAGTTTCTTCTATTTTTATTCATCGTCCATCATCAAACACAGAAAGATTAGTAATCAAACTGAAGTATTTTTCTCTCAATCGATTTTCATTCTGGATCTTCGTCTATAATAACACTGAAAATTGGTTTCATCGATATTCTTTAGTTTCAGTACACAATCACTAAACTTTGTGTAAACGATTACCCATTCAAAGATGTTGAAGATACAAAATGTACGTACTGAATGCCCAAAAGTTCGATTCTTTTAAAATCGATACATATAGGATTTACAGAAAGAGTTAAATTTGGTGTAGATAATGGGAAGTGATGTTGCATGTTCGAATGTAAAAACGTAAAATCCTTTGAGATGTAATATTATGTATCGAATTTGCTATCTTTCATGTCTGTCTGTTTGTGTATTATCTGCTGTAATCGAAACTAGACATTTTATTTGGATAGAAAATTGGTAAACACATTTACAATATGCTAAGACTGGTACATTTTATGCAGTGGTATACACAAATGAAGTTAGATCCATGCTAATGTTATGTAATATGTATACTAATTATGTACAAATTGGAATGGATATTAGAAACGCATTGATAGTGTACACATTCTGTAACGAAAAACACAAACAGAGTTGGATGTATGTTTAAGATATGAAATATATGTGTTGATTATGTGGTAAATATTTATGCATAAGATTATATTCCAATTTGATTGTGTAATATTGCTATTATCGAAATTAGACATGTCATTCGGATATGACATTGGGAAAAAAAGGTGCAAGATGGTTGGACTGATTACAATTTCTTTAATAGTATACACAAACAGAGTTTTTCTTTAATGATATACGCAAACAAAATTGAATGTAAGTTGATAATATGCAATGTATGTGCTATTTATGTAGATGGGAAGAACCCATTCGACCGAAGATGGCTCGTATTAACAGTTTTTTTCCGGTTGCCAATGATTCCATTGCTAATGGATGAACTGTCTATTGAGGACAAGAACAAATTCAAGACTGGAGTATTTGCTCCAATTATTAAGATGAGCACAAGAATGAAGATGTCAAATCAGATTATACATTTCATGTTGATGCACGAAGTGAAGATAAGAAGAGAAAATTCTATGTGGTTTGACATCAATCAGGTGTTACTTAGATTTGGTATTAATAAATTTGTTGAGATAACTAGACTAAACTGTTCAGATGAGTACTTTGATACATATGAGGAGAACTCAAAGGTGGACATAAAATCTATTGTTGGAGTTGATCGATGTGTCAACATTACATTGGAAGATCTATACATGAAGGAGCCTAAGGAATCCCCATACAGATACAAAATGGCTCTAATTTTTTTTTATTGATGTAGTGATTGTTGCTAAAGACAGGAAAACACAAATCAACCAGCAGACTATTACATGGAGCTGATATGGACCGTTTAAATGTTTTTCTATGGGGTCGTCTTGCTTACATTCAAACGAAGAAGTTCTTACAATCATGTGATGCTGGCAGAGAAAGAAACAGCGGGGGATACAATATTGGTGGCTTTCCACTATATCTTCAGGTTTGATACAATACATTAAATAAACTTTTTACATATGCAAAAATTAACAATGTTTATTAATTATATATAAACTCATATGTACATATGCACTGATAACTACTACATAACAATGTAGATATTTGCGTTCCACTCTATGCCAAAGTTTTCAAAGGTTTTTGCAACCTTGATAGATGAAGATGATATGCCACTGTGCCACAGATGTGTTTCCAAGTCTGACCAAGGTGGCAAACCATTTCCAAGTTATGTAGAGATAAAGACTATTGTTCAGAATATTAAGAAGGACATTAAAATCGTCCAAGGACGCCATGAAAATGACGATAGCGACTAGTGGAACAGTGAGAATGATGGTGAAAGGTTAGACCTTTTATTCGACGTTGGTTTTGAGAATGTTGATCTGATAATAACAAGGCCTAACGTTGTTGTCGAGAAGGAGAAACTTTTTAGATATGCGTAGCAAAACATTTTTACATGCATAAGTTAGTACATACACAAATACTATCATTCATTATTGACATATATGTTATTATGTAGCATACCTTCCCCAAGTATCACGATCAGAAATATTGTGAAAGTTGTGAACGATGATGATGATTTTGTACACCCTCCAAGTGCATAAAGTATCCCATGTAACACCCCGAATCCGCGGGACTCGGAGTGCCACATTGGGCTAGGATCTCACAATGGATCCTGACCCTAGCCTGACAACAAGTTCACTGGACCTTACAACATGGCACTGACAGATATAAAACAAATACATAAAACAGTATAAACTGTACAACCAAAAGTAAACAAAAACATAGCCGAGTATATAAAACGACAACCTCCCACAGAGGTACAAAAGAACATCCTCACGCAGGAGGGAAACACAACAAACCCAAACCAACCACCTAATGTACGAGAGTCCTCGGCCTGTCACCCTGCCAGATCACCCAGTAGCGCCTAACCTGTAAGCATCTACAACATGGTAATAACCATTAGCTATCCATACACATATATAGAGTAATGCATAAGCACAATCACACATAGGGAAAGATAAACATATCAGCATGCTTTCACTCATTTACCCATTTATTCATCTCAATATAATGGTCATTCACTCAAATCGTATAGATATAGTATATATGAAACTAGGTGACACGAGGACCGATACATCCTCGCCTTTGAGCCTGCTAGCCAGCCGTACTAGTATCGGTCACACAATCCGTGTACCCTATGGGAGTGGATTGCGCCCTTCCTGTAAACCGGTCTGGCCTGACATCAGAGAACCTCCCAGACTCCACGGCGGGATGAAAGGGAAAGGTTATCACAGCCACGCAGTGGGGCAATCAATAAAACATAGGTCGGTAAATACGACATCACATGCTATCATAGCAAACATATAAGGCACACACCACTCATACAAACACCCAATATAAGGATGGTAGCTAAGTAAGTCCTACGGACTTACCTCAACCTCGTATAAAGCTCAACCACAACTGGATCACCTTAAAACTGGAGGAACAACACAACCTATAGACAAGGCATAAAGAGATGTCACATCTCTTATCAAACAAAGGGTCACACCTAGACCCAAAGGGATCCATAGGGATCATATACATCCTATAACCTCGAATAACATGCTAAACCTAAAAGCCACATCAGGGCATAAATCCAACTCATGACATCATCACCAACTAAAATCCCATAATTACCAGAATAATATAACGACCATAATGGAAATTCCAATTATCCATTTTAACCAACTCAAGGTCAATTTATACTAACCCGAAAAATGGAAAACGAATAAATTCATAACTTATTCGTTACTAACCCGATATACGATCTGAAAGAAGATTCGGAATCACAACGACGCAGGCTACGCATGGACAACATCAAATTCATCGGAATCTGAGCGACGGAACCGTCCTGGTGACATATATGCTCGACCAGCCCTCCATATACTCGGAAATGCAGAAACTCGGTACCGTTATGAAGAGAATGAAGAGAGGAATCCAGAAACTCAAACGGAATTGAAATCGGATTAGAAACGGAGAGTAGATCTGAGTTTGAAGGTTGAGAGAAATCAGAGCTTTTACGAGAAAACGTGAAAGGAAATGAATTAATAAAGGATTTTCCGCTATTTATAGTGAAGACGATAATTATCCTTTAGTAAAGTCGATAATTATCCATTAACCGATCAAAAGGCGGGTCGAATCTCTTTCTCCAAACTTCTCGAGATTGGAACATTAAATCTGGAATATTGTACGGATAATTATTCCACAACTGCCTCGGAAAACGTGTATTCCTAAGCCGTCTTTCTTAGCCGTTAAGAAACGAAATAGCGACTCTTTTGGCCGTTTTGCCTCTCCATGTTATTTCATAGCTAGGACATATCCGATGTCCTCATCATTTCTCTCAACTGCATTTTTATTAATTGGAGCTCCCAAATGCTCCAAATAACACCGGAGGGTAAAAATAATTACCCGGGGGAAAAAGTAAAAATTTCCCCAAACGTCCAAAATTACGCCAGGAACATAACGGTGGGACTCTTACTCATCACTTGCGAAATCTTCGCGAGTTATATGTTAATTACTATCAACGGTTAAGTTAATCAACATTAATTAGAATTCGGAAATCCTAGCTATTACATCCCACACATTATAGGACTTTTTTAATGGATTAAGTAAACTTAATCCCATATATTTGTATAAACAGAAAAACCAAGTGTGACCGTCCAAAATGAGATGACCAGAAGAAGAAGAAACGGAAACGAAAGGCCGAGACAAGCACACCTATTGTCATTCCTTCTAGGTATGCCTAATTATGTACATACAAAGTTAACACAAAGATAAATTATTTTATATTATTAATATCAATACTTACATTTATAATATAAATATGTAGATCATCAAAGAGGGTTAAGAAGGCAAAGAAAACTGAAGCAGAGGACGCTATTAGACGATCCCCTGAACCCTCTATAGAGGTGATCAAACGGGAACGTCCAGATGGAGATATCCAAGAAACACATTCAAAGGTTCATGAGAAAACAAGGTCAGTCACAAATATATGCATAGTACATTTACAAGATGATAATATATTTACACAAACTAATACATAAAAATAGTAATTTTAAGTTAGCATATGAAATACTTGTGTACATTTAAACTTCTCTTTCATCTAGAAGTTGTGTACACAACTAGATAATCTTATTCTTACATACAGTACTAAGTATATACCATGTAAGTAGGATCTTATGTATAACAAACTGCAACATTCCTAATTATTTACATACAAATTTATTTCTAACATAAATTTTCTGGAAATGGTTAACATAAATAATTTCTTAAATAAAACTCATATGTAGATCATCAAAGAGGATTAACAAGGCAAAGGAAGCTGAAGCAACCGAAGCAATTAATTGATACAATGAACCCTCTGTCGAAGAGATTAAGAGCGAACGTCCAATTGGAGAATTTAAAGCAACTCATTCCAAGGTCCACGAGAACACAAGGTTAGTCAAAAACAATATACATAGTATATTTTTAAGTTGTGTACACAACAATAATGAACACTACAGAAATACATCATCAAGTGTGTAATATTTATGTACACTATTACATATATGAGAATGCAATATTAACATATTGTCTACCTTACCTTTGTATGGAACATGATGCATACGTCCACGTCAGATTGGGTTGCTTAGATCATGGATAAATTGAACTCCATTCAAAAGGAATAACAAGAATTG
This sequence comes from Fagopyrum esculentum, assembly GCA_033239045.1. Lineage (NCBI taxonomy): Eukaryota > Viridiplantae > Streptophyta > Magnoliopsida > Caryophyllales > Polygonaceae > Fagopyrum > Fagopyrum esculentum. The sequence goes on along the minus strand of BSUD01000002.1, from coordinate 149,664,516 downwards.
GCTGAAAAGGTTGAGCATCAAGCTATGTTAATCGAAGATTTAACAACATATTCAAGGGACCTCGGAACTCTATATGACAAATTAGACAGAACCGTGTACATATCAAGCAAGATGACCGAAACCGAGATCAAAAACCTTGTTAAAGACATCGTAAGGCCATCATCTGCTGCAAACAGCAATGCACCAACTGAAAAAATGACGACACATCTTCTAAAGTCAAATTGGACGATGCCATGGTGCAAGACCTAGTTGGTGGATCGAGTGAGATATGAATTTCACAATATGTTAATAGTACACATAAGTTGAAAACAGTGAATCAATGTACTAAAATACACTGTGTGTGTAATATTATGTATCTCTTTATGTTTACTTTTATGATACTAAAGTTACATATTTTTGTTTTATCAATCATCTAAAATAGGTTGTCAATGTAGCTGAACCCGTAAGAAGGAAGGGATTAAGAGTTCAAAAAGATAGTAAGTACAAACGTACTCCTTTCAGAAAAAACGTCAAACTCCCCAAGGAACCCACAATGAGTATGCTCCAAAACAATGAGCGTAAAAAACTTTATAACTGGGTCAAGAACAAGGACGATAAAGGGTTGATAAGAGGATTCATTAAGAATATTTCCAAAGAAGCAATATTGGAGATATTGAAACCTGGTGGCTGGATAAAAGATGAGGTACATATTTGAACATAATATGTATATACCTAATTGAATGTGTACTCATTATGTTATTCATAGTTATGTATTATTTATTACAGGCAATTGATGAAATAATTATGCACATCCGTAAGAGCATCGTTGATAACCCTGAAAGATTCGCACATACTGTTGTGCTCTCGTCTGGATGGACTAGGTCCTATAACAGTGCTACATATGCAAGTTTTGTTGCTTCAAAGAACGATATGCCAAACTTCAAACAAAACATGTTTGAAGTCATTTCCGGAGATAGCCCCAAATGTTTAGGAAGCCTCTGTACGACGTGGACTTGATATATTCTCCATTCAACCTCCGTGAGTCACATTAGGTTGCTCTTCAAATAGACCTTTCTCACTAGTGCATTTATGTATATGACCCCTAGATTAAGTACATAAAAGAAGATAAACTTCAGGAGTTATTAGAGCCCATGACAGTATGTTTCCTAAGCTACTCACAGTGCATGGTAGGCACACTAAGCTGGGAGATAAGCTAAAGACCCCTTTGAAGGTGATCAGAAAAACTGGATTGAACGTCAATGAAGATGGGTACGTAATTCTGAATCAAATATGTATGTCTTCACACATCATTTTATTTATGTACTCATTAGTGGATATATTACAGTGACACCTGTGGAATTTACACATTGAGATACATATAGTACTTAGCTTCTGGGCGTACAGACTTGAGCGGCATCAATGATGATACTGTACAATCAAGCAGGGAGAAGCTTGCCAATGTTGTGTACACAAGGGATTGGTCTACGTGGTTTGATGATAATTGAAAACAATTTATTATGATTTTAAATTTTATGTAACAGATTGATAATGCCGTACACTTTTCTGTTTATTTTAGAAACGAAATCATGGATTCAATATTTTATGTTTGACATTTTGTCGTTTATTTACAGGGTTAAACATGGTATTTACATGTTACATCCATAATTGACGTCAATTTTACAACATTAGTTACATTTAATATTCATACAAGTCGTATGTACGTATACAATCAGGCGCAAATTGTAATCCCCTAAAGGTTGTCTTATGTGCAATGGAATTAAAACGAAATTATAAGTTATATCACAAGTTCAACTAAAAAAATCACACACACATACACATACGAGATAAATAAATAGATTTCGATTACATAAGTGTGGAATAACACTAAATATGTTGAATATAATATATACGTTTTAAAAAAAATTTGACGTTGTATGTGTAAGTTTATTTGCCCACCTTATACATGTGTTTACCAAACACATGTGCACAGAAACGTTTTTCGTTTATGTGATACCATCGTATATGCTGGTTAAAAAAAATACCATATAAATAATAAAAATGGTTAATCTTTTCGAACATTTTATATAAATAAGAAAGCAATAATAGAAAATTTTCAGAGTAACATCACTAAAATTTATTAATCAAATTCAACATATATCTATTTTGGTTGATTTACACAAGTCTTCATTGTGTGTCCACGCAATCCACAACTGCTACATTTCTTCTTGCCCTTATGTTCCCATGATGCACGGAGTCTAGCTTTCGGCATTCGGCCACTTCTTTTACGCTTCAATGGAGGCTCGCATAGAATACTTGATACGGAGTCCGGAATAATCCATTTTGATTTATTCGGTACCGGATAAATTACTTCTCAATACCCAACCCTCTAATACTCGGTCGAATAATACTTACAAGCAAGATAAGAAGGACCCATACCTACGTGCTTTGTTGCAGCTACAACATGCACACACGGGATTTCTTCAACGTCAAACTCTTTACACGCACAAGTCCTCATTCGCAAACAAACAACCACATTTTCATCCCCATTTCTCACTTCAAACTCCAACCTGTTTGCATCAAGCACGTACACAAAGTAACACCTTGATTCATCAAATCGTTTATGAATAATAGACTCAATTTTTGGTGTGGCAATCTCTACACATGCTTGAGACTTCTACGACGTTTTGCAAACCATCGGGACATGAATGTTCTGATTTCATCAAGCATGGCTAAAACAGGATATTCTCTTCCTTTTTAAGGATTGCGTTTACACATTCCGCGTTGTTACTAGTCATGATGTTGTATCTTTTAGCCGGACATAAGGAACGTGACCATTTTGGTATCCCTATCTCACTGAGCAAATCGCCAACCTTTTTCTTCTCGTGTACATACATAAAGAAAAAATATAAGCAACCATACATAAAGCAACTTCGTGTAAATTATATACTTAACATACCAATGATATTTGTCTTAGTATCTCTAAGCAATCAGTTTCCCTACATCTCTTAGCTCCATCAATGAACATCTGAAGTATTCTACTTGATCTTGTTTTCTTTTTGAGATTTCCTTTAAGGTGCCACATACAATATCCATGAACGCCACTTGATAGTGTGATGCTATCCCCTTCTTAGTAGAATTTTGTCTATCAGAAACGAACACAAGCTCATTGTGATCCGGTATGATTCGACTCAATTCATAAAGAAGAAATCCCAAGACACATCATTCTCATTGTCTACAATTCCAAACGCAATGGGATATATCTGATGATTTGCATCGTGCGCAGTAGCAACGAGCAACACTCCCCATACTTCCCACTAAGATGTGTGTCATCAATAGTTATAACCTACATACAAAAGATGATACACAATGATGTAATAAACATTTTCAACAACATGTACGTAAAATAAAAAATATTACGTACATTTTAGGTATTACAGAAGAAAAAATACACAAAAAAATGTACACAATTGTTAAATAACAAACAATGTGCACAATAGTTAAATAAATGTAATAGTATTTTACCTTTCTCATCGCTTCAAATTCTCTGATTGATTGTCCAAAAGCAACAAATAGATACTTGAACCTTTTATCATCATCAAGTATAAGAGATGCAAATGTACCCTTATTTACCGACTCTAACATGTACAAATATGAAGGCACGGAGCTATAATTATCCTCCGAAGTTCCTTTAATCATGTCCTTTACTGCTTCTTGTGCCTTCCAACACTTCCAGTAACTAGCATCGATTGAATGTAAACTTTTCATAATTGTGACTATTTGATTCACGGAAGGCAACCTTTTCAAGTTACCGTACCTACGAATACATGCGTGCATATTAATATACTAAAATACACAACAATAACAATCATTTCAATGTTTATAGAAAACTTACATAGATTTTACTTTTTCTGCGATGACTTGGTATGTAGCACCTCTTGTACCGGACCTTCTTTGGTGATATGAACATGTATGAGTGGAGACAAACTTTGTTGTGGTGAAAATAGCTTGACTCTCCAAGCTTGGTGAAACAAACCCTCCATTTACAATCTTCATCAATACATCTTGCCGCTACTACCTTCATTTTTTACTTAACAATCTTATATTGTGAACACTCTGATATCGAATGCAGGCACAAAGCGTTCTTCAACTCAACTTTCGAACGATACGTCTTACCAACAAAAAGCTGAAAGTCATGACCAACTGATACATAAGTAGCAGAATGAGGGACAACAACAAGAGAATCCCTTCCGTACCTTCTTCAAGTACACAAACATCTATAGTAGACGTTGGTATACATAAAGCAAGCTGAGATTCTACATCAATGGTTTTTTCTGTATCATCAACCGGTTCCTCTTCAAAAAGAATTGGACAACTATTACTGTTGGTTACATTATGTTCCTCTCTAGAAATATGTTCAGAATCATTGTGTCCATCTACTTTCTTCACACACAACGGCACACTCCACATAAACTGTTGTAGACCGTTTATATGTATAAATGTATCTAAATCCCCTCTTGTGTTGACATCAAACGACTTTAGAGATGGATTGAAGGGATTTTTGTAAGATAATTTAATATCAAAAAGCTCTACACAAAGACCGAATTGTGTTGCCACATTATATTTCAACTCATCAATAGTCCAAGACGACTCGACCACAACAGGCTTGCTCGAAACTTCCCCAACGAAATTCCACATGTTGTGTTGAAATTCCCATCCACCACTATAATAAAGTGTCACGAACACAAAATTTATATCTGAAAATAAACGCTATACTCAGATACATAATATGCTATACCTAGACCACACAAAATGATAAAACATGTACTGATAACAACCAAAAATCAATAAAACAAATTCATCGTTCATGTACATAAATTCAACATTACTCACAGATTCAAGAATAGAAGATTATATATACGTTCTACCACATATTACGATACAAAATGGAAGAAAGTCAAATAACATACCTCAAAGACAGAAACAACAAATTTTTATCAATTTTTAATGATCGAAGCACACAAATTCACCGTATACATGCCTATTTGATGCCTTATGTAGGACGTTTCTTCAACACAAATTCACCGTATACGTGCCTATTTGATGCCTTATGTAGGACATTTCTTCAACAACAAAACTCCATTGACGATTATCGAAGTTCTTTAAATCAGAAAAATGGATATTAGAATGGTAGACGATGAATATGATAAATGACTGTAATTAATTGAGGAATTATTTTAGGAGTTGCTATAAGATATTTCCTTATTTGACGCAAGATTTTAATTTCTCAATTTTCTTATTAGGCAAATCGGTTACATATTAAAGGAGAGAGAATAATCACTTTTATGGCAATATCATTTACTATTTAATAATTTACCTTTTTCTACATAAATTAGGGTGCCTACTTTGTTAATAGAAAACAAAAGGTGCCTACTTTATGGACCATGATACATAAACTACCTACTTACCCTACTAACTCAAAAAATTTCTAACACCTTAAGACTTCGTTTGAAAGCGCTAAAAATCATTTCCGATAAAAGAATATGTTTGTTTCCGATAACAGAGGGATTCCAAATCAATAAAAGAATATGTTTGTTTAGAGGTCTTTTAATACATAAAAGTAATTTAATCATTTTCATTTCATTTTTTTCCTTAACCGATTGTATTCCGTTTGAGTTAATAGGGTAAGTAGGTACTTTATGTATTAATGTGCATAAACTAGGTAACTTTTGCATTTTGTTGATAAAGTAGACACCCTAATTTCTAATGAAAAAAATTTATTAGAAAATAATAAAAAGAATTACCATACAAGTCAACATTCTCTCATATCTCAATTAATTAATTTTCCATATTAGATATTTAAGTTAGGAAGTAGATAATTACGATTCCTAAAATCTATCCCTCATTATTTGCCGTTATTTAACAATCCTCAGACGTATTTTTTTCTTTTCTCCATTGCTGCGTGAAGAACGACCTCGGAGTTCCAGTTTAGACGCATATATCGAGGGTTGTCAATGAATATTTGATCTACATAACTCAACAACAGTGTGGCATGTTCGTTATTCGACATAATCTAGATATCGAGGTTTTCCATTTGTGTTCGAGATATGTTCATGTTTTTTAGACGAATATTTGATAGATTTGAATACATGAATGACTGTATTCTTATGCAAACATGTTTATGTTAGTATTTTTTTGAATATGTACATATGCTGAAAATATCTAGTGAGGCATCCGTATGAGTTGTAGTTTAGTCATCCGTACGATATTGAGTTCTATGATGAGTACATATTTCCTGTGATTATGTACATATGTTCAGTCTTATGTACATATGTGATGAATATATGTTGGTTAGTAACTTTTTTTAGGAAATATATGTAGGAGAATCATCCGATGTAGTTGGGGCATGAAATGTGTGCAAACATCAATATATTAATGTGTTAAGTTTCGATTGTGGATCCGTGATGAATACATATTTTTCTATGACTTTCGACATAACTGTTACAATATGTATGCTCAACGAAATTATATGTACATACGTGATGAATATATATATTTTTTTTAATGATTTTTGACATATCTGTTACATTTATGTAGTAAATGGTGAAGATGATTTTTGGTTCTTCAAAGCTTCGAACTGTAACAATGGTGACAGAGGAGACGAGATGAAGTTTGAGAGCGAGAATGACGGATTTTTGTGCATGAGAATAAAGGTTTGGAGAAGTGATGGATGAAAATGAGCCATCAATGAAGATTTGTAGAATCGTTCCTCTAATATTTTTTTTCTTTTTTATTCATACAGTTGCCTTTATTTTCGGTTGGTTAACTGATTCAAGAATCAGAAACGGCCTAAAATTGCTCAAATTAGTTCTCCTTTTCAATGATAATCCTAGTCATTTATTTTTATTTTAAATTGATTAAATTAGGGTACCTAGTTTATGTATAAGATATAAAAAATACCTTATTTCACCAATACTCTCATTCGATTTTCATTCCACCACTCCAACCTGGCAATATTTCAATGAAATATCATAATTACTTTTCTAATGAAATATCATAATTATCCTTGATATATCATAATCTTAGGTATCATATGAACCTTCCATTTGGCAATATTTCAATGGACAACTGAGATCCCATCCTGGGCCTCCTGACAATACCAAAAAAAATCTAACATTGTCTCAAAATGTAACCCCACATGATCTCTCTCACAACCAACTAGGATTCACCAATAGATTTGTGGATATGACAAAGAAGATAAGGTTGATCTCCACCGTCCACCTTGGCCAATCTCAACCCAACACCACAAATCTCAGCCGTTAATCACATACTCTTGCCACTCAGATTCTCCACACTCGACCACAGCCACAATTACATGCAAATTGCAATAGAGTGAGGACAAACCAACAAAACCTACAAACCCAACACTAAAAAACTCAACACTTGAAGCCATTTCCCATTCCTACCATTCCCCACAAGAATTCAACCGGAGTTCTCGGATCGGAGGAAGATCGCGATGGCAGCCGTGACAACACAAGCATCATCGGTGGCGAGATTCCAACCCTGCTTCTCCAAGTCTAGCTTCCTTGGCAACACTGGGAGGTTGAACAAGGCTTGCCCAGTTGGTATTCCTAGTTGCTCATCTTCTAACACCTCTTTGAAGGTCCAAGCCAAGAAAGGCGAGTGGCTTCCCGGTGCAACCTCGCCCGGCTACCTCAATGGAAGGCACGTACCTGATCATCAGGATTAAGTTGTCTAGTATATAAGGTCGGTGAGTTACTGTTATTAACTTTTCTTGTATGCATATATCAAACAGCCTACCTGGTGACAACGGATTCGATCCCCTTGCATTAGCCGAGGACCCAGAGAACCTCAAGTGGTTCGTCCAAGCGGAGCTCGTGAACGGGAGGTGGGCCATGTTGGGTGTTGCCGGAATGCTTCTCCCCGAAGTATTCACCAAGATCGGAATCATCAACGTTCCACAATGGTACGATGCAGGAAAGGCGGAATACTTTGCCTCTTCATCAACTCTCTTCGTGATTGAGTTCATCCTTTTCCACTACGTCGAGATCAGGAGGTGGCAGGACATCAAGAACCCGGGAAGTGTTAACCAAGATCCGATCTTCAAGCAGTACAGCCTGCCTCCTAACGAATGCGGTTATCCAGGCGGCATCTTCAACCCCCTCAACTTCGCCCCTACCTTGGAGGCTAAGGAAAAGGAGCTTGCAAATGGTACTTAGCTGCTGCTTCTTCTTCTATTGATCTTTCTGTATAATTGGCTAATGTGTGATTGGATTTCTGGTTATACAGGAAGGCTGGCTATGTTGGCATTCTTAGGATTTCTGGTGCAGCACAATGTTACAGGGAAAGGTCCATTCGATAACCTCTTGCAACACTTGTCTGACCCATGGCACAACACCATAATTCAGACACTCAGTGGTCAATAAGCGAAAAAAACATAGACGAAATAGAAATGCTTAATTTGTGTTTGGTGTGAGAGAAAGACAATATCGTACTTCCTGTAACTCATCATCTGTATCTTCTTCCTTGAATCATCGAGTTATTATTCTTTAAGCTAATGAATGTAAAACTCAGATGGCCTCTCCAGACTTGTGTACAGGGTAATGCTCATGCTGAAGTTTTTATTACACAAGTCCAAACCCTGTACAACTGTCCATTACGTTTTGCAGAATTTCACATAAGAAGCAGAGAATGCAAAAGATGTGCAGTCATTTGAAATCTCCATTAGCATTGAGTATGGAGTTGAGTAGGTTATCTGTAGAAATCTACGTTACAAGTCAAACTTGATCAAATAGAACAGTATAAACTATCAAGGGTGAAAAAGAATGGAAAAATCCCCCTAGTTTACAGCTTAGAAGTATCAGGATCAAGAAGGAGAATGTTTTTACAGAGGATATATATGAACCTGTATGCAATCCTAAATGTATCTTTACAATATACAAATAATGTGTATTTGGTAGCGAACACAACAACCCAACTCCCATTTGTGATTCCATTTAGGTAGGAAAATGTACCATGAGACCAACGGAACACTCTTGTTGCGTGTGCGGTTTGAAGTGATGAAGCAAAAGTTTGCTCGGCTACCATATGCAATCAACGTGGATGGTATAACGAATTGGGAAACCTTAGTTTGGCTGCTGCATGAAACATAAAAATACAAAAATCATGAACCTGAAAAGAAAGACTTCAATGTCTAAAAATATCAAATATTCATGCTTATCGGATCTTTATGTGCATTCTTTTTCATTCATGCCAACAAGTCGAATTTAGAGCAATATCTAAAATGTGATCACATCTTGAACCTTCTTAAAGCAAAATGCAAACGACAGAAATTGCGTATATAGGCTAAAATTTCACAGACAAACTTTTCAAATTATTGGATTTATACATGAAAACCAGAATTATGTCTATGCCATGAAATTTTGGATTTCAGAGATTCCTATCGGAGCACAAACCTTCATTTGTGTTCTTTCCTTTGTACAGACTATCCCAATTGGAGCTCTATTTTCTATTTCATGTAACTCAAACATTTGGAAACAGTTTACTACATGTATTAGAAATGAGCAGAGAATTTGGTCAATGTGATATGACTTCAAAAATGTAAACAAGAACTTGAAAAAGAAGCCAGGTTTCGACCTAACCTGTGGGTACGAATTCTCGCTGTAGATGCTACATGGCCCAGGTGCAGGCAGCCATTGAAGAAGCCCATTGCTATACATGGAACCAGGTAGCTCAAAATTATTGTTAGCAACCTGACTATAGTTCATGGGATTTTCTTGATAGTTAATCCCGGTTGGCTCTGGTATGATTTTGTTCTCTTCTTGGAGACTTGTATTTCCATATGGGGCGTAAGGATACTGCTCGCCCATTTGGATTCCCAAGCATGTAGATGTCAGATCGTTTAGGCTATAACAATCTTGCGTCATGTTGTCAATTTGCCTGGAATTATCCATTTCAAATTTTGTGTTTCCATTTCCATAGAATCCGGAACTCCCTGGAACTGAAGTATCTATAGAACATTTTATGTCTCTGCAAGAGGTGAAAAAAGTACTTCCACAGTCAAATATAACAAAGATAATTAAAAAAAATGAAGATGACTCCTTAAACCCTATGACTTGTTATTTAAGAGCTACATGTTAAACAAATTGCAAAGACTGCACACCTGGGCTGAAAAAGGCTTGAATCGTCTGCCCATATGCCTTGTTGATTTTCGTTGTTTGGAAACCATGATAGTTGTTGCCCATCTTGTATTGCACCCATTACCAAAGGTAAGTGGATTCCGTTCTGAAACTGAAGTGAGAAATTTTAACATAAGAATTGCTCGGACGAAAAGAGAGGAGGGAGAGGAAGGAGATTTACATCAGGCAAACAGTTCACCACTTCACTGCTGCACTCGAGAGACATTAGTCGGTGCTTTTCCAAATTTTCCTACAAATGTAAAACAGTATTGGTCATATCGACAGATCTGTATGGATTATAACTAGTCACACAAAATAGTAAGCTTTTCGAAGTTACTTCAAGAATTCAAGAATAAAATTAGTGAATCAAACAACACTGGAGCAAATGCGAAAATATTATTCAAATCAAATCAAACTATACCTTACGTAAATGGATTTGATTAAGTGATTCCCTTAACGAGTCCTCCATCTGTCTAAGATTTTCCACATTTTCAATTTTATCAGGATTGTTCCAGTAGCTGTAAAATGTAAACAAAGAGTTTATAGTTAGCAAACAATTAAGCAGAACTCATGAGAGAAAATACATCACAAAATCCATCTCTATATATAAACAGGCTCAAGCTTCCATAGTTCCATGAATACATGACAATCAAGTTTTACCATAACGTGAATTAATTCCCAAAAATGAATGTAAGTATTCACTATATGATCATTCTTATGTCATCCACCGCCCAAACATATAATCATGATTCATTACTGCAAAAGAAAAAAATGCAAATTGTGGAGGTGAAGAGGAAATATTACTTCATTGTTGTAAAAGATACAAACCGAAAACCTCTTATGGAAACAAGTTAGATCTGTTTTATTACTCACGGGTATAGGCATTTACACGGCTTAAAATCTTCTTCCATGTTATAGTAAAACCCTTCCTCATCATGCAAACAATGTGATTAGTAGTGAATCTCCATTTTTATGTCACATCAGATTACTAGTAGTAGATTATAAAGAAAATAAATAGTGTATTTCAATTCGAAATAAACAATAAGTGGCAAAGTTTGTCAAGTTATAGCACGAGAGAGTTTTACAAGATCAAATAACAAATGATCGATGTGTCCACAACCATATATGTTAGGCACTAAAAATCATAAATGACAGCTTGACCATCTACATAACTATTCTGATACCTAATCATATTGATTAACATATAATTTTACCATGATCTCTAAGTCAAAAAGAGAGATGAGTACCACAACTGAGAAGTTTACATAACTTACAGAATTAGCTTTAAACATATATTGGTAGACTCATGTTTCCCACGCACACTCAAAAAGATAATTGCAGAGATTTAGAGGACTAAAGTTGTACCTCAATCTATTATGAGTTTCGCTAAGTTGGCTTTGTAGTACTCTCACTCCATTACTTAACTCCTATCAAAGGAAATAACAAGAAAATGATATAAGAAACCAATTCATTTTATAATTTGCATTAAATGAGCGTGGTAAGATAAGAAATTCATCATGTCAAGTGCTACAGATACTGAAGCAGTTATACCTCGATTGTTTGTTTGCTGCAAGAGAAGAAAAAGATCATATTAGACAAGGTTTATGGATGCCAACTTTACCCAGTACAGATATATTGTATCACATACCTTGAACCAAGAAAATCTTCAATATTTACATCATGGTCCAACTTCTTGAATGTCTTTTTCAAAACCTATATTCTCAAAACAAATATCAATACATTAAGGATCAAAATAAGACATATTATGACAGTCAGCAAAGCAAGGGATATATAGATGGTATAAGAATTTGGGTATATCCATCTAGAGATTCTTACTTCAAGGCTCTCAACTTTCCTGTTGCAATAAAAAAAAATCAGAGATTAGTCATAGCAATGCTAACATTCAACACAAACAAGTAAAGGAATTACTTTAGTGAGTTGCTAACCTCTTTGCCCTTTCTTGTGGTGGTAATTGAGCAAACTGTGCTATTACTTGCTCAAAGTTGCTGAAAAGAGAATAACGTGTTAAGCAACAATTAAGATAGCTGTAACAGATGGCAAGATACTGAATGCTTGTTTTATCCTAAGATTCATTCTAGTTTCATTGTTAGCAATTAAGACAAAAACATTTTCTAGTAGTCACCATGTAAAGAGTTATGGCACTCAAGTAAATGGTATAGCATTGGATCAAAGAACATACATGAAAAGAGTTTACAGTACAACTTTTTCTAACAATGTGAAATGACCTAGTGAATCAACAAAAGAATTTGGCATTTGTGATGTTAGAAACAACAACCTCACAATGGTACTTGGTTACTAGTAAGTAATGTTTATCACCCACTTCATGATTAGTAATGATACAATAAGATTAAAAGAAAACATAGATAAAAAAGTGAAGCTGTCAAATGTTAAATGCTCTATAATCAAAAGAGGCAAGTTGTTCCTCGAAAAGTTTTAACCCAACATGTATCGCCATTCTCATTCACCCCATAAAAACATTACAATCATTTTGTAAGCTTTCAACTCTTGGTTACACACGGCATGTGTAGCTATACTGGAGTCCTAGTTAACGGTGTGATATCGAGTGAGAACATATCTGGCCTTTATAGTCAAAATAGATCATGGCATGAACATATTCAAGCATTTCATCAGCTCAAATTCTACAACCTTTCAAATTTCAGTAACAGTTGCATTTAGATCAAAAGCGACATACCTGCGCTGCCCATGGAATATCGTAGGCTTCCCCGTGGGAGAAAACATGAGCAGGATTATGTCTATATCACACAATACCGACAACTCGTTGGCTTTCTTCGTAATCCCAGATTTCCTCTTTGAATATGTAACTTGACGGTTGCTGTTGTTTTCTAATCTCTTAATCTTTAGCTTAACCCTTCCCATCTTCTCAAAAAGATCAGTAAGTAAAAAGCATCTCCAAGTTTCCACCTCTATCCTAAAGAAACCACTTTCGAAACGTCTTCTCTTGTTCCCACTCCTTGAAGAAACAAAATGTTCACAAAAGTCAGAAAACTTGCCACGCGATCATGCATTTAGATTAAAATCAACATAAATGCAAGAGATACAGTCATCAATTACAGTTCCTTCAATCGATTTCCCCCTCAAATCTTAGATCAAATAAAAAACTAGCTCAAATTCCAAAAACCCAATTTGAAAACAAGAGATTGTGACGTACCCAAGAGAAGAGGAAGCAAAAATAGAGGCGAACCCGGAAGAGGGAATCAAGAGAAGGGTATGAAAATTAGGAAGCCCAAAATGGTGAGAAGAAAGAACTCAATCGAAGAATGAATGTTTGGAAGACCCAAAATGGAACATCGTCATAACGAAGAGAATGAAGAGAGGAAGATAAAGGGTGAAATAGAAACGATGTGGAAGAGAGGGAGAAGGAGAGAGACAGGTAGACAAAAACAGAGAGACAAGGGAGAAGGGTGAGCTTTACAAACGTGACAGGCCAGGCTTTCATTTCGGTTGTTATGAAAGTCGCGAAAGAATAGGGAGATGTCAGAGAGAGGATGATGGGTTGTATTGTAAATTGTAATGGTAGAGGACTAGAGGAGTTTGTGAGAGGGAGAGAGCGCGCAACGGGCGATGAACGGGTGGGGCGGGAGGGGAGCTTGACATCCTTCGGCGGGAATTGCAGATACTCTGTGAGCCATGAATATGTCTCCTCTATCAATTTTCAAACCCCCCATCGATCTGTTTAACCGGATCTAGATACCCACAATCAGTTCGGTTAACCGAAAAGAGTTCAACCGGATCTAGCTACCCACGTGTCGATAGAAATATAATGATATTCTAGTGCCGTTTGGTTGGAGTGGTAAAATGAAAATGGAATGAAATCAGTTAAGGAAAATGAAAAGAAATGAAAATGATGGAATTATTTTTATGTGTTAAAATACTTCTAAACAAACAAAACTTTTATTGATTCGGAATCATTTCGTTGTTGGAAATGATTCTCCGAATTCAATTCGATATTAGAAATCCAAATACTAAGCCCTCGTTTGATTGTAACTCCGGAAACGAAAACGGAACCATAATAAAAATAAATCTAATTCATATATGAACCGTGTGCATATATTTTTTTGGAATCATTCCTGATGGTTTTATACAAAATGAAATTGATTTCCCCATTTTATTCTCCTATAAGTATCAAAGCTAATCAAAGTGTACTCCAATTACTTCAAACTATAAAGAAGGATTCGAAAAAAATTTATGAATAAGGGTATATGTACGAACTAGATTCGTTTTCATTCCGTTTTTATTTTCGGAGTTAAAACCAAACGGTAAGATTGATATTTTTTTGGAAAAACAATGGACCTACTAACACATCTTATTAATCTAAACCGGATGCATCTGATCAATACATAACTACACATAATTTCCTTGTTTTTCTTTGTTAAACAACAAAATTTGTGGCTGAAAACTAGTAATAAGAGTAAGCAAAGATGAATAAATTATGTTGACCACATTATTAATTTACAAAAAGCCTTTCCCCATGTTTTGTTTTCCTAAAATTGTGATCAAGTAGTTAATCTAAAAGAAATATGCTAAGTAAACACATTCGTTTAGAAATCCTCGCAGACAGTAACAAATCTCCATGTTTTGTTTTCACTCTCTCACGAACCCTAATTCTAATTATGCTGTTTTATTTTGATTACCTTTGGCAATTTCATTGAACTGACACAATCAAACGATAAAGGATTGAGACGACGTGTACAGACGTTGATTTCAATGGCGGCTAAAGATGCATTTACAGATGATTTCAAGCCTCCTCTATTTGGGGATGGCTTCAAATTCGAGGAGAAGAGAGGAGGATGGAAAGCTGTCAAATATATTCTTGGTAAGTAATCATCGATAATGTAAAATTACACAAAATATGATTTAGTATACATTTCTTATACTGATGTAGAAAATTGTGAATTGATAATGTAAAATTACATAAAATGTGATTTTATGTAATTTTCAGATGCAAGTGTTTTAGTTTTGTCACAAGTATTGTAATTTATAGGTGGTTTGGTTGATTTGTTCTTTGTTTGCGTTTGTGTTTGTGCTTCGAAGTGAATGAGACCTTCGAGAAGCTAGCTTCCATGAGCTTGATAGCAAATATAACAGTATACTTGAAGACTAAATACAACATGGAAGGTATAATGCTGGTGAACGTAGTGAGCATATGGTCCGGATCCTCCAACCTCCTCTCCATCGCCGGCGCCTTGTTGTCCGATGCTTGGTTGGGCCGCTTCTATACCCTCTTCATCGGCTCCATCGCCTCTCTTTTGGTAACCAACATTTTACTTAACCTTTTATTGCAAATAATAAGTCTTCACGTCTAAAGTACGTGAATGAAAATGTATGTATAACGTCCAGGGTATGGGTGGAATGACTTTAACTTCAGCCATCTCTAATATGAGGCCTCCCAAGTGTGAGGAACAATCCAACTGCATCGAACCCGACAAATGGCAGCTCGGAATCCTCTATACGTCCCTCGGACTCCTAGCCATCGGATCCGGGTGCATAAGACCTTGCAACATAGCTTTTGGAGCCGACCAATTTAACCAAAAAACCGAGAAAGGTCGAGCTCAACTACAACGCTTCTACAACTTATGGTACTTAACATTCACAATCGCGCTTCTAATCGCTCTTACATTGGTTGTCTACATCCAAACCAACGTGAGTTGGGTATTAGGGTTCGCAATCCCAACCGGTTGCTTTGTAATTTCGATCACCGGCCTTCTAATCGGTTGTCACACCTACGTTTACAATGATCCTCAAGGAAGTATTTTTCTCGACATGGTTAGAGTTGTCGTTGCAGCTTGTCGAAAACGAAAGGTTTCTCTTAACCTAGATAAACAAGAGTTTTACGACCCGTTTGGATCCGAGCTTACAAGGACAAGCCGATTAAGGTTCATTGAGAAAGCCGCGTTGATTAGCCACCCGAGTGAGCTAACTAGCGAAGGCAAGCCGGCTAAGCCGTGGAGACTTTGTAGCTTACAACAAGTTGAGCAATTAAAATGCTTGATCGGGATCTTACCCGTTTGGGTCACGAGCATTCTAACGTTTGAGGTTATGGACCAACAAAACACATTCGGAGTCCTCCAAGCCATCCAAATGGACCGGAAAATCGGAAAACGATTCCTTATACCACCCGGGTGGATAGGACTCACATCAATGGTTGCACTTTCATTATGGATCATGATCTACGAACGGTTCGTCGTCCCTTTGATACAAAAAGTGAAGAAAAACGAAGATGCAAGGTTGTCGGTGAAACATAGGATTAGGGTTGGCATTTTAATGTCAATTGCATGCATGCTAGTGGCGGGTTACGTGGAACAACAAAGGAGGAAATCAGCAGTCGATTCAAGATCATTCGTCTCGCCGTACACTATATGGCATCTAGTACCACAACTCGCGTTGTCGGGTATGGTTGAGGCGTTTGCGTCGGTTGCCATACTCGAGTTCTTCACGACGCAAATGCCTCAAAGCATGAGATCGATAGCCGGGTCGATTTTCTTCTTGAGTTTGTCTATAGGGAGTTATTTGAGCTCGGCGATTGTGAATATCATTTATAAAATCACGAAGAGTGATGATGGACAAGCTTGGTTAGGTGGTCAAGACTTGAATAAGAATCGATTAGATTATTTCTACTTCATTGTCGCGGGTTTAGGAGGATTGAACTTGTTGTACTTCACCTTCTTCGCGAGTGATTACATATTCGTTGGCGAATGCTCTCCGGCTGATACAGGAAATACTATAGGATTGACGTCGATTGAGGTAAGGTTACGTAGAGAGCTCAGTCGACGTTCTACTGATATATAGGGTTGTCTTCAATTGATGTTTGTATTTGAGACATTATTGTTAGCTCTATTGTTGTACTCAGCTTTTGAATCCTAAAGGTTTACTCAAATCGAAATCCTAAATAACAAGTCCAAGATTGGTTTTTGTTTTGCATCTTATCTTACTTCTACAATTGAAATTGTTAATGCTCACATATAAGATATTGGTAGTGCAGTTTTTGTGAAAAAAGTTATTGCAAAAGGAGAAAATTGGATGAAATGCACCAATGACTAATTTTGTTTAGTAAATAACCTAAGCTTATAAACTTTTAAGTGAATTGCCTTATTAAATAAATAATGACAAATTTACCCTTATTTATTATAATAAATTTATCCTAATTTAAACGTTACTCTTATAACTTTACTGTAACTATTCTTGTAAATAAAACAGATTTCTTGTGAATTTATAATTTATTCTTGTAAATGATACTTATTTTCTTGTAATTATATTTAAATTTTCTTGTAATTTTATAATTCTTACAAGAAATACGAAAAATTAATAAACGAATGTAATCACCAAGAATTGATATCTGGTTGGTTGCCCCTCCCGCCCACCCTAATTTTATTGTACACGATTTCACGAATGTATCTTCTTGTAAAATTTTCTTGTACACGATTAATTACTAATTGATTACGCTGATCAATTCTTGTAAATTTTTTGTAAAATTTTATCAAAAATTTTCTTGTACTCTTCATGAAAATCATGAAGAGTACAAGCATGTAACATGCTAGTTTTATCAATTAACATAAAATTTTCTTGTATTCTTTATGATTTACTAATTGATTACGCCTATTAAAATTGGTAATTTCTTTAAAATACACCTTATTCAATTAGCGATTGTAGGTCAATTAAAAGACAATAATTAATTAGGAATCTTTTAAATTCTTGTAGAAGGGTAAATTAGTCTAAAAATTTTAAAAGAGGTCATATTCTAACAAAATTATTGAGCTTCACAATTACTAAACAAAATTAATGAACTAAGGCTACATAGCAAATTCACTCTTGTAAAAGTTCCTTGTGGTCCGGTTAAAACCGAAGAGACCGAAACTAGATTTATCTACTTTTTTAAAAAAATTGTTGAAAGTGTAAAAATCGGTCCAAGATCAGATCGGATTGACAATAACATTCTAAGACCATCAGAAATCTAATGATATAACAAGCATAGACCAAACTGTAATTTTTGATCCAAAACCGGCACCACCCTAACGATAAGCATGAAATATTTTGATCGTGTCGCATGCCAATATATAGGATTTTGAGTCTTTGATTATAAGATTGTGAGAGTTAAGTGTAACGACCCGAGTTTTAAGTAACCCAAGACGTCACTAGGCTAAGGACCACACAGTGGGTCCCATCAGTTAGCTTGACAACAACTTCACAAATAAGACCTTGCAACAAGAAGCACGAAAAATAATGAAAACATTCAACCTGTCATTTAGAAAACATTTACATAACAACCGTGCATGCAGTTAGTATGTATATCCCAAAACGACACTTCAAGACATGACACCTGAACAGGTGTCTTAAAACTTCAGCCTGAAATCAACATGTGTACACAGTTGCACACAACCAACAAAAGACTCGCTTGCAAGCGATTAGTTTCAAAAGTAGTTCAACCAAACCTTGGGTTAACACTGCCTCGACTGTCCACTTCCTACAGCTGACATCCCTGAAGCGTTCTTATGATCGGCATTACCTAAAAAGACTCAATTTAAAACCGTTAGCTACCGATCATAATCTATCCACGAGAGATTATATCATCACATCACAACACAACAAACATATTCAAATACCATATACCGTGCTCATGAGATTATATCATGCTTTTATGAATGATGCACGTGAATGCAGTATGAAATTTACAATTTGCGATTCCGGACCAAATCCGGAATCATTGCTTATATGGTTCTGGCTTTGGTGTGAGCTCACCATTGCACATATTAGGTTAATTCAGACATTTGCTCTTAGGTCGTTGCCAGACTGATCAACTCTACGGGCCAGGCTTTCTCGTGGCGGGTTATGGTCTTAACCCCTAACCACATGCAACATTTTCCCATTCATGTTAATGCAAACATTTACCATTTTACTTAGGTGTGCGACCCGAGCCTGAAGTCCATCAGACTCGGTGTCATTCTTATACAAACGCAAGTGATCCGGGCTTGGCCGAGCTCCGGTATTCACTGCAATAGCTAGCGACCTGGCTAATGGTTAGCTCAGAGTCTTAAACAATTTACATACTATTGACCTTTACAGGTCATCATCATATCACATGCCTCAAAAGGCTTATCATGCCATACATTATCATGTTTCAACAAGCTTATCATGCCATTCAATAGCACATCTCAAAAGGCTAACACATGTTCATTTAACAATTTCCCATAACCATGACATGATAATAATCACAACAACATTAAGCATGTTTTACACGTCATAACATCATTTTCATCATAAAACACATCAAACATGCTTCACACATATCACATCGCAATGCATATAAACATTTACATTTCAACACAACAAGACATTTCAAAACAACAACACATATCAACACATTGAAATGTAAATCTCAGGCACGGGTTTCTGCAGATCGAAGCTAAGTAACACTAGTACAAATACACCCCCTAGACCACGGTTATTTTGTACATGAGAACCCGGTTAAGGAAGCGTGGTTAACGGGAGCGAGGTCCGGGCGTTCGCACCACGGAAAATGTCACTGGGTTAATTTTTCGGACCCCGGTTTTTTAATAACCGGGGTAATTTTCGGACCCCGGTTATTATAAAAAAACCGGGGTCCGAAAATTACCCTGGTTATTATAAAAAACCGGGGTCCGAAAATTACCCCGATTATTATAAAATAACCGGGGTCCCAGTTCAAAAAAAATTTTATAAAAAAAACACCACGGTTCTTAAAGAATCGTGGCTGCATGGTTTGAATACAAAAAAAACACCACAATTTTACTCAAAGCATGCAATGATCTAATGTTCAAATGTCATTTTGCTCTGTGTTAGCACCAACACAACAAAAGGTCGATAACTACAACAATACTAGTCATTCTTAGGCATTATGCTGCTTCCAGTAGAAAAAGATACTTGTCAATTAATGTTGCTGATTTTGGTGTATGCAGTTTCATGATGCTTTTCACTGCTACTATTATACCACATACCTGTGCCAACTTGAAATCCACATGTTCTTTGGCAAGCCTTGCAGTATTCCCATGAGATATAAAGGTTGCCCTTTCATGGAAAGAAGTGTAGATGAACCAAGATATGGGTTGTTCTCCGTTTGAGGATCCTGCAAATAATACAAGTTAGAAACAAGATAAACTGAGTATGATGTGAGCTTGACAAATCAAATTATCAAATGAAGCTTCTATTGCAGAAGTTATAGTTTACTGTTGGTATCATTTTACATTAAGTACATTACTAGTTTTGGAATGTTCGAAATCTTACCATGCCATGCAATTAAATATTAAATTGTCTTCTCAATTTGCTTCATGTACCATCTGTTGGACCTTTGAGCTTAGCTCAGATTCATGCATGGACAAGGCACGCAAGCTATATGCAACAACTAATTGATAAGAGACCGGAATATGACTCGGATGCACCTCTCTTGTTGCACCTATTTGTTTCACGATCAATTCCAGATTATCAAAATTTGGCATATACAACCGAGGCAAAATGACAAAAGAAAAATGAATGGTGCTATATTGCTCACAATTGTATCTATTGCTTCTGACAGATAACAAATTGAGTTCTTCAGACCCTCAGTTCCACATACCCTAAATAGTCTTCCTTTGTTGATTAAGTTTTTTTTATTTCTTAAACCAGTAATCTCTAGTCACATGTACATAATGCAAAAGTATTTCAATAATTTGCATATGCATTTCTCGGCAAAATTCTGGACACATATTGCTCATCTGCTAATACTAAGCACGGGATCTAGTTCAATATTATATGCTAAAACTGTTAGATATATATGTTGATAACAAAGATCAAGAAGATGAGGTGCCTCAACAGATACAAAAATTGAATAGAACAGAACACACTTTGCAGCAAAAATTGAATTCAAAGTAGTTTACTCACCCATCGGCACTACCGCACTAGCCGGGACGTGATGAAATAGCAGCCAACAAACGTCCACTGCTAAATTGCTCTTCAATGTGTGCATCTAGGGTGCGGCCTTCTTGGCGTTTCTCCAACTTTCTTTGGACATGGTTGCTCTTCTTTCCTTCTTCGGTGGCTTCACCTTCCAGTTATTCATGTCAAATACATATTAGGGCGTCGTGAATGACACATTATAAATTGCTTCTATAACAACAAAGAATTTAAAAGTCAAGTTCTTAAACACTCATAATAGCCATGAAGACATCAATCAAACAAACAAACACTTCAGTAGTCAACAACCAAAAAATTTTAAAATGAAAAGCAAACTCACTGTTTAATTTCAGGTTGTACTTAAATTTAATGATAGATCTAAAAGACTACACATATGGTTTGTTACTTAGAAACGACTGCTGTATGAAACCTGCACAAACTTGAGTCGGCATGCCATGCCAAAAATATTCCCATCAATATTTCCATCAAGCTTGCCAACAAGTTCTCTCCCTTAAGTCGGTCTGACATGCCAAAAAAACTGCCATAAAATTCATTGGCTGAGTATCCTCAAAAGCATTGATAAAATATTAAAAAATAGAGATATGTGAGCACATTTCTTGGCAACTAAAGTTGCAAGCCAGAACATGTAAATTAAGAACCTAACTAAGAGATCATGAACACTAAATAAGATAGATCAATAACAATATGAAACAGGAATGAAATGTTCAATTAAACTTGTAAAGTTGAGTGGACGAAAGTATACAAGTGTAATGTGCAAAGAGACCATGAACACTAAACAAGATAGATCAATAACAATATAAAACAGGAATGCAATGTTCAATTAAACTAGTAAAGGTTGAGACAAAAGGCAATTCAAACCTCGGAATTGTATATGATTTAGAACTATCTCTATAAAGGCATCAATTCTTCATTCAAGCCTTCAAGGCATCATTGGTTAACATATTCATTCAGAAGTGGTCAGTTTCTACAATACCGAGAAGATCCCGAGGAAAGTGATCAAACCATATAGAGCCTTATACATAAGTTGCAAGCAGTCAATAGCACAAACATATACTTCATAAGATTCTTGAAACTTCTTAAAACAATTAACTTCCTTGTCCAGAGATCCTTCCTCACAAAAATACTAGAAACTATGAGGTTGTCAATAATACTCTAAATTATAATGGACAGTTCATTTTATTTGACTGAAGCTTCTAAACCAAATACAATCAAAGGTCCATTTAACCCAAGCTAGAAATAGTCTATAAAAGAACACATAAAAAACTGATACTCCGTCATGAGGGATTGCTTTATGGGGGATAGTTAGCAAGGAGAGATTCACAATTTATGATTAAGCCAATAAAAATACATCAAACAGCGGATCACTTGAAATGAAAATAATATTTATTCAATGATCAAAGTTAGTAGTAATCCAAAGTAGTCAAGAAGCTTTTCTTTGTGGCAAATCAATAGTTTATAGAATCTTATACATTCAAGCTTCAGACAAGTGCTTCATATACCACAATCGGATAAGTAACCATACATTATAAACTTTCACTTTCTAATACATGTATGTACAGTTTAAGACCAATATCATTCACAAACTTTACTTAACAAGCTTAACTTAAAAATGGATGACCAAAAGAATGATACTTAAAAACTGATCCCTAAGAATTATAATTAGAAAACCAAAAAATACCCAAGAATGTCGTACCAATTAGTTTAAGAAGTCGAGAGTTTTGACACCTAATAACAAACTTTACTTATAAAGCTTACAAGTTCAATATACTCTTGTGACTTTACTTAACAAGCTTACAAGTTTTGTATGAATGTATTCCCTTATATATCAGAGCCTAATATAGATTGGTGAACATAAAGCTTGAAAAACATAATTTGCATGCAAGTTTTTCTCATAAGTTTTAACTGTAGAACCAAGTGACAAGAAGTATATCCGTCATCAACGGATGCTTGAAGGAACTTCTCTATATCGTGAACATCACTAGATGTGAAAGCTTTTGCAAATTTAAAAAATCCAGGGTCTTCCACAAAAGATTCATACAGATGTTGCATCATATTACAGGCAGTTCAAATTAATGATAATGCTTGAGTGGCGCAACGAAAATGTTTCTATCAAATACTAGAGCCTCAAAACATCTTGACTTGAGAATAATGAACCAAACGTACCCATCCAATTACCTCATCACACCTGTCACCAATAAGGGCTATGCTATCTTCAACAACCAAGATTGACTTCTTCTCAATATAGATCTAATTGTGTGAGCAAAGGAAAACACAATTTTGTAAAGGAACAAGTAAGCAAAAACTCACAACCAAAAAAAAAATTAAAAGTATATATATATAGTTTTGTACCTCGATCCTACAATCTTGTTCTGTCAAAAGATTCATCCAACGGGTGCCTAATAAGTGTTTAGTTGTAAAGGCCATGTCAAAAGATTGATCCAACAGGTACCCAATAGTTTTGTACCTCATCACACCTGCACTTCCTCCCCTTGAAAAGGCCATGTTATCCCAAACCAGCCATATACATTTTGCCAACACGCCTGGTAAAGTCATGCACTATTAATGCTTAACCTTACACCTTTAATTTTAGAGAGATGATTCAAGAGAACCTTTTATTTGGTTTTGGGTTGTCATAAATTTAGAGTTGCCATAAATTGAGGGTTGCTTAACAAAAATCACAATAAAGGTTCATCTAAATGGTCAGTAACTCAGCAATTTCCCCCATCAATAGTTAGGTTAGCTTTGAAATTCACTAACAAGAAATCCAATCACAAACAGGTTGCTCCTCCAAATTGGCATGATTTTACAAATACAGAAGTAAGACAGTACCACATCCTACATTTAACAGAACATTCATACTCAAGCTACTACCAATCCACCTATTTTTGAGTCTCAGGTTAGACCTACTACCAATTCACCTATTTCAATGGCTTCCAGGAACACTGAACAATTCGGGTTATTCTTGATTCCCAAGCCAGTTTTTTTTATATGTGGTTTCATTTTGGGCAATGGGTAAGTCCAATTAGTGTGTTTCATCTCGACTGAGCTGGGATTCATTTATGATCTCGATTGAGTTTTGACATGAAGATGAATGAAATGTTTTTTGATTATGCTATTCATTATCTGGTTCTAATAATTTTTGTTGTGAATCAGATTCATGAACTATTTGTGATTGATTCATATTTTGTAGGTCAAGATTTCGTTTTCTACTTGATGTTAAAGCAACATTCACATAGCAAACATGAACCTAAAGCTCCTCTTAATGAATCAAACAAGGCAAGATATCCAAGTAGGGATTTCATACCATACGTCTTCAATGTGCTTCAGTTCTCGTAGTCGCCAGTATCTGTTGGAGAGTCGGGGTTGAGGTGTAGAATTGGGGTTGAGGTGGAGAATCGGGGTCAAGGTGGAGAATCGTCCGCCACTCGAAGTCGCCAGTCACTGCCACCAGTCGCACGCAGTCGCCAGTCACCGCTCGTAGTCGGGGTCGAGATGGTTGGAATCGATGTCGCCGGCCCTTGAACAAGAAGGAGAGCCTGGATCGATATGTTAGGGTGCAGGTGTTTGTTTTCCTAATTATGCTCGAAACAACGTCGTGCATTACCACGGTTATTTAAAAATCGGGGTCCGGGCTCGTTTGTCACCACGGTTAATATTATAACCGGGGTCCGGACTCGTTTGTCACCACGGTTAATATTATAACCGGGTTCCGAAATTTTAATACCCCGGTTAAATCATATAACCGGGGTCTAAAATTTAAAAAAAAAAAAATTGAACTCGGTTATACATATAACCGTGGTCCGAAAATATCTTTTATCACGGTTCTTTCAAACAGCTCCAACATAAGCGAGGTCTAGGTGATATATTCGTACTAGTGTAAGTCCGAAGACTTACCTGAATACGCTTACTGAGCAACTACGTTATAGTTAGTCTACTATCTTCAACACCACCTGTCGAGAATATCATATTCCTCGTATTAACTCCTTGCTTCAAACATCAATTAAATTCATTCCTTTGAATTTAATTAGCTTATAGCGTTTTCTAGATTCCTAATTTAATTAATTAATCTTTAATTAATTAATTAAATTTCATCAGAATAACGTTTTGCCTGCAGGCAGTTTCTCAACCCAACTATCATCAGATCTCATTAAACAATTATCCCATAATCAGCAGAATAATGTAACAAGCATAATGGAATTTCCAATTATCCATTTTGACAAGCCTACGGTCAATTTAGGTCAAATCGCAATACGGAAAACGAATAAATTCATAACTTATTCGTTACTAACCCGATTGATGATCCGAAAGAAGACTCGGAATCACAACGACGCTGGCTACGCTCGGACACCTTCAAATCCACCGGAACTTGGACGGCGCCACCAGTCAAACAACTAATATGCTCGATCAGCCCTTTATGTACTCGGAAAAACACAAACTCGATACCGATATGAAGAGGATGAAGAGAGGAATCCGAAAACTCAAACGGATTTGAAATCGGATTAGAAGCGGAGAGTAGATATGAATATGAAGGTTGAGAGAAATCAGAGCTTTTACAAGTAAAAGTGAAAGGAAATGAATTAATAAAAGAATTTCCGCTATTTATAGCGAAGACGATAATTATCCTTTAGCAAAGTCGATAATTATCCGTTTATCGATCCGAAGGCGGTTTGAACCCCTTCTCCAAACTTCTCGAAATTGTAACAATAAATTTGACATATTGTGTGGATAATTATTCCGCAACTTTCTCGGAAAACGCGTATCCTTAAGCCGTCTTTCTTAGCCGCTAAGAAACGAAATAGCGACTCTTTTGACCACTTTGCCTTTCCATGTTATTTCATATCTAAAACATATCCGATGTCCTGATCATTTCTCTCAACTGCAATTTTATTAATTGAAGCTCCCAAATGCTCCAAATAATACCAGAGGGTAAAAATTATTCCCCGGAGGAAAAAGTAAAATTTCCCCCATACGTCCAAATTTACGCCACTCATAATGGTGGAATTCATACTCGTCATCTACACATAATTCGCGAGTTATGAGTCAATTGTTATTTATGATCAACTTAGTCACCCTTAATCATCCTTTATTAGGATTCGAAAATCCTACCTTTTACATCACACACCCCTTAAGAAAAAGTTTCGTCCCGAAACTTTAGTACACAGCTCATCAGAAGACTGAATCCGTCAATCACATAATTAACCTATCTTTGCATTTCGTGCAAGCATAGATTATTATCACGTTAGCCGGGTCATCACGCTCACACTAGGGAAGTCTATCACTTCTTATGTTAGCAAACACAAACCAATTCACACACACATAAATCACATCAACATAGAACCAAATAAGCACATTGGTTAGTGGAAAAGTTAGGTAATAATTATTGCCTGTATCCCAATCACCGATCAAAGAACTAAACACCTCAGAATAATTTCTCTCCATGTGTTCAACTATTTGCCATGTAGCCCCTTCCATTCTCCTCCGGGACCACTGGATCTTCAGTAATGGAATTTCTTTATTCCTTAACTTCTTCCTCTTTCTATCTAACACGACCATAGGAAACTCGGCATAGGTCTGATTAGGTTCTATCTCGATAGCATCATACATGTGTACATGACTCAGATCTGGTTGATATTGTCTTAGTTGTGATACATCAAATACTGGAAGTACTCCATCCATTGTTGGCGGTAATGCTAAACGATAAGCCACTTTACCAACTTTTTCCAAAATTTCAAATGGTCCAATATACCGAGGACTTAACTTCCCCTTGATACCAAACCGTTTGACTCCACGAGTCGGTGAAACTTTCAGCCAAACGTGTGTCCTTGTTTCAAACTCGAGCGGAAGTTGGCGCTTATCAACATAAGATTTTTTTTCTACTCTGTGCAGTCAACATCCTTTCTTGAAGCAAATCAACTTTTTCATATCACTTTTAACTTTGTTTGGAGTCGTATCAATGACATCGGCAGGCTCATCCCAACACAATGGGGTTCGATATTTCCTTCTGTACAATGCTTCATATGGTGTCATCCCAATGGATGCATGCCAATTGTTGTTGTAGGTGAACTCGAGCAACGGTAAATGATTTGGCCATATCGGTCTCCAATCAAGCACACATGACCTCAACAAATATTCTAAAGTCTAAATAGTCCGTTCGGACTGACCATCTGATTGTGAATGAAACGTTGTTGTAAAATTCAGCTTGGTTCCCATTACTGTCTATACCTGGCTCCAGCATCGGGAAGTAAATCGTACATCTCTATTTGAAACTATGGTCTTAGGAACTCCATGTAATATGAC
The DNA here is from genome assembly GCA_033239045.1 of Fagopyrum esculentum. Classification (NCBI taxonomy): domain Eukaryota; kingdom Viridiplantae; phylum Streptophyta; class Magnoliopsida; order Caryophyllales; family Polygonaceae; genus Fagopyrum; species Fagopyrum esculentum. The sequence goes on along the minus strand of BSUD01000002.1, from coordinate 149,637,082 downwards.
TATCTGATTCACAAATTCCTCTGCTAACTTGTTCACAACCCAAGTTTTCTTGATAAGAATAAATCTTGCAGTCTTTGTTAATCGATCAGCCACCACCCATATGGAGTCATAACCCTTGCTACTACGTAGACTGATTACAAAATCCATGGTGATGTGTTCCCATTTCCACTCCGGTATCTCCAATGATTGGAGTTCTCCTCCTGGCCTTTGGTGTTCAATCTTAACTTGTTGACATGTTTGACACCTTGACACAAACTCAGCAATATCTTTCTTCATACTTTGCCACCAAAAGTAAGGATTAATATCCCGATACATCTTGTTCGATCCTGGATGTATGGAATATGGTGTTGCATAGGCTTCAACAAGAATCCCTTTTCTAATCTCTTCATCTTGAGGAACACATACCCTTCCCTGATACCTCATTATATTGTCAGTATCGATATGGAAATCTGAAGATTCACCACTTCCGATCACTGACCTTATTTTGGTTAAATTAGCACAACTTAGTTGTTTTTGTTGAATTTCTTCCAACCAATTGAGCACTATCTCCAAGGTAGAGGTGGGTCGCAAACCTAAACCGCCGGTTTAGGTTTGCGAACCGCCGGTTTAGGTTTGGCCTTTGGCCAAACCTAAACCTAAACCGGCCGATCCCGAACCGCCGGTTTAGGTTTAACCTAAACCGGCGGTTTGGCACATGACTTTTAAAAAAAATAAAAAATAAAAAATAAATATATATAAGTATAATATATAATTATATATTAAATAAAAAATTATTTATTAAATTTTCATTTGTTAAAAAAATATACGTATAATATATATTAATTAAAAAATAATTTATAATTTTATATTTTATACATAGAAATTTTTTTTTACAATAGCATTTAAATAAAATTAGTAAGTAAATAAAAGAAAGCAACTAAAATAACATTACTAACAATAATAAAAGAAAGCAAACTCAAATTTTTTATACATTGAATTTTTTTTCATTACATTAGCTTTTGAATAAAATAATTACATAGTAAAAGAAATTACTAACAATAATAAAAGAAAGAAGCAACTAAAATAAAATGACTAACTAACATACAAGTTATACAACAAAGCAAACCAAATTTTTTTATACATTGAAATTCAATGTATAATAATTACATAGTAAAAAAAATTACTAACCACAATTCTACAATAAAATAAATCAAGCTAAATTTTTTATACATTCAATTTTTTTTATTACATCTTTACATTAGTATTTGAAATTTTGAATATAACTAAATGAAAAAAAAAAGGAAAGGGCTTGAACCGATTTCCCGGTTGCCTACGTATCCTCTTGGGGTTTAAGAGGAATCAAAGCCCACGTAGTTCTCTTACCTTTACTTACCTTTTTTCGGACTTCCGAGCTATTTTCGTAACCCCCTTACCTTTGCGCCTCGGACTCGGAAGCAGTGGCCGGATCATCGGAGTTGGAATCCGATGATCTATCATAAGTGGGTGCATTCCGTTGTAGCCTCCTCTCCGCCCTTATCCAATCTTGAACACAAACTTGAGCCTCCAATTTATCGGGCTTCAATTGACTCCTCTTGTAGCTGAGCATGTTTCCTCCTTGACTAAAAGCTTGCTCCACGGCCACCGTTGATGCGGGAACGGCCATAATTTGTTGCACAATCTTGGCTAATGTTGGATACTTTGGGGCCATCTTCTTCCAATATTGTAAAACTTCAAAACTATCAATATCACCATCAAAACTAAAAGGAGTAGTTAGAAAATCTTCAAATTCCGCACTTGCGGATGAATGTCTAGGTGTTTTAGTTCTTTTAGATAAAATTTGTCTAGCTTTAGAAAGAATAGAAGGAGAAGAAGAAGAGGGTGGAGGAGTTGTTTGTGTAGAAGCACTAGCACTAGTTTCAAATAAAGTAAGTAATTAGCAATTTCAACACGAACATTACTAATAATATTATTAACGTTTTTAATAGTAGATAAACCTAAACATTCATAATAAGCATTTAAAAAATCCGTAACACCATCAATTTTAAGTCTAGGATCGAAAACGGCGGCAATAAGATAAACTACGGGAACTTCATCATAATATTTTAGCCATTTTGTTTTCATTTTGGCCGTAGCATATTTAAGTGATTCTAAAGCTAAACCGGTTTGTAAAGCCTCGGCAACATTTACGGCTATTTCTAAAAAACAACAAGAAGTAGGAATGTAAACATAACTTAACGTATTAGTAGCATCACTAAAAACTTTTAAAACACTACAAATATCAAAACAAGTTTGCCAAATACTTTCATCATCTAAAATAGACCAAGAAATAAATTGTGAAGAAAATTCTTGTAAAACATTTTTATAACGAATAGCTTGAGTAAGTAGTTTATAGGTTGAGTTCCACCGAGTTCCAATATCTTTCGAAAAAGAAATCGGAGGAAAAAATTTTTCAATACAAGTTGATCTCCATTTTCTTCTTAATTCGGTTGAATGCCAAATATGTTCAATTACATCGGTTATAGGTTCTAACATTTCATGTAAAACTTTTAGGCCATCTTGAACACTTAAATTTAAAATATGACATGCACATCTTTGGTGAGTAAAAGAAGTTTTTATAAGTTGACCCGCATTTCCCACTAAATGGTTAACGGCGCGGGTGTTAGCGGAAGCATTATCAAATGAGTATGAAAAAACACGATTTTGTAAATTAAATTCTTGTAAAACCGTTTTTATTAAATGAGCAATGTTGGCGGCACTATGTCTTTCATTAAAATGTCGATATGCAATAACAAATTTATGCAAGTACATATCATTATCGATAAAATGTAAAGTGATGTCCATGTAAAAATGTTTTTGTGATAAAGTACTACAAATATTACTACAAATTGAAACTTGATGCGAAAAAGATTGTAAAACCGTAAGAATTTTTTGTTTTTTTTATTCATAAGAATGAGAAACTAATTTAGAAACTTGTTTACGAGAAGTTGGTTTATAAGCCGGTTGAAGATAATTAGTGTTATATTCTCTTACATTAATAGATTCCGCATAAAAAAATGGAAAAGCTTCGGATGCAATGAAGGTGATTAGATGTTTACTTTTTGTTTAACTAGACCTCTATATAAAAGAAAGAAAAAGTAGGTATGAAAACTAGCAAATAGGGTAATAATTTCTTTAGTTGAAATGAAGGTGATTAGATGTTTACTTTTTGTTTAAGTATCTTTTTTACATGTTTATCTTTTATTTTTGGTTAATGTAGCTAGTTTGATGAAATTTTCAAGTCCATGAATGTTTAATTTTTTTGGGTGACATTTATTTTCGTTACCCAAATATGAATTATAGTATTTTTCTTATTATTGGGTATATGTTTATTGTTTTTGTGGTATGTTTCTTATTGTTGAGTATGCTTAAAGTGATATTTTTGGGTGTGTTTTATAGTTATACAAACTGTGTTACAAGGACCAAATGTCATTTTGTATTGATGTTTGTGTACAATATCGATTTGTGTAAATTTTGGTTATGACAAATTCAAATTGGGTATGCTTTTATACGTGTACAGGCTTTGTAGTATATTTCTTATTATTAAGTATATTTAAAGTGATGTCGTGAGTATGTTTTATGGTTAACCAAAATGTGTTATAATAATCAAATGTCAAGCGAATTCTTGGGTAATGACCAAATGTCATTTGATATTGATGTTTGTGTACGATATCGAGTTTTGAAAATTTTGGGTATGACAAATTTAAATTGGGTATGAATTTTGTATTAAGTGATGTTTAAATTGGGTATAAATATAAAATATTATCCAATTTATGGATATTATTTTATTTTGATATTTGATTTATTGGGTATATTGTTTTCGAGTATGTTTTTGTACTTTGAGAAAATTATTTTTGGGTATGATTGTTGCATTAATTGGGTAAGCGAATTTTTGGGTAAGCGGATTTTTTCTGAGTAGAGAGCTGCATTTTTTTGGCCTCAAATTCCCTCCAAATGTCAATCAAAAGGTCACAATCAACACTCACATCAGTCATCACTCATTAGTCATCACTTTTGTCAACTTTTTGTGCTATTTATGAATTAGTCTAGTAAAGTAGGAGTCCTATTCCTCAATTTGTAATTGGTAGGGTCCTAAATTTCAACTCTATAGTGTAAAAGGCCCTAAGTGCCAATTCAGCCAAGATTCATCAACATGATTATAATTAAATAAAGAAGATTGAGAGGAAGAGGATGCAAACCCGTGAGACAATTGAGTTTGTCCCCGTGATATTCCGAGCTTCTCCGGATGAGTCTTTTGCATGTGGGTTTGCAAAGTCCCGTATCCGCCCTTCGCCTTCCACTTGTACACCTTCGGACAATAATTGCACGTAACTTGGCAATAATCGTCCATCACCGGACCCTTCTTGTAATGTTTGGTGAATATGTCGGAGGTGAGCATTTTTGGTGGAGGGGCTTGTCGGAATGGCCCTTCACCTTGTGAAACTTGTGGAACTTGTGGCATTTCCGAATCCGGCGGTTGAGTCTCGCTTTCTTGTGTGCTAGGAAAGAAAGCGGGAGTCGGAGTGAAGTCGTAGTCGCTTGGGTAATCCGGGTTTGCCATTTCGAAAGATCGAGAATACGAGAAAGAGAATACGAGATGGAGATTGAGAGTAGTAGTAGATAGATGAGAATGTTGGTGTGATTTAAATGAAGTAATATTATGGTATTTATAGGAATAGTGGGTAATAATTTTTTTTTAATTAAACTAATAATACAAAAAAAAAAAAAATTAAACATCCAACGCCTCTAATAGCCGTTGGAAAGTGGGGCCCACCGGCTAATAGCCGTTGTGGGCCAAAGAGACGTTGGCAAAGCCAACGTCTCTTTTTTTGCCAAACCGGCGAACCGCCGGTTTGGCCAAAAAAAAAATAAAAAAAGGCTCAAACCGGCGGTTTAACCGCCGGTTTAGGTTTGGTCCTAGACCAAACCTAAACCTAAACCGCAAACCGCCGGTTCTGTAACACCCCAAATTTTACAACTTAGGGAGTTACTGGTTAGGACCGCACAGTGGGTCCCGACCTTAGTTTGACAACAACTTAACATGATCTTACAACAAGGCACAGATAAGGAAAAACTAAAAATCATAAAATAGTTTTTATCAATGCATGAATGTGACCAGATCAACTACAGCCAGAAAAGTAATATATCAAAGTACGAAAGGAAACGATGTTCAACTGAAAAACCCACAAATGCAAAAACTGCAAAAACGTCCTAAAGTACGACACCCCGGCTGACCACTACCATCTGGATTACTCGGCATCTGCTCTAACCTGTGTCAAATCTAAACAACATATCAACCGTTAGCTAACTAACCAAATATAAGCAAAATGATAACAGCACAAACACAAGCAGAAACAAAAATAAACAAACATCATGCTGGCACTCAACCAATTATTATCTGTTATTTAAGTGATTCACATTATTCAATTTAAGTTGTGGCACGAGAACTATTATTAGTTCTCGCCTCCGTTCCTTATCCAACTGGTGTAGGTATAGCTGACTTCCTTTGGTAGCATCACTACAAACCATGTGTGGACTAGTCCCGAAAGAAACCCCCAGCGCCCTGCGAGCTACTGAGCGGAATGCCACCGCCCGTTACTCTTAGGCCAAAAATACAGGTCGGTATTTATATATCACAACCTATCTCTCTAACATGTCAATCACACACCACCATCATCATTTATACTCATATTTAGCAGTCAGCTAAGTAAGCCCAAAGGACTTACCTGTTATAGCGCTCGACTCTTTAGTAACCACTTGCTCTGTAACTGTACCCACTCAGTTGCCTGTTAACGGCGATAAGTGTATTAGCACACTTTCACGTAGATAGAAGTCTAAAACTTCTGAGATTAAATAAGTATTACGACGTACTAGTTACATTATTAGTTTTAGGGTAAAATGACCATTTTACCCTTCGTTCCGATTTTCTCGAAGACCCTAAAATTCATGTCCAAACTCCTATTTGAAGTTCTAAAATATATCCTAACTCTTAGAATTTTATTAGGTGCGAAACAGACATTTTTCCTATGTTTCTATTTTCCGGAAGAACCGAAAAAGGCTTAACTTCGGCTCTAAATATAAAATTCTTAACGGCTTATAAAATTTCCGAATTTAATATCTAGATCATCTATGAGGTTCTATCTAGCCTTAGAAGAAAGAATTTCTCCAAACTGTTCAGCCGATATTTTTATAATAATTCCCAAAGTCGGTTCCTCACTCTACTTTCTTATACTTAGTCAAATTTATAAGTTTAATAAAACTGCTCAACTACCTAACTTCGGGAGCTCGTAACTTTCAATCCGACCGTTCATTTCTCACCAAATTTTAATATGATAAACTACATATATCCGTCTACAACATATCCAAAATTCAACGGTGGATCTTTATCCAAACATTTTATAATTGATCGACAAGATGGGCTGTTCGAAACCTAAAAGCTGAAGAACTTAAATTAAATTTACAGCAGCCCTTGCCTTCCATTTTATGAAACATACTCAGCAGCTCATTAACGTTATGTTATTTATGCTTAGGCTCAACAACAGCAGTTCACATACACATGGATAACAGTGAAGTTGAAGAGAGGAGGAGCAAGCTTACGGAACTGCAGTCCGGCGTTAAGGTCCTAAGCATTGCTAGCGTTCCGGCGGCTCTTCTTGGGTAGTCGGCCTGCTGTTGCTGCGGAACAGCCTAGACTGCGTGAGTCTCAACTGCAGTGGCGAGAAGGAAGGAAACGAGGGGAAGAAAAACGGTACTTACCGGCGTTGACGCGCGGGATTGCGGAAAGACGATAGGGTTCCGACTGGATTGTTTCCGGACTGCACTGTAGGTAACGGAGTGAATCTTCGGGATATATATCCTCGCGACAGAAAGAGAGGGAAAGCGAAGGGGAAGGACGGGCGAAGAGTGACTCACCAGTCGGTCTGCAGTCGCCGGCGCGCGAGGAAGTCGACGGGAGCAGTGGTGGCGGCTTCTCCGGTGGAAAGCGAAGCGGAACAGCAGCAGCGTCGATTTTCTGAGAGGGCCGGAAAGGTGAGTTTCGGACAGAGAAGGCGGAAGAAGGAGAGGGATGCAGTGCTTACCGAACCCACTGCGGCGGTCGGCGGGGAGCGGCGCGATCGGTGGCGGCTCGGTGGCTGCGGCGCGATCGGTGGCGGCTCGGTGGCTGCGGCCTGCTTCCAACGTGCAGAAGTGTGGTAGGATTAGGGAAGATGCGGCAGGATTAGTCGGGAGGGTGTGGTAGGATTAGGGAAAGGGTTAGGTTAATTGTGGGATTAGCTTAGGGTTAAAATTTGGGCTGGTAGGTGGGCTTATATCCGGCCCATCTTTAGAACGGAAAATTCGGGACTTGTCACTTATATACGGAACTAATATAATACGGGATTTAAATCCCGTATTATCTACTTTATATAATACGGAATTTAATTTTGTAAAAAAAAAATTATTTTAATTTTAACAACGTAAAATTATTTCCGGTCATTTAATTTATCATTTTATGTGAATTTAGGTCACATAAAATGATAGAACGAACTCGTTTTATTTTACTTATTTATTTATTTACAATGGTCTCATCGGACTTTGTTTAATTTCACTCTACCAGGACTTAAAATTTTCGGTTATTACATCAGTGCCCCCTTAAAAGAAGTTTCGTCCCGAAACTTAAATTATTTCCCTTACTCACACATTTCTTTCGGTATATTTTAGTTTTCTCGACTTCTTTGTTTCCTACCAAGCAGCTACTCAGGCATCAAACAAACAAGTATCACAAAAGAGAAACAGAACACTCAAAATAATATGAAAACCTGAAAGGTCCAACAACACAACATCCGAGTACTAACTCGTCAAACAGAAGTAACCTCTAACCCCGCAAAGAACTCGCGGTAGTTACGTCTAACACTCTCCTCAGTCTCCCAAGTGGCCTCATCAGCTCCTCTTCTAGACCACTGGATCCTCAGCATAGGTATCTCCTTGGATCGCAGACGTCTGGTACTGCGTTCCAAGACAGCCACTGGGTACTCTACAAATGTATGGTCAGGCTCCACTATCAGATCCTCATGGCTGACGACGTGTCTCGGATCCGGAATGTACTCTCGCAGCTGAGATACATGAAAAACTGGGTGTACTCCCTCTAGTCTCGGTGGCAGTGCTAGTCGATAGGCAACCTCTCCGACTCTCTCTACAATCTCAAAAGGTCCGACATACCGGGGACTCAGCTTCCCCTTAATGCCGAAACGTCTGACTCTTTTCGTAGGTGACACTCTCAACCACACATGAGTACTCACTCTAAACTCCAAAGGTCGACGCCTTTGTCGGTGTAGGTCTTCTGACGACTCTGAGCTGCTAACATCCGCTCTCGGACTAGGGCAATCCGAGCGATGTCATCCTGTATCAGCTCTGGAGCTACTCCATCAGCTCTGCTGGGCTCATACCAACATAATGGTGTACGACACCTCCGTCCATACAAAGCCTCATAGGGAGTCATCCCAATAGACGTGTGCCAGCTGTTATTATATGAAAACTCTACCGGTGGGAGATGATCTGCCAATACCTGTCCCCAATCTAGGACACACGCCTGCAGCATGTCCTCTAAGGTCTGAATGGTCTTCTCAGACTATCCGTCTGTCTGTGGGTGATAGGCAGTGATAAAGTGGAGACTCATCCCCAAGGCAGTATGTATTTGTTGCCAAAATCTCGAGGTAAAACGTCCATCTCTATCAGAGACGATAGTCCTCGGTACTACATGAAGTCTCACAACGTGTTTGGTGAACTCCTCAGTTAAACGACTCACCAGCCACGCTTCCTTAATCGGAATGAAACGTGCGGTCTTCGTCAGGCGGTCTACCACTACCCAAATAGCGTCAAATCTTCTATTGAGTCTCCAACCTGTGACAAAATCTATCGATATATCCTCCCACTTCCATTGTGGTACTAGAAGTGGGTGGAGCTCTCCTCCGGACCTACAATGTCCAATCTTGACCTGCTGGCAGGTCGTGTACTGAGCTACATACCGAGTCACATCGGGCTTCAAACCACCCCACCAGAAAGATTGTCTCACTTCCTTGTACCTCTTACTCGCTCCAGGATGTACTGAGTATGGGGTAGCATGAGCTTCACCTAGTATCCTCTGTCTCAACTCACTGTCCGACGGCACACAATCGCGATCCTGACGTCTCATCACTCCATCTGCACCAATAGTGAACTGTGGGGCCTCGTCTCGAGACATCCTGTCTCGGATCCTAGTCAAAGTCGGGCAAGTCTCCTGCTTCTGTCGGATCTCATCCAGCAGATGATGAAGTAACTCCAAAGTAACCAACTGACTATCAGTATCAGGAAACTGAATCTCTATCTCCAACCAAGCCAAGTCTCTCTGCAACTGTGGTTGTATTGTCAACTGGGCTATCGCCCTCTCCCTAGGTGTCTTCCGGCTCAAAGCGTCAGCTACTACATTCGCCTTTCCGGGGTGGTAAAGAGTCTCGAGGTCGACGTCCTTGATCAACTCTAAGCACCGCCTCTGGCGGTTATTCAACTCTCGTTGAGTGAATATATATACTTCAGACTGTCATGGTCTGTGAGAATCTGACATGTCGCCCCATAGAGATGGTGACGCCAGATCTTAAGAGCATGGACTACTGCAGCTAACCCTAGGTCGTGTCTGGGGTAGTTCTCCTCATACGTCTTCAACTGTTGAGACGCATAGGCAATGACCTTACCCCTCTGCATCAAAATACACCCAAGCCCAGCTTGGATATATTACGTATACCACAAAGTCATCTGTACCCTTTGTTTACAACTATCAGATGTATCTGATTTTCTCAAAAGTCCAATTCTTCGCATCGCATTTATTATGTTTTCCTTATACTCATGTCGTTTCACTTTCTTTTAAATCTTTACCATATGTAGGATAGTTAAATCCCTTTGAGTTTCCTCGTTTACACCTTACGGACCACGTTGGTTGGTCTTATTACTTTCCTCAACTCAATTGTGATCAGTCGGAAATGGACTTCTAGTACACTATTTGTATGCAATCTCACTACTACTCCTCCATCTATATATTATTGGTTATCTGTGTTAACTTAAATTTCCATTGGAGTACCACCATTTCACTTTAAATTCCTTCTGATGTCTGTTCCAACAAAGATGTAGATTCCATTTACAATCACCTCAAAACTCTATAAGACTTTTCACCACAACATTAAATTATAATTTCTATGTTTGTGCCGCCTCTATAATTTCAATTATTATGTGTCACAACTTTAGTCATAAGGGCTTCCTTTGTAAATCCCGAAAATTGACCCCAGCTTTTTCTCGAAAGTACACCATCAATCTCATTTGTGTGGTATACTACGTGCATACCCTTTTGTCTGGACTGACGTATGACTTGGTCAAAATCATCTGCTTCTTCTTACTCCTCTGGTTCTCCTTATATGAATCCATCCATATTAACCGTGATTTGTAACATTTTCCTTAGTCAGTAGACAAGCAACTGCTCACAATAATTCCTTTTATATCATTACTGATATAAGGGGTTATTTCGGATCGTCAATTCTCTTTAGAGTTACTGACTTGAACTTATTCAGTGTTACTAGCACTCGTATTGATTGACTTTACAGTTGCCGCAATTGGTAGCTTCAAGGATTCCTCCTCATGTCAATAAAGTTCTTTGTAACTATGTGGTTATTCTTATTATTTGGCAGCCAGTCACCACTAGTTAACCCGCACGTATAAAGTCCCAGTTGTTACCGATTAGTCTATAGTTGACCTTCTACAAGATCATAGGCTCACGTTTCTTCTATCTCTTTGAATTTTGATAAACCTGGTGAACATCTATCTTCTCGAGTTTCTCCGCTTGTACTTCTTTAACTCTTCTATAATCTACACTTCTCCTTCGCACTATACGGCCATTATACTCTTTCCGAGTTTAGAATTATCATTCATCTACCGTCAACGGACTCGTCAATTCTCCCACGATAGCTTGTATATGCATCTTCGCAATTACTTTGACCTCAGCCCTCAGCTGCTCGTGGCTCCCCGGGGTAAATCGTTGATGTTGAAAATTTAAGTCCACTTGTGAGAGGATGATTATTGTGGGCATTCGGGAACGCCGAGATCCTTCTCACAAATTCCCTTCTTTGATTGGTATAATAATGCTGCCTTTATAGTGATCCCTTTGACTCAGCTTTCATGATTCTATGATTTGATAATTGTATCCCGGCCCTTGCTATCAATTACTTGTCTTCTAGAAAGTCACTCCGCTTCCATGTTGGTGAAATCTGTCTTTCACTTGTTGGCAACGCGTAAGCTTCCATTTTACAGTTCTTAAATTCTTCATATTTGGGATGAACAATGTATTTCATGTAGACTTCTATACTTTTGACTGTCTTGGTTATCCATTTTGATTGTGGTGTCAGTAGACTGTCGAGGTGATCATATTTTGTTCTGTTTCTGCCATCAACTTCCACCTTCTGGTCCGTCAGTGAGTTTGAATTCTATATCCCTTGTTTGAGTCCTACCACCTCTCTTTGACTTCCACACCTATACTTGTTTCTGCCACCATCTTCTTTGTCTGTAACGTTGCTTTCCACCACACCTGAAAGAATTTATGGGTTATCTCTCCTAACTTGTATACTTGCCGGTCAGCCAACGCTTCCCCGGAACTTCTCTCATGGATTTTCTTCATTTGACCTTGTGGAGTTGAATGTATCTTCTTCTTGCTTATTGTCGTTGGCGTGGTCTTTTGGTCTTTGCTTTTCCGTCTCAACGTTCCTCAACAAGTCCGAAGGAGTTGACTGGACGTTCTCCTACCCTAATGCTCATAAGCTGAGCATACTTATCCTTATGTTGAAACCCTTCAAATTCTACTTAGATGTGCCAACGGAGTGAGAAAATCATTAATCTCTATTAAGGACATAATATATTATTATGATACTAACCTTCGACATAAGTTATCTATTGTACATATCTTTATAAGCAGCTACTACATCAATATAACATTTCTAAATGTACTAAGCTGCCGAGATCCGCGGAGGTAGTGGTGGTCGTCCGTACTTTCTATCCCAACCCGACTCTGTATGCATTTTAAAACCAAAATTTTTCGTTGGAAAACTCAGACCCCTTTCGGGTTCTGTTTATTTACTTATACGACCTTTTTAGAAGATTCAAGTGCCATTGTTGCCAACCTAGAGCTCTGATACCATGTTGTAACACCCCAAATTTTACAACTTAGGGAGTTACTGGTTAGGACCGCACAGTGGGTCCCGACCTTAGTTTGACAACAACTTAACATGATCTTACAACAAGGCACAGATAAGGAAAAACTAAAAATCATAAAATAGTTTTTATCAATGCATGAATGTGACCAGATCAACTACAGCCGGAAAAGTAATATATCAAAGTACGAAAGGAAACGATGTTCAACTGAAAAACCCACAAATGCAAAAACTGCAAAAACGTCCTAAAATACGACACCCCGGCTGACCACTACCATCTGGATTACTCGGCATCTGCTCTAACCTGTGTCAAATCTAAACAACATATCAACCGTTAGCTAACTAACCAAATATAAGCAAAATGATAACAGCACAAACACAAGCAGAAACAAAAATAAACAAACATCATGCTGGCACTCAACCAATTATTATCTGTTATTTAAGTGATTCACATTATTCAATTTAAGTTGTGGCACGAGAACTATTATTAGTTCTCGCCTCCGTTCCTTATCCAACTGGTGTAGGTATAGCTGACTTCCTTTGGTAGCATCACTACAAACCATGTGTGGACTAGTCCCGAAAGAAACCCCCAGCGCCCTGCGAGCTACTGAGCGGAATGCCACCGCCCGTTACTCTTAGGCCAAAAATACAGGTCGGTATTTATATATCACAACCTATCTCTCTAACATGTCAATCACACACCACCATCATCATTTATACTCATATTTAGCAGTCAGCTAAGTAAGCCCAAAGGACTTACCTGTTATAACGCTCGACTCTTTAGTAACCACTTGCTCTGTAACTGTACCCACTCAGTTGCCTGTTAACGGCGATAAGTGTATTAGCACACTTTCACGTAGATAGAAGTCTAAAACTTCTGAGATTAAATAAGTATTACGACGTACTAGTTACATTATTAGTTTTAGGGTAAAATGACCATTTTACCCTTCGTTCCGATTTTCTCGAAGACCCTAAAATTCATGTCCAAACTCCTATTTGAAGTTCTAAAATATATCCTATCTCTTAGAATTTTATTAGGTGCGAAACAGACATTTTTCCTATGTTTCTATTTTCCGGAAGAACCGAAAAAGGCTTAACTTCGGCTCTAAATATAAAATTCTTAACGGCTTATAAAATTTCCGAATTTAATATCTAGATCATCTATGAGGTTCTATCTAGCCTTAGAAGAAAGAATTTCTCCAAACTGTTCAGCCGATATTTTTATAATAATTCCCAAAGTCGGTTCCTCACTCTACTTTCTTATACTTAGTCAAATTTATAAGTTTAATAAAACTGCTCAACTACCTAACTTCGGGAGCTCGTAACTTTCAATCCGACCGTTCATTTCTCACCAAATTTTAATATGATAAACTACATATATCCGTCTACAACATATCCGAAATTCAACGGTGGATCTTTATCCAAACATTTTATAATTGATCGACAAGATGGGATGTTCGAAACCTAAAAGCTGAAGAACTTAAATTAAATTTACAGCAGCCCTTGCCTTCCATTTTATGAAACATACTCAGCAGCTCATTAACGTTATGTTATTTATGCTTAGGCTCAACAACAGCAGTTCACATACACATGGATAACAGTGAAGTTGAAGAGAGGAGGAGCAAGCTTACGGAACTGCAGTCCGGCGTTAAGGTCCTAAGCAGCGCTAGCGTTCCGGCGACTCTTCTTGGGTAGTCGGCCTGCTGTTGCTGCGGAACAGCCTAGACTGCGTGAGTCTCAACTGCAGTGGCGAGAAGGAAGGAAACGAGGGGAAGAAAAACGGTACTTACCGGCGTTGACGCGCGGGATTGCGGAAAGACGATAGGGTTCCGACTGGATTGTTTCCGGACTGCACTGTAGGTAACGGAGTGAATCTTCGGGATATATATCCTCGCGACAGAAAGAGAGGGAAAGCGAAGGGGAAGGACGGGCGAAGAGTGACTCACCAGTCGGTCTGCAGTCGCCGGCGCGCGAGGAAGTCGACGGGAGCAGTGGTGGCGGCTTCTCCGGTGGAAAGCGAAGCGGAACAGCAGCAGCGTCGATTTTCTGAGAGGGCCGGAAAGGTGAGTTTCGGACAGAGAAGGCGGAAGAAGGAGAGGGATGCAGTGCTTACCGAACCCACTGCGGCGGTCGGCGGGGAGCGGCGCGATCGGTGGCGGCTCGGTGGCTGCGGCGCGATCGGTGGCGGCTCGGTGGCTGCGGCCTGCTTCCAACGTGCAGAAGTGTGGTAGGATTAGGGAAGATGCGGCAGGATTAGTCGGGAGGGTGTGGTAGGATTAGGGAAAGGGTTAGGTTAATTGTGGGATTAGCTTAGGGTTAAAATTTGGGCTGGTAGGTGGGCTTATATCCGGCCCATCTTTAGAACGGAAAATTCGGGACTTGTCACTTATATACGGAACTAATATAATACGGGATTTAAATCCCGTATTATCTACTTTATATAATACGGAATTTAATTTTGTAAAAAAAAAATTATTTTAATTTTAACAACGTAAAATTATTTCCGGTCATTTAATTTATCATTTTATGTGAATTTAGGTCACATAAAATGATAGAACGAACTCGTTTTATTTTACTTATTTATTTATTTACAATGGTCTCATCGGACTTTGTTTAATTTCACTCTACCGGGACTTAAAATTTTCGGTTATTACAGGTTCAACCAAACCGGCAAACCTAAACCGCCGGTTTGGTCAAACCGGCGGTTTGCGCCGGTTCACAAACCGCCGGTTCGGCGGTTTGGTTTGAACCGGCCACACCACTACTCCAAGGTACACAGATACCCTTGGTCTTTCTGAACCCATATTTCAATGCCACTACAAATCATATCTTTTTGTATTTCAACTTGTATAGTTAATCGAGCAATCGCTTTTTCTTGAGCTGACTTCCTACTCAAAGCATCAGCCACCACATTAGCTTTACCAAGATGATATAGTATCTCTAAGTCATAACCATTTATCAACTCCAACCACCTTCTTTGTCTCATATTCAACTCTTTTTGAGTAAAAATGTACTTTACCCTCTTGTGATCTATCATGATCTTACACGTCGTCCCAAATAGGTAATGCCGCCAAATCTTAAGTGCATGAACTACTGCTGCTAACTCCAAATCATGTGTAGGGTAGTTCTGCTCATATTGTCTCAGTTGTCTTGATGCATAGGCGGTGACTCTTTCATTTTGCATCAAGACGCATCCCAAGCCCATTTTAGATGCATCACTGTAAACAATGAACCCTAGTGTTCCATTCGGCTGAGCTAACACAGGTGCAGTAGTCAACCTCTTCTTTATCTCTTCAAAGCTTGCTGGACACTTGTCAGTCCACATAAACTTTGCCTTCTTCTGAAGTAGGTTGGTCATAGGTCTTGCTATGATGGAAAACCCTTTTACAAAACGTCTATAGTATCCCGCGAATCCTAGGAAACTACGTATCTCTCTGACGTTCTTGGGTGGTTCTCACGCTAGCACGGTTTCGATCTTGGATGGGTTAACTTTGAGTCCATCTGCAGTAATCATGTGTCCCAAGAATGTTACTTCTTTCATCCAGAAGTCACACTTGGAAAACTTAGCATAAAGCTTTTCTTTCCTTAATACTTGAAGAACTGCTTTCAAATTATCTGCATGCTCTTCACTACTTCGTGAATAAACCAATATATCATCTATAAAGACCACAACAAACCTGTCCAAGTATCCAATGAAAATCCGATTCATCAATTCCATAAACTCAGCATGTGCGTTGGTTAATCCAAATGGCATAACCACGAACTCGT
Organism: Fagopyrum esculentum; assembly: GCA_033239045.1. NCBI lineage: Eukaryota > Viridiplantae > Streptophyta > Magnoliopsida > Caryophyllales > Polygonaceae > Fagopyrum > Fagopyrum esculentum. The sequence continues at coordinate 149,621,096 of BSUD01000002.1, read as the reverse complement.
AGTGTCCATACCGAGTCCTGAATGTTGTCTTATGAATGTCATCTTCTTGAATCTTCAACTGGTGATAGCCTGACCATATGTCGATCTTGGAGAACACCTTTGCTCCTTGTTAATGATCTAACAAATCATCAATTCGTGGCAGTGGATACTTGTTCTTAATCGTCATCTTATTCAGTTATCTATAGTCAATACATAACCTCATTGTACCATCTTTTTTCTTCACGAACAACACTGGCGCTCCCCATGGCGATACACTTGGCCGAATAAATCCTTTATCTGCCAATTCTTCCAACTACTTCTTCAACTCAAGTATTTCCACAGGTGCCATTCTGTACGGAGCTTTAGTAATTGGTCTAGTCTCAGACTCTGGATCGATTCTAAAGTCAACTTGCCTAGTAGGTGGCAATCCAGGTAATTCATCTTGAAAAACATCCCAAAACTCGCGTGCAACAGGAATGTCTTTCAATTTAATCTTTCCTTCTTTCTCCAAAGCATAGCATAAATATGCTTCACATCCTTTCCTTACCAGCTTACTTGTTTTCATCGCAGAGATCATTATTAATGGTCCTTGTAAATCACCTCCTTTGAATACATGACAAGTTCCATCCTTAGCTAGCATCACTACTGTTAGCATTTCCGCATCTATCTTCACCTTATACTTAATCATCCAATCCATACCCAAGATTATATCATCACTATCCAATCCGGTAATAATGAAATCGGTTGGCCACTCTACTTGACCTAGCTTCCACGTAAACTTTGGCTTCTTCCTCCTCTCAAATTGAGACAAGATCCTTGAAATAATATTATCCCTTAGTCTCACAAACTTGGTCATATCTCTATGTTAACTACATTTGAAACATGTAGTTGGACTTTTCAACCAATCCTTATTGTAATGATTTAGGTATCCACAATTGAAACATGTTCTTCCCTCCAATTTTCCTTATGATCATGGTTGTGGAGAAGGTCTTGTTTCTTGAGTCACACGTCTCGTACTCGTGGGTTTCAAGAAACTTGAAATAGACTATTGCCTCCTTCCTCCACCAGTTCGAGAATCCACCTCTTTCCTAAAGTCTTGTATTGCTTTTTGCTTTAGTTTTCTCTTAATAATCCAATAACGTCATATCTTCAAAAGGTGAAAATGACAAAATGAGAGGTTATTTCAGCCTATCGCAAACAAGCTTACCAATTGATCCTCAAGTGTTCCTTATCATCCAACAATGTATACTCCTCGTGAAATTTATCTCCATCATAGGAGAATCTTCAAATGTTGCTTCCAAAAAAAAGAGTTCAACAAGTATAGTCCACCATGATTGCTCGGTTTCTCATCCACCAACATGCACCAACGGTTTGCATGAAGGTTGCTCCAAGTTTCATCTTATGCTTTTCGAGTACCCCAATGCCCCCAAAAGTCATGCCCATGTAGTCAACCACCAATCAACTTCCATGCCATAACTTCCTTTGAAGTTAAGAACTTCCCTTCCTCGTACTACCTTCCAACACTTCTCCGATTCATGTCCATCGTTTTCTACATGATAGCGCACATGTATTGGCGTACAATATTTGGAGTCTCCCGTGGATCCATCCTTCATTGCAATGTGTTACTCATTGTTACGATACTTGTCTTCTACACGATACCGGATATATTTCTTTCCATGGTAGTAGAAATCATCTCTTGCATATGCTCATCACGTGTAACTCGATTGGCTAAGGTACTTCACCTCACCTCATACTATTAAAACAGTTATCCTGTGCACTTCTGGCACGTTGTCCTCCCATTGACACACTTACACGTTGTGTATCCGCCTACAGAGTCACAACGAAGCTACAAATTTCTTGTCTCTTAATCAAAATGCTCTTTGTTGCCTTTATCACGGTTTCGAGAAACCGGAACATTCAAGATCGTTCTCTCTTCATATATATCCACTACTTATAATAGTAGTAATATCTATCAAAATATAATAATCTTAACAAGTTAAAGAGAGAACTACACTTACAAGGAGTCACGTTGAGGAGTGGAAGACAGTGTCTTTTGTAACACCTCAAATTTTACAACTTAGGGAGTTACTGGTTAGGACCGCACAGTGGGTCCCGACCTTAGTTTGACAACAACTTAACGTGATCTTACAACAAGGCACAAATAAGGAAAACCAGAAATCATAAAATAGTTTTTAACCATGCATGAATGTGACCAGATCAACTACAGCCGGAAAAATAATATAACCAAGTACGAAAGGAAACAATGTTCAACTGTAAAACCCACAAATGCAAAAACTGCAAAACGTCCTAAAGTACGACACCCCGGCTGACCACTACCATCTGGATCACTCGGCATCTGCTCTAACCTGTGTCAAATCTAAACAACATATCAACAGTTAGCTAACTATCCAAATATAAGCAAAATGATAACAGCACAAACACAAGCAGAAATAAAAATAAACAAACATCATGCTGGCACTCAACCAATTATTATCTATTATTTAAGTGATTCACATTATTCAATTTAAGTTGTGGCACGAGAACTATTATTAGTTCCCGCCTCCGTTCCTTATCCAACTGGTGTAGGTCTAGCTGACTTCCTTTGGTAGCATCACTACAAACCATGTGTGGACTAGTCCCGAAAGAAACCCCCAGCGCCCCGCGAGCTACTGAGCAGAATGCCACCGCCCGTTACTCTTAGGCCAAAATATAGGTCGGTAATCATATAACACAACCTATCTCTCTACATGTCAATCACACACAACCATCATCATTTATACCCATATTTAGCAGTCAGCTAAGTAAGCCCAAAGGACTTACCTGTTATAACGCTCGACTCTTTATAAACCACTCTCTCTGTAAACTGCAACCACTCAGTTGCCTGTTAAAGGCGATAAGTGTATTAGCACACTTTCACGTAGATAGAAGTCTAAAACTTCTAAGATCAAATAAGGTATTAAGACGTACTAGTTACAGTATTAGTTTTAGGGTAAAATGACCATTTTACCCTTGGTTCCGATTTTCTCGAAAACCTTAAATTTCATGTCTAAACTCCTATTTGAGGTTCTAAAAATATATTCTCACTCCTAGAATTTTATTTGGTTCCAAACTGACGTTTTTCCTATGTTTCTATTTTCCGGAAGAATCGAAAAGGTTTAACTTCGGCTCTAAATATAAAATTCTTAACAACTTGAAAAATTTCCGAATTAAATCTCTAGATCATCTATGAGGTTCTATCTAACCTTAGAAGAAAGAATTTCTCCAAACTGTTCAGCCAATAATTTTATAATAATTCACAAAGTCGGTTCTTCACTCTAATTTCCTATACTTAGCCAAAATTCAAGTTTAACAAAACTGCTCAACTACCTAACTTCGGGAGCTCATAACTTTCAATCCGACCGTTCATTTCTTTTCAAATTTTAAGATGCTAAACTACATATATCCGTCTACAACATATCCAAAATTCAACGGTGGATCTTTATCCAAACGTTTTATAATTGATCGACAAGATGAGCTGTTGGTAACCTAAAAGCTGAAGGAAATAAAATGAATTACAGCAGCCCTCTTATTTCTGTTTTTCATACTTACAGCAGTCCTTTGTTCCTATCCTTCGGTCTATATACTCAGCAGCTACACAAGGTCAACCTAACCTATGTCCAAGTCCGACTACAGCAGTTCATCATTCTAGCATTACGGAAATAGTATACATACATAAGATTATACACTAACTTCTAGAGGTAAGGATTGGGACTGCAGAAAGACTCACCTCTTCAACCTCTACTGGCTGAGGCGTCTTCTACTACTACACGGATTGGCCAACTCCTTCCAGCCTTGCTACTGTCACGGAGTGGTCGAGATGGAGTTGTCATCGCAGGTATTCATGAACGACTAATTAAAGAGGTGAAGATGAAAGGTAGATTAATCCTTACCGAAATACACAGAATCTGCGTGAAGTACGTTGCTTCTGGACGTAGTGCAGAAGAAGGGACGTGTTTGCTGTTGAGAATCGTAGACAGAAGAGAACGTCTTGGTTCAGTCCCTTGCTGAGCGAGATGTGCGTTGGTTTGAAAGATCTGTACCGTCTGCAAGGTGAAGGTTCGAGCGATGCAGAAGCAAAGGAACGCAGAAACGGAAGGAAACAAAACGCAGAAGGGAAGAGCGAGATTCGGGGGATATGATAGGAAAGAGAACGGTTACAGAAAGGGGAAGAGCTGTAACGGTTGTTCAACAGGAGGAGGTGGCGAGTTAGTGTGACGCTGGCCTGAAGACTGCGGTTGCTGCTGGGCTGAACTGGAGGCTGCAGAAGGTTGGACTGGGCGGACAAGCAGCTGGGCGACTGGGCTTCTGGGCTGGAGCGGACAGGCAACGGGCTGGAGCGGACAAGGCAGCAGCTGCTTCTGGGCTGGAGCGGACAGGCAGCAGCTGCTTCTGGGCTGGAGCGGACAGGCAACGGGCTGGAGCTGGCAGCGCTGGAGCTGGGCTAGCAGGCTGGATCCGTGGGCTGAATTATGGATTAATAGATGGGCTAAAAAGGCTGCAGCTGGCCTCCTAAATTTAACGAGTTTCTGGCTGGGCAAGATCCCGATATGTAAATATACGGACTAGGCGGATAGGGAGTTTATTTTAATTTAAGATCGGCTCAGAACTCTATCATTTTATGCGGAAGTAACCTACATAAAATGATAAACTATATAAAAGATTCTATCATTTTATGTGAAGGAATCTACATAAAATGATAAATCCTATAATAATATATCTAACTAGGTAGACGGATATGGGTCGACTGATCGAGGTCTATTTTATAACGTAAATAGACGGAATAAAAATTCCGGATTTTACATCAGTACCCCCTTAAAATAAGTTTCGTCCCGAAACTTGGAATAAGATTCCTACCCCATACATTTCCCCTCGAGAAATATATTCTAGCAAGCAACTACTCACATCATCAAGCACATAAACATAAACAATTATGTAAACATATAATCATAGAAGTCATATAAGGTCTCGTCTTAGTACTAACCCGTCGGTACTGAGGTAGCGGCTAACTCCGCAAAGAACTCAGGGTAAGTACGTCTAATACTCTCCTCTGTCTCCCAGGTAGCCTCATCAACTCCTCGTCTAGACCACTGAATCCTCAGCATCGGTATCTCCTTAGAACGCAGGCGCCTAATGCTACGCTCTAGGACGGCTACTGGATACTCCACAAAAGTGTGGTCTGGCTCGACTATCAGATCCTCGTGACTGATGACGTGTCTAGGATCCGGTATGTACTCTCGCAGCTGAGATACATGAAAAACTGGGTGTACTCCCTCTAATCTCGGTGGCAGTGCTAGTCGGTAGGCAACCTCTCCGACTCTCTCTACGATCTCAAATGGACCGACATACCGGGGACTCAGCTTCCCCTTAATGCCGAAACGTCTAACTCCTCTCGTAGGTGACACTCTCAACCACACCTGTGTACCTACTCTAAACTCTAAAGGTCGACGCCTTTTGTCGGCGTAGGACTTCTGACGACTCTGAGCTGCTAACATCCTCTCCCGGACTAAGGCAATCCGGGCGATGTCGTCCTGTATCTGATCTGGTACTACTCCATCAGCCTTGCTAGGCTCATCCCAACATAGCGGTGTACGACATCTCCGTCCGTACAAAGCCTCATAAGGTGCCATCCCAATAGACGCGTGCCAGCTGTTATTATATGAAAACTCTACTAGTGGGAGGTGATCTGGCCATACCTGTCCCCAATCTAGCACACATGCCCGCAACATGTCCTCTAGGGTATGGATGGTCCTCTCTGACTGACCGTCTGTCTGTGGGTGGTAGGCAGTGGTAAAATGAAGACTCGTACCCAGAGCAGTATGTACCTGCTGCCAGAACCTCGAGGTAAAACGTCCATCCCTGTCAGAGACGATAGTCCTCGGTACTCCATGGAGTCTCACAATATGCCTGGTGAACTCCTCTCCTAGACGACTTACCGGCCACGTTTCCTTAATCGGAATGAAACGTGCGGTCTTCGTCAGACGGTCTACTACTACCCAAATGGCATCAAAACCTCTGCTGAGTCTCAATCCGGTGACGAAATCCATAGAAATGTCTTCCCACTTCCAATGTGGTACTGGAAGTGGGTGTAGCTCTCCTCCGGATCTACGATGCTCAATCTTGACCTGCTGACAGGTCGCACACTGGGCTACATATCGGGCCACATCAGGCTTCAAACTACCCCACCAGAAGGAACGTCTCACGTCCTTATACATCTTACTCGCTCCTGGATGTACGGAGTAAGGGGTAGCATGAGCCTCACCTAGTATCCTCTGTCTCAGCTCACTGTCTGATGGCACACAGACACGGTCTTGTCGTCTCATCACTCCATCGGCACCAATAGTGAACTGAGGTGCCTCATCTCGTGACATCCGGTCTCGGATCCGGGTCAACATCGGACAGGTCTCCTGCTTCTGTCGGATCTCGCCCAACAGGTCAGGAAGTAACTCTAAGGTGGCTAACTGATGAGCTGTATCGGGGAACTGGATCTCTACCTCCAACCAAGCTAAGTCTCTCTGTAACTGTGGCTGTGCTGTCAACCGAGCTATCGCCTTCTCCTGAGGCGTCTTCCGACTCAAAGCGTCAGCAACTACATTCGCCTTTCCGGGGTGGTAAAGTATCTCAAGGTCGAAATCCTTGATCAACTCTAGCCACCGTCTCTGGCGGTTATTCAACTCCCACTGAGTGAATATGTACTTCAGACTCTTATGGTCTGTGAAGATTTGACATGTCGCTCCATAGAGATAATGACGCCAGATCTTAAGAGCGTGCACTACCGCTGCTAACTCCAGGTCATGAGTGGGGTAGTTCTCTTCATACGTCTTCAGCTATCGAGACGCATATGCTATAACCTTACCCCTCTGCATCAAGACACACCCCAAGCCCAGCTTGGATGCGTCACTGTACACTACGAAGTCCTCTGTACCCTCAGGCTGTGCTAAGATCGGAGCAGACGTCAATCTCCTCTTCAGCTCATCAAAACTCTACTGACACGGCTCAGACCATACGAACCGAGTAGTCTTCCTTAGGAGGGAAGTAAGTGGTCGGGCGATCAGAGAAAACCCTTCCACAAACCGACGGCAATAACCTGCCAATCCTAGGAAGCTGCGAACCTCCTTAACATTCTTCGGAGGTTGCCAAGATGACACTGACTCAATCTTCGCTGGGTCGACCTTAATCCCCTCAGCAGTCACTACATGGCCTAGGAATGCCACCTCTGACATCCAGAACTCACACTTGGATAGTTTAGCATATAGCTGACTATCCTGTAGAATCTGTAGCACTGTCCTCAAGTGTCCGGCATGCTCCTCTCGACTTCTAGAGTAAACTAGAATGTCGTCGATGAAGACCACTACAAACTGGTCTAAGAAGTCGATGAAAATCCCATTCATCAACTCCATAAATACTGCTGGCGCATTAGTGAGCCCGAATGGCATCACTACAAACTCATAATGACCATACCTAGTCCGGAATGCCGTCTTAGGTATGTCCTGATCTCTCACCCTCAGCTGGTGATAACCCGACCTCAAATCTATCCTCGAGAACACTGACCCTGCATGCAGCTGGTCCAGCAGATCATCTATGCGAGGAAGTGGGTACTTATTCTTGATGGTGACCTTGTTCAGCTCCCTGTAGTCGATACACAGCCTCATCGATCCATCTTTCTTCCTCACAAATAACACTGGTGCGCCCCAGGGAGAAACACTAGGGCCTATGAAGCCCTTCTCTGCTAACTCCTCTAACTGCTTCTTCAGCTCAAGCAGCTCTATCGGGTTCATGCGGTACGGGGCCTTCGAGATCGGTCTCGTGCCCGGCTCTAACTCGATGCTAAAATCCACACTCCTCTGTGGAGGTAGCCCTGGTAAGTCGTCCCTGAAGACCTCTGCAAACTCGCATGCGACTGGTATCTCCTCTACTGTCAGGCTCTTGCGCTCCTTCATGGCATAACACTAGAAGGCCTCGCAACCCTGTGCTATCAATCTGGCTGCCCTCACTGCACTGATAACTGTGCCGGACTTTCCGAGGTCCCAACCTCGGAATATAACTCTATGGCCCTCCTCCGTGGTAACAGTCACAGTCCTCCTACCAATATCCAAGACGGCTCCATGTCTAGTCATCCAATCTATCCCTAATATCACGTCCTCATGTGCTAAGGGCATGACTAGAAAATTTACTAACCAGATCCGGCCTCCCAGGTGGATAGGGCAATCATAAATCTCTCGAGATCCTCTCACCTTACCCCCATCTGGTAACCCAACCACAAAAGGTACACCCTCTACTGTAGCTAAGGACAACCTATCTACACATGCATCTGATATAAAGGAGTGCGTGGCACCCGTATCAAATAAAACGCGCACAGGTAAGTCATGGATCCAAATAGTACCTGTGGTCGCAGGTGCTGCAGGCTGCTCCGTGTTCCTCAGCTCAAACACTCTCGATGGTCCTCCTCTGGTGTCAGTGGTACTACCACGTCCTCTGCCACGACCTGATCCCTGTGCAGTACTGTATGAAGCAGGATGTCCTGGAGCCCGGTACTACTGCTGCTGACTCGGAGCTCGGTACTGAGGGGGTCTCTGTACACTCTTCTCAACACCTGCAGGAGAAGATCCCTGCTGAGAAGAAGCCTTGCCCTGACGGCAGAAAGTAGCCTTGTGTCCCGGCTTCCCACAAGTGAAGCAAGTGACCGGTGGTTTCGGGCAGTCCGTCTTAATGTGATCACGGCCACCACAGTTAAAGCACTGTCGATCTCCACTGGGAGTCCGAACTGTAGAGTGGTAGTTGGACCTCCCCTGAGTCTGCCCTCTACCATAACCTGCTACTGCTCCACTGCTACCAGCATGTCCTGTCCTCTGCCGCTTATCCGGCCCACTAGACTGTGCTGCTTTCCTAGAAGCTGGCCTATCTCTCTCATAAGCAGAGGCCCTATCCTGATAATCAGACAAGGTCTCACAGCGGAATCCAACCAGGTAGGATCGGGTACTCTCTCTCAACCTCCTGGAGAAAAGGTAAACATGCTGCTCTTCTGGAGGTGCAGATGGTCCAAGCAAAGTCAACTCTTTCTGAAACTTCTTTATGGCTGCAGCAATCGGGATATCCTCAAATCCCGCCTCAATGAAATCTTGGAATCTCTCCCTCCTCAGCGAAACTGGGCAGTACCTATCTCTAACAATGTTCTTCATCTGCTCCCAGCTGGTGACTCGGCCACGAATGGTACGCCACCATGAATGAGCATCATTTGTGAAGCAGGTCTGTATCAATCTACCTGTCGATCCACGGGGCAACGTATTGCCTCCAAAGCAGTCTCAATCTTCCCTATCCAGTGCTCCACCTCTAGCCCTATCTCTCCGTTGAATGAGGGGACCTTCTGAGAGTTGAAAGCCTTCAACCACTCATCCGGTCTCGGTGCTCTGACCCCAGTAGGTGCTCTATCAACATCAGCCCTCCTCTCAGATACAGCCGGCACCTGAGACACTCCCTGTGTCACCTGAGCTGACCTAGCCGGTACCACTAGTGGTACCTGAGTAAGCCTCTCCACTCTGGCAGCTTCTTCCCTGCGCTCAACATAGGCTCTGAACTCCCTATACTCAGATGCTCCAATAGAAACACGTCCAGACTCAGTAGAACGTGCTCCTTGCGCTCCAGACCTAGCGACGGTCTCAGGCCTGACCTCGGGGCCTACACTCTCAGCTACTTCTTCTACAGCAACCTCTGGTATGCTTGCTGCAGGTGGGTCATCTCGAGGAACTCGTCCTCAACCTCTCCCTAGTGGAGGTCTACCCCCACGACCACGCCCTCTAACAGTAGGGGTGCTATCAGCTCGATCCTGTCTGACTGGGGGAAGGGGGGGACGACCCCTACCTCGGCCAGTCACTTGTGCAACCCTAGTACGTGCCATCTGCACGAATAGTAATAACTACAGTTATAAACTAGTTAATCTATCATAACAGTACAAGTCTATAATTATTCTAAGATTACCGAGATCCGCAGAGGTAGTGGTGGTCATCCGTACTTTCTATCCCAACCCGACTCTGTATGCATTTTAAAACCAAAAATCTTCTTTGGAAAACTCAGACCCTTTTCGGGTTCTGTTTATTTACTTATATGACCTTTTTAGAAGATTCAAGTGCCATTGTTGCCAACCTAGAGCTCTGATACCATGTTGTAACACCCCAAATTTTACAACTTAGGGAGTTACTGGTTAGGACCGCACAGTGGGTCCCGACCTTAGTTTGACAACAACTTAACGTGATCTTACAACAAGGCACAAATAAGGAAAACCAGAAATCATAAAATAGTTTTTAACCATGCATGAATGTGACTAGATCAACTACAGCCGGAAAAATAATATAACCAAGTACGAAAGGAAACAATGTTCAACTGTAAAACCCACAAATGCAAAAACTGCAAAACGTCCTAAAGTACGACACCCCGGCTGACCACTACCATCTGGATCACTCGGCATCTGCTCTAACCTGTGTCAAATCTAAACAACATATCAACAGTTAGCTAACTATCCAAATATAAGCAAAATGATAACAGCACAAACACAAGCAGAAATAAAAATAAACAAACATCATGCTGGCACTCAACCAATTATTATCTATTATTTAAGTGATTCACATTATTCAATTTAAGTTGTGGCACGAGAACTATTATTAGTTCCCGCCTCCGTTCCTTATCCAACTGGTGTAGGTCTAGCTGACTTCCTTTGGTAGCATCACTACAAACCATGTGTGGACTAGTCCCGAAAGAAACCCCCAGCGCCACGCGAGCTACTGAGCAGAATGCCAACGCCCGTTACTCTTAGGCCAAAATATAGGTCGGTAATCATATAACACAACCTATCTCTCTACATGTCAATCACACACAACCATCATCATTTATACCCATATTTAGCAGTCAGCTAAGTAAGCCCAAAGGACTTACCTGTTATAACGCTCGACTCTTTATAAACCACTCACTCTGTAAACTGCAACCACTCAGTTGCCTGTCAAAGGCGATAAGTGTATTAGCACACTTTCACGTAGATAGAAGTCTAAAACTTCTAAGATCAAATAAGGTATTAAGACGTACTAGTTACAGTATTAGTTTTAGGGTAAAATGACCATTTTACCCTTGGTTCCGATTTTCTCGAAAACCTTAAATTTCATGTCTAAACTCCTATTTGAGGTTCTAAAAATATATTCTCACTCCTAGAATTTTATTTGGTTCCAAACTGACGTTTTTCCTATGTTTCTATTTTCCGGAAGAATCGAAAAGGTTTAACTTCGGCTCTAAATATAAAATTCTTAACAACTTGAAAAATTTCCGAATTAAATCTCTAGATCATCTATGAGGTTCTATCTAACCTTAGAAGAAAGAATTTCTCCAAACTGTTCAGCCAATAATTTTATAATAATTCACAAAGTCGGTTCTTCACTCTAATTTCCTATACTTAGCCAAAATTCAAGTTTAACAAAACTGCTCAACTACCTAACTTCGGGAGCTCATAACTTTCAATCCGACCGTTCATTTCTTTTCAAATTTTAATATGTTAAACTACATATATCCGTCTACAACATATCCAAAATTCAACGGTGGATCTTTATCCAAACGTTTTATAATTGATCGACAAGATGGGCTGTTGATAACCTAAAAGCTGAAGGAAATAAAATGAATTACAGCAGCCCTCTTATTTCTGTTTTTCATACTTACAGCAGTCCTTTGTTCCTATCCTTCGGTCTATATACTCAGCAGCTACACAAGGTCAACCTAACCTATGTCCAAGTCCGACTACAGCAGTTCATCATTCTAGCATTACGGAAATAGTATACATACATAAGATTATACACTAACTTCTAGAGGTAAGGATTGGGACTGCAGAAAGACTCACCTCTTCAACCTCTACTGGCTGAGGCGTCTTCTACTACTACACGGATTGGCCAACTCCTTCCAGCCTTGCTACTGTCACGGAGTGGTCGAGATGGAGTTGTCATCGCAGGTATTCATGAACGACTAATTAAAGAGGTGAAGATGAAAGGTAGATTAATCCTTACCGAAAATACACAGAATCTGCGTGAAGTACGTTGCTTCTGGACGTAGTGCAGAAGAAGGGACGTGTTTGCTGTTGAGAATCGTAGACAGAAGAGAACGTCTTGGTTCAGTCCCTTGCTGAGCGAGATGTGCGTTGGTTTGAAAGATCTGTACCGTCTGCAAGGTGAAGGTTCGAGCGATGCAGAAGCAAAGGAACGCAGAAACGGAAGGAAACAAAATGCAGAAGGGAAGAGCGAGATTCGGGGGATATGATAGGAAAGAGAACGGTTATAGAAAGGGGAAGAGCTGTAACGGTTGTTCAGCAGGAGGAGGTGGCGAGTTAGTGTGACGCTGGCCTGAAGACTGCGGTTGCTGCTGGGCTGAACTGGAGGCTGCAGAAGGTTGGACTGGGCGGACAAGCAGCTGGGCGACTAGGCTTCTGGGCTGGAGCGGACAGGCAACGGGCTGGAGCGGACAAGGCAGCAGCTGCTTCTGGGCTGGAGCGGACAGGCAGCAGCTGCTTCTGGGCTGGAGCGGACAGGCAACGGGCTGGAGCTGGCAGTGCTGGAGCTGGGCTAGCAGGCTGGATCCGTGGGCTGAATTATGGATTAATAGATGGGCTAAAAAGGCTGCAGCTGGCCTCCTAAATTTAACGAGTTTCTGGCTGGCAAGATCCCGATATGTCAATATACGGACTAGGCGGATAGGGAGTTTATTTTAATTTAAGATCGGCTCAGAACTCTATCATTTTATGTGGAAGTAACCTACATAAAATGATAAATTATATAAAAGATTCTATCATTTTATGTGAAGGAATCTACATAAAATGATAAATCCTATAATAATATGTCTAACTAGGTAGACGGATATGGGTCGACTGATCGAGATCTATTTTATAACGTAAATAGACGGAATAAAAATTCCGGATTTTACATCTTTACCCATAATCCTGACTATGCATATGATTTTAAATTCATTAAAACCATATGTCAGTAATTTCCAAAATCTTTTGAAAACTTAAATGTCCTTTCAAAACCAACCCGGACTGGGTTGTAGTTAGGTTGAACTATCATGTCTCATCTCAAGTCACATGTGCCCTTGTTGTCAACCTAAGCTCTTATACCAATCTGTAACGACCCGAGTTTTAAGTAACTCAAGACGTCACTAGGCTAAGGACCACACAGTGGGTCCCATCAGTTAGTCTGACAACAACTTCACAAATAGGACCTTGCAACAAGAAGCACGAAGAAATAATGAAAACATTCAACCTGTCATTTAGAAAACATTTACATAACAACCGTGCATGCAGTTAGTATGTATATCCTAAAACGACACTTCAAAACATGACACCTGAACAGGTATCTTACAACTTCAGCCTAAAATCAACATGTGTACACAATTGCACACAACCAAAAAAAGACTCGCTTGCAAGCGATTAGTTTCAAAAGTAGTTCAACCAACCCTTGGGTTAACACTGCCTCGGCTGTCCATTTCCTGCAGCTGACATCCCTGAAGCGTTCCTATAATCGGCATTACCTATAAAGATTCGGTTTAAAACCGTTAGCTACCGATCATAATTTATCCACGAGAGATTATATCATCACATCACAACACAACAAATATATTCAAATATCATATACCGTGCTCATGAGATGATATCATGCTTTTATCAATGATGCACGTGAATGCAGTATGAAATTTACAAATTGCGATCCCGGACCAAATCCGGAATCATTGCTTAGGTGTGCGACCCGAGCCTGAAGTCCATCAGACTCGGTGTCATTCTTATACAAACGCAAGTGATATGGGCTTGGCCGAGCTCCGGCATTCACTGTAATAGCTAGCGACCTGGCTAATGGTTAGCTCAGAGTCTTAAACAATTTACATACTATTGACCTTTACAGGTCGTCATCATATCACATGCCTCAAAAGGCTTATCATGTCATACATTATCATGTCATTCAATAGCACACCTCAAAAGGCTAACACATGTTCATTTAACAATTTCTCATAACCATGACATGATAATAATCACAACAACATTAAGCATGCTTTACACGTCATAACATCATTTTCATCATAAAACACATCAAGCGTGCTTCACACATATCACATCACAATGCATATCAACATTTACATTTCAACACAACAAGACATTTCAAAACAACAACACATATCAACACATTGAGATATAAATCTCTCAGGCACGGGTTTCTGCAGATCGAAGTTAAGTAAGTCCGAAGACTTACCTGAATACGCTTACTGAGCAACTACATTTTAGTTAGTCTACCGTCTTCAACACCACATGTCGAGAATATCATAATCCTCGTATTAAATCCTTGCTTCAAACATCAATTAAATTCATTCCTTTGAATTTAATTAGCTTATAGCGTTTTCTAGATTCCTAATTTAATTAATTAATCTTTAATTAATTAATTAAATTTCATCAGAATAACGTTTTGCCTGCATGTAGTTTCTCAACCCAACTATCATCAGATCTCATCAAACAATTATCCCATAATCACCAGAATAATGTAACAAGCTTAATGGAATTTCCAGTTATCCATTTTGACAAGCCTACGGTCAATTTAGGCAAATTCACAATACGGAAAACGAATAAATTCATAACTTATTCGTTACTAACCCGATTGCCGATCCGAAAGAAGATTCGGAATCACAACGACGCTGGCTACGCTCGGACACCTTCAAATCCACCGGAAATTGGACGGCGCCACCAGCCAAACAACTAATATGCTCGACCATCCCTTTATGTGCTTGGAAAAACACAAACTTGATACCGATATGAAGAGGATGGAGAGAGAAATCCGAAAACTCCAAGGGATTTGAAATCGGATGAGAAACGGAGAGTAGATCTGAATTTGAAGGTTGAGAGAAATCAAAGCTTTTACGAGGAAACGTGAAAGGAAATGAATTAATAAAAGAATTTCTGCTATTTATAGCGAAGACGATAATTATCCTTTAGCAAAGTCGATAATTATCCATTTATCGATCCAAATGCGGTTTGAGCCCCTTCTCCAAACTTCTCGAAATTGTAATAATAAATCTGACATATTGTGTGGATAATTATTCCGCATCTTTCTCGGAAAACGCGTATCCGTAAGCCGCCTTTCTTAGCCGCTAAGAAACGAAATAGCGACTCTTTTGGCCACATTGCCTTTACATGTTATTTCATATCTAAAACATATCTGATGTCCTGATCATTTCTCTCAACTGCAATTTTATTAATTGAAGCTCCCAAATGTTCCAAATAATACCAGAGGATAAAAATTATTCCCTGGAGAAAAAAGTAAAATTTCCCCCATATGTCCAAATTTACGCCAAAATCATAATGGTGGAATTCATACTCGTCATCTACACACAAGTCGCGAGTTATGAGTCAATTGTTATCGATGATCAACTTAATCACCCTTAATATCCTTTACTAGGATTCGAAAATCCTAGCTTTTACATTAAGGGTGAGCATAAGTCCAAAATCGAACCGAACCGTTAAAAACCGAATCGAACCTAAAACCGTTTTTTTAAAACCTTAGACCGAAAATTGAACCTATAAAAGTAGGTTAAGTTTCGGTTTGGACCTAAAACCAAAAACTTGAAATATTAGAACCTAAAACCGAACCTATTAGATCGGTTTTGATTCAGTTTAGGTTTTCGACCCAAATGGACCTAAAAAATAAAACTTTATAAAATCGATAAACTAACAATAAAATGATAAAGTTTAAATCTCTAACAGTTTTAGTATAAAGAGTTAAAACCTAGAAAAATAACAATCTCATTTAAGTAACAAGGTACATTACCCACTTTCCAACTATATATAATCATTTTTTTTATTAAATACAAATACAAATTCGGTTTCCGGTTTTTTTAATCGGTTTTTTTGTTTTTGGACCGAAACCGAACCGAAATCGTAAAAAAGAAGGATATAAGACCGAACCTAAATTGTCAGTTTAGGTTCGGTCTCGATCACAGCTACTCGGTTCGGTTTAGTTCAGGTAAACCGAACCGAACTTGCTCAACCCTAGTGAGAATGACTTGTTTTTCTCATTGAACAATGGTTACAATATATAGTGTACAATTAGGGTTATGAAGATTCACCAGAATTTGCATGATGATTGTAAGGCAGGTATGTGTTAGACTCTATTACCCCCTAATTCATGGTGGTGGAGCTTGATACGCAAGGTCTTGAAGTGAGATGTGCTTACATCTTTGGTGAAGATATCAGCGGTTGAAAGTCCAACAAGGTACATTACCCACTTTCCAACTATATATAATAGTTATTTTTATTAAATACAAATACAAATTCGGTTTTCGGTTATTTTTTTATCAGTTTTTCGGTTTTGGACCAAAACCAAACCGAACCGAAATCGTAAAAACAAGGCCATAAGACCGAACCTAAATTATTAGTTTAGGTTTGGTCTCGACCGAAATTACTCGATTCGGTTTGGTTCAGGTAAACCGAACCAAACTTGCTCAATCCTAGTAAGAATGACTTGTTTTTCTCATTGAGCAATGGTTACAATATATAGTTTACAATTAGGGTCACGGAGATTCACTAAAATTTGCATGATGATTGTAAGGCATGTATGTGCTAGACTGTATTACCCCCTAATTCATGGTGGTGGAGCAACGTGGAGCTTGGTACGCAAGGTCTTGAAGTGAGATGTGCTGACAACTTTGGTGAAGATATCAGCAGTTGAAAGTACAAAGGTGATGAACAATGAGGGAACCTTCAACACTAAAGGTGACGGACAATGAGGGTTCTGGAGATTCACTAGAATTCTTATTATCTTTGTAAAAAGAAGAAGAAATAAAGATAATTGAACCGGACCGTAGCGATCCCTGACTCCCTTCTCTCTTTCTCGAGCGTGTGCCTTCAACCTTGCATGCCTCTCTCTCGATCTCGTCTTCTCTCTTTCATTTGCTTTCCCTCTTACTATCTCCCTTTTGTTCTCTGTGTGTTGTATCGAGTGTTCTAATTTTGTTTCTATTCGTATATTTTTCTCGTGTATTTCGCAGCCTGCATTCGCGCTGATGTGTATCCAGTTGTATCTTCTTTTCCTTAGGTTTAGAAGAGCACCGGCCCACTGTCAAGCTTTGGCCCAAAAACATCTTTTTAGTGAAAGTCCACTTTAACTTTTGCAAGAGTTGGCCCATAAGAAGACCTTAGTTGCTTATGACTCTAATCTAACAAATGACGTATTGCCATGGTACAAAAAAATTGTACAAAGTTCATGCAAACTACAAAAGTCACCCAATATTACAAAAACATTACAAAAAGAACCCAAAACTTTACAAACTTTACAAGACACACAAACTTGAATTAAAAAGGATCTCAACAATTGCCTTCTTAGTTATAGTTTGTAAACCGACACAAAACAAGCAAAAAAGACCACCTAAATGCACACACGAGCAATCCGTCATCGACTCCCCAAAGCACTCTTCTAATGCTTCAAAATACCATCCACGATCCCACAACGGGAAGTGTACCTGCAACTCGAAACACGATTATTATCGTTCACAAAATCAGCTGGCATATCACAAACATTTATCACTTTAGGCTTATCACAAGTCTTGGTACACTTCTTAAGTGTCCTCTCAATGCTAACATTTTTAGCAAACAACATAAAGACATTCTCTTATTTCTCTTAGGCTCAACATACTCAACACATTATCACACATAAGTTTTTCATCTAAGGCATGCTCTATAATGATAGATTCCAAATTCACATCACTATCATGTGTCAAAGTATCACATATAAGCATATCAATAGATTTAGAGTTAGGAGAACTTACTTCCTCCTTTAATTGGTGAGTATGTAGCTTACTTTTGATGTCTATATGTCCTTCCAATGCTGCAGAAATTCCTTCTTCATTTTCAGCCAACCTAGAATTGTTTAGTGAGTCGCTTTGTGACTCTAATTTCCGTCGGCATGGGTTGTGACTGTTGCCACTCAGTCCTTCCACCAACTTCCCTTCAAATGTGCTATTTTTCACCATTTATGCGCCATTTTTTGAGCCTTACTGCAACAAATTTTGGGTTGTTTTGCTCCAGCTTTGTACTATCCTATCTAGAAATCTCAACTAAAATAGTCTATTCACCATTTATTTCAGTTTTAGAGGATTTTGGATGATTATTAGTCACCACAATCATAGAAGAATCAGGCAAAGGGGAAACTAAAACATTGTACAAGCCACCTTTCCTAATACTAAGTAGACTTGGGTCGCAAACCTAAACCGGCATTCATCAAACCGTCGGTTTAGGTTAAACCTAAACCGACGGTTTGGCGGTTTGGCACATGATTTAAAAAAAAAAATAAGTAATATATATATATATATATATATATATATATATATATATATATATATGTTATTTTAGTTATAAAAAAATAAAATATACATTAGTAATTTTTTGTAAATAAATAAAATTACTTATTAAGTATTTTAATAAAAATTTTGTACATTTAAAATTTATATTACATTAGTAAAGTTTTGTAGATTGGAACTTTACATTAGTAAATTAATAACAAAATTATACTATTGTAAATTTTTGTACATTTTAATTTTTTAGTAAATTTTTATAGATTGAAATTTTACATAACTATCTTTTGATACATTCAATTTTTTTTTAATACATTAGCATTTTAAATTTTGAATAGAAATTATAGAATTAGTGAATTACTAAGTAAATGAAATTACTAACTAAAATAAAAGAGAGCAAACTCGTTTTTTTGTAGATGAATTAAATCACCAAGTTAACAAATTACTAAGTATGTAGATTTGTAGATTGGAATTTTACATAACTATCTTTTTATACATTGAATTTTTTTTATTACATTAGCATTTGAATAGAATTACTAAGTAAACAAAATTTCTAACTAAAATAAAAGAGAGTAAGTAAAATAAAATTACTAACTAAAATAAAAGAAAGCGAACTCAATTTTTTATACATTGAATTTTTTTTTATTACATTAGCATTTGAATAGAATTACTAAGTAAATAAAATTACTAACTAAAATAAAAGAGAGCAACTAAAATAAAAGAAACAGAACTCATTTTTTTATACATTCAATTTTGTTTATTACATTAGCATTTGAATAGAATAATTACTAAGTAAATAAAATTACTAACTAAAATAAAAGAGAGCAACTAAAATAACATTATTAACTAAAATACAAGAAAGCGAACTCAATTTTTTATACATTCAATTTTTTTTTATTACATTATTATAAAACTAAAAAAAATAAAATAAAACACAACACAACGGCTCTAAGAGCCGTTGGGATTTTGGGGCCCACCGGCTTATAGCCGTTGTGGGCCAAATAGCCGTTGGCTTTGCCAACGACTATTTTTTTGCCAAACCGCCGGTTTAGGCAAATTAATAAATAAAGATCCAAACCGGCGGTTTGCCGGTTTGGGTTTGGCCGAGAGCCAAACCTAAACCGTAAACCTCCGGTTTGACCAAACCGGAAAACCTAAACCGCCGGTTTTGTCAAACCGGCGGTTTGACCCGGTTCACAAACCGCCGGTTTGGCGGTTTGGTTTGAACCGGTCCCATGTCTAATACTACGTATAAGAGTTTTTTCCATTATTTTTAATGACATCTCTTATATCATGATGTAATCTAATTCTACAATTTTGTTCATCCAAAACAGATTCAAAAATCAGATTTCTTCTAAGATTAGACACCCACCTAACCTTTTGAAGAACCCTTACCCTCTCATCATGCATTTTCAAAGGCACATTTCCAATAACTCTAACATTCAAGCATGTTTTATAACCTAGCATGACATTACTACCATGAAATTCATGTAAAGACGAAAACAAGAATTTATGAGGTGTAGCATGCAAGAACATCCATGATCCATAATCCAAGTATTAGAATCACATGTAGAATCAAGCATAAGCAACTCAGCAGGGTAGTTCACATCAGATTCCAAAAATAGCAGAAACTTCATGCTCATTTTTATACATATCATCAGCTTTCTTTTTCTTACAATCGCTTATGAAATGGTCATTCTTATCACAATAAAAAAGCACTTCTTATTATTCCCATTAGATTGCCTTTTCTTTTTAATCGCTTTAGAGTCTTCCTCTACATGCATGATAAAATTAGTTTTATTTTCAACATAATTCTCAGATTTAGCATGCTTAAACACTCTAAGGATCTCATTCTTCTCAATAACAAATTTCATGATTTTAGTCTTAGACAATTCATCTCTATCAAATTAAATGGCATCTTTAAATACATCAAATTCAGCAAGTAAAGAATTCAAAAGAATCACAACTTGATGAGAATCAACAATTTTATCACCACATCTTTCAAGGTCTTGAGTCATATTCAAAAAAATTATCAAGATTAGCATGTAATGACAAGGAAACATCCATTTTAAAGGTAAACAAACGACAATACGACTAGACATGGATTTAGTAAGATATAATTGTTCTAAACTTTCCCATAAAAGTTTAGATTTAGTAATACTTACAACCTGACGAGCTACCTCGTCGAAAGCCAAATCATTATTTCCGAATGTGCTTGTTTATCTAGTTCCTTTTTTTCATCCTCCTTAAGTGTTTCCGGAAACTCTCCTTTCACAGTTTTCCAACACTTCTCTTTGATCAACACAACTTTTAGTTTGACTTGCACATTGCAAAGTCCGTTGAGCCATCAAATGGTTAAACCAAATTGTTATTTCCTGCCATCAAAAAATTTCTCGCAGATCAATTTTTATCAAAAATAAAGTGTTTGACAAAACATTTCTCTACAAATTTTATATGCAAAAACACAAGCAACAAGTACTGAGTTAATTTGGCAATATATACGAGACTGTCAAGAAAACGCAGGACTAATATCATACACCAAAAAATAACAGAAAACAAATCCAGAAATCAAACCATTCTCTTATATGACATATATGCAGCGGAAGCTTAAACATATTATAAAAAGCAACAAATCCAAACAAAACACAACAGTTTCAAAATCTGAACACAATACTCAACAACTTTAAGATCTGAACAAAAAACGCATATTCGAAAAAATTACAGGAAAAATCTGACAAAATCAAACAAGAAACAAGGCTTTGATACCACTTTGTTATTTTGTTTTCAATCATATGCGATTTAGGTCAGATTTCGAATCAAATCAAACAAACAAGCAAGAACAGATCTAGATTGATCTCGTTCCAAACCAAACAAACACGAGATTGACCTCAAGAGAGACCCGATGTGCACCGAACAATATAAATCGAAAAACAAAAACATACAAGATCTACACATATGATAGAAAGCAAAGAAGGCTCCCTGAGATCTGGTGTATGTGTAACACCCCAAGTTCTGGGAACTCGAAGCGCTACGGGCTAGGACCGCACAATGGGTCCCGACCCTCACAGTAGCAACAGCAAACGGATCTTACAACAAGACACAGACGAATAAAAACAAAACTCAATATAAAACCAAAGGTTTAAACCAAAAGAAAACACAAAACTCCACAACCGTGTTCAAAACAAAAGGGAAACAACAAAAGAAACATAAACCCGATCCCGTCCTATAATGTACGGGAACCCCGGCTGACCACACCATCCGGATCACTCAGCAACATCCTGACCCTGCGGAACATCTACAACGACGGTATAAACCGTTAGCTAACATTCTAGGTATAAGAAAGAGTGTAAAGGCACAAACACACATAAGGTAAAGAAAACACATAGCATGCTTACACATCAACCGGTTATTATCTTCCATTAAGGTTATCCATTACTAATTCAACTTCTTTTGTCACACGAGAATCTCCCGAAACTCGCCTCCGCTTCCGTCTACCAATAGGATTAGATCAGTACTATCCGTTACCTACGGGTCTGGGTTGCAAGAGCACATTCTAGTCTCCTGTATAACTAGACAAGTGGTCACCGCCCGGTTATAATTCACTTGAGCCAGCTAAGGTTAACAAAGGGTGAATCCTATTTCCAATTATCCGTTATAACATGATAGTAACGCAAACAAGCCAATACAATCCAACTAATACGCGGAATGAAGCTAAGTAAGTCCAAGGGACTTACCTCATACGAAGGTAACATGTAACACCCCGAATTCTCAGAACGCGGGGCATTACTGGTTAGGACCTCACAATGGGTCCCGACCTTAGTTTGACAACAATATTACTAGGATCTTGCAACAAGACAAAAATAAGAAAAAAAACCGAAATTCATGAAATAGTATTTTTAAAGGAATGAATGCAACAACGTCTAACAGCCTATAGTACTTAAACAAAGAAAAAGACTAACTGTCTTAAAAAGAGGAAAGGACAACAAAACAACAACCCAAACCCCCCACTCTAAGGAGTACGGAGACCCGGCTGACCACTACTTCCGGATCACTCAGATGTTGTTCTAATCTGGGGTAAATCTAAAAACACAACAAAACAACCATTAGCTAGTTATCTAAACATTAGGAGAATAATAATAGCACACACACATAAAATAATAAACCCTCATCATGATTTCAAACAATCCATTTATTATCTTCATTTAAGTCATTCACTCTTACTAATGATACTTATTTTGTGATACGAGGGATTCCCAAACCTCGCCTCCGCCCCCGTGTACCCATCAGGAGTGGATCCGATGCATCTCACCGTGTACATGTATGGTCTGGGTATAGAGAACCTCCCAGTCTCCTGGCAGAGCTGGGCAATGATGTCACGACCCGTTATACATACACTTGGGCCTTAACACATAATAACGGCGGTCGTCCTAACAAGTTGTTATTATAACACACATGGTACACACACCACTATTATCACTCAACTAATATCCAGAAACCAACTGAGTAAGTCGCAAGGACTTACCTGAATCAAATCACACTCTCAATGTCCCAACTCGGTCCGCAACCGTAGAAACTCAAATGCCTGTTACACAAGGCATGTGGATCAAAATCACATCCCATACTCTTAGAAGTTACAACTTCTAAGAAGTACTATCTCAAGAGGAGAATTACGAAAATACACTCTCTTAAGGTAAAAGACTATTTTACCCATGATCCCGAAACTCTCAAAAGTCTAACATTAAATTTTCATATTTTCTTTTAGAACTTATTTCCATAATATGTTTCTCAAGGATAGATTACTAGAGATTTTAAAGTTAACAAGGTTTTAGAATTTCAAAGGGGTTGCTAAGGTCCGACCTTTACACTTAGCTACTAGGTCTAAGATCAAATCCTAAACATACTCGTCAAAGAGAACAACGTCATTCCCTCCCCAAGTTTAGATAAAATCTCACAATTATTCTAGGTAAGAAACCGAGAACCTAAACGAGCTTAGCTTAAGTTAACATAACAAATCCTTAGAATATTCTCGTAAGTGGAACTCGTTAACAACGATAACCCTTGACCACTCCTCGGAACCACCGCAACCTTCATATCTAGTGCACACTACCCGGTCGTACTACTCTAGTCCTTCCCGGTTACGATTCTACCACCCGTTACTACCCGAGTACCTACCCTTCTCCGGGGCTCCTATCATCACCACACTCCTCTTATACATACATATATACTTATATATATACCTTACTTTATATTGTGAGTGTGGGTTAAACAACACGTTAATATCACGCACATTGCATTGTGAGCATGGCTGATTAGCAATATATTCGGCATCAACAACACTAATACAAAGTAGGTACTATTCAAGCATTACATAACTGTTACCGCGGGACCATTATGGCATCTATTACAGTGGTGTAACTTATGTGACTAAAGAGGTGTTTGTTATTTAGATTTTATTTTTAATTTTTTATATTTGGCCAAGGCATGCGTGCTACCACAAGTTTCAACACACTAATTGCAACATGACTGAGAAATAAATTCCACTCTTATACATCTGTATATAAACATATATACGAACAGTGCCTTGAGGAGGAGTAACTCACCCGTCCAGCACCCTCGTCATGCCTTTGCAGGGAATAAAACTGAGGCCGAAGTCGATCGAAGCAACCCCGAAAAGAGCTCTGTCGAGCCGGAGTCGTATGCAGGAAGTCGGTGGCTACGGTTTCTTTGGAACGAAGAGCAGTCTCTTCAGCCGGGTTCGTTTGATCTTGGTCCACGGTATGCTCGTCTGCGGTTCCGGCTAGGAGAGGCGCTCCTCGCTGGCCTGATGTTCGAAGTAGGATTCAGCATCAGAAGCGGTAGAAGAAGGTGATTTGCAGGAAGGAAGAGACTTACCGGTATCTCGTTGATGCAGGTCGTCGGGATCCGGTTCTGGCTGTGTCGCAGGCTGAAGGCGACTGGGTGTAACACCAACCATGACTGCGTAACTCTCGTGATCTCCGCCGAAGACTAACCCGATCCAGTGGTGGCAATTACGGTGCAGAAACGCGCGGCTATGGTTCTCCGGTTCCTTCTGAGCGTGACGTGGTTGCAGTTGGGAGGGAGGAGTAGAGCAGCGGCAGCCGTAGAATAGATTTCAATTGGTTAGGTTTAGGGTTAGGTTAGGTTAATTTTAATTAGTGAGGGGTTTAGTAAGTGGGCTGGTAGAAGATGAATGGGCCAGATACTTGGGCCTGCTCACCAAAAAGAAAAAGAATGGGCTGAAAGAATTATCATTTTAAGTACGGAATTGTTTACGGAATTATTTACGGTTACAAAAATTTTTTTATCATTTTATGTGAATCAAGGTGACATAAATTATAGAATTTAATTTTTTTTTTATTAAGGTTGGCGGATCGGAATCCGGTTTGATCCGGCATTAAACGGAGTTTAAATTTTTCGGGTATTATATCAGTGCCCTCTTAAAATAAGTTTCGTCCCGAAACTTGGAAAAATTTGTTTTCTACCATGCAACTACTCAATCATCATAACCACGCACACATCAAAGAAAACACAATCACTCGATCCAAGATAAAAACATGAAAAGTCAAACAACACAGCATCCGAGTACTAACTCGTCGGTACAGAAGTAACATCTAACCTCGCAAAGAACTCGGGATAATTACGTCTAATACTTTCCTCTGTCTCCCAAGTGGCCTCATCGGCTCCTCGTCTATACCACTGGATCCTCAACATCGGTATCTCCTTAGAACGCAGACGTCTAGTATTGCGCTCTAGGACGGCTAATGGGTACTCCACAAAAGTGTAGTCTGGCTCAACTATCAGATCCTCAAGACTGATGACGTGTCTAGAATCCGGTAGTTACTCTCTTCACGGTTTGGTTTTTCTAAACTTACTTCTAGCTCTTTTGATGACTCTACCAAACTTTCCTTTCCATTGGGCCCACCATTTTTTTTTAAAAAAAAAATTTCCTGACTATCGATTCTGAAATAATGATCTTAAACTTTTGTCGGCACTTTACTGAGTGCCTAATGCTCTTTGTAATACATACCGCTTGGCCCAGTTTCCTCAATGTGACCTAATCGGATCGTTCCTTAATTAATGGGTTTCACCTACTTCTTGTCAAGCTTTCAAATTTATATCACTCAAAACAAATCACACACCCAAGTGGACCTTTTCATATAGTTCACCTAACATTGATTTTCTTCATCTGTGGGTTATGGGCCTTCCACGCTTCTGGTGTAACACCCATTAGTCACAATGGCGTCTTCTTGAGGGTCAACGTGATTTACCCAACTCCCGCCTATACTTCCCTTCTAGTATTAGCAAGATCCTCTTCAAACAGACCCTTACTCTCTTACTCAACCGTAGTCTGTTCTTAACAACCAACAATCAACTTCTAACCCGATTCTCTCCATATTTTTAGATCACACCAGAAGGTTGTCGTGGCCTACTTCGGGATTCCTCCAAAGCATCGGTAAAGTTATCTCTTAAATTCGCAGTCACTAATATCTCTTCTTAACGGTACCTACTCGTCAATACCAATCAACACTTACACGTCCTCAGTTGACGTCGGTCAGTCTATAATGGACTTATCTCAATATCCCGGACTTCCTCTTCTCATACCTATAATGGCGTTAAAATCTTGGTGAGCATCATCTGCTCGATTAATCCTTTCATGGTTCGCTAATTCGTTTTATCTTCCACACTTCTGTTTACTTAGGCTAACTCTACTTCTCGAGCCCAACGTGGTCATTCATTTTGACCTAAATAGTCATTCCAAGTCTTCAACGATAGCTGGTAAGTGTCTTTGTAGTTTTGATGACTTTAGTTGTCATCCCCTTGCATGGACCGTCGGTGTTGATGACTTAGGTCCCGTGATAATTGGGGTTACCTTGGACTTTCGATTCCACCAAGGCCGTTCTCATATATACATTCCTTCACTGGTGTTACCGGAAATATTGCCTTCATGAAACTCCGTTGTTTCCGCTGCAGGGCTTCGACTCTTTCATACCGGCCTTTCGATTTCCTTCAAATTTCTATATCTTTGAGGAGGTTAAAACCTCTCCACACTTGTAAAGTCTACATTTTGCTTCTACTCCATTGTAGGTATCCTTTCCATGCACCTTAGATCCTCATATCCGGGTCAACATTTTATCTCTTTTGGTCTCTCAAGCTTGTCTTGTGAATTCTTCTACTCGGTGACTCATCTTATACGTTTTTCTTCTCTGCATCGGTCTCTAACTATTTGTTGATCATTACTACTCATTCTGTGTTGGAACTTCAGTTACTTTTACTCTTACATAGATTTCCTAAGGACATCCTCATCTCAAGACTTTATTTAAATTTAGCATGACTCGCATTTTGATACATGACTTTCCTTCTCACTGGTTGAGTTATGCGCTTGGTTTACACTTAATCTATCATAGTGTCATCAGTCCAATAGTATGTTTTTTATTAAACATCTAATGGTACAATTTGTATACGACACATCATATGCATATGATTTTCTTACCAATCAAATTTCTCGCATCGCATTAATTATGTTTTCCTTATACTCATGTCGCTTTATCTTCTTTAAATTTTTACACCCCGTAAGATAGTTAAATCCCTTTGAGTCTTCTCGTACACGCTTTACGGACCCGTTGGTTAGTCTTATTACTTTCACCAACTCTTATGTCATCGGTCCAGCCTGAATTTTTCATTGAAGTACCTCCATTTCTCATTAAGCTTTTATACAAACACTTTTCGGTAATCATCTTATTGGGGTAATACCGGATCCATATAACAGCATTTAGTCATTCAACTTTACTCCTTCACATGTCTGTTTTATCCAGCATGTAGATTCCATCTGCAATCACCTCACAACTCGACCACACATTTCATCAAGGCTTTAAATCATACTCTCTATGTTTGTGCCGCCTCTACAATGTGTCACATCATTACTTACAAGGGTTTCCCCTGTCAATCTAGACAGTTTGACCCCACTTTTTCTCGGAGAAGCACCATCAGTCCTACTTGTGTGGAATGCTAAGACATAGGACCTGTTCACAATCATTTACTTCTTCTTAGTCTTCTAGTTCTTCTTAGAGGGATCCATTCATACGAACCTTGATATGTATATTTTCTTAGTCGGTAGTAAGTGACTACTCACAACAATTCCCTTTACACCATTACTATCATTGATGGTCATTACCGACCGTCAAGAGCTTCTCTTTAATTTCTTTATTAGAGTTATCATATTGGACTCATTCAATGTTACCATCAAGGCTACTAGTACTTGTATTGATTTAACTTCACCATTGTCGTCGTTGATCTCTGGAAGAAATTCACCAGCTGTCGGTAAATTTCCTTTATAACCTTGTGGTTATTCTTCTTATTTGTCAACCAACCATCACTAGTTAGCCAGCACGTGTAAATTCTCTGTTGTTACCCATTAGTCTGTAGTTGACCTTCTATAAGATTGTAGACTTACTTTTCTTCTATCTCCTTTGAGGTTTGATATACAAGGTGAAAATATATCTCTTCCATTCATTTTCCTTTAACTCCTTCCACAATTTACCCTCTTATAAGAGTACTATACTCTTACGAGTCTAGTTGTTCCTTCGTCTCCCGTCAACGGACTTATCAATTCCTCTACGATAACTTGTAGGCATTTCTTCATGATCCTTTTTACCCGAGTTACTGTCCACTTGCGGTTCTCTATTATGACCCGCTAGTGTTATTAACTTAAATCCCTTCGTGAGTGAGAAGTTATTAGAGACCCTCTTTTTTTTTTCCCAAGACTATTCTCCTACACCCTCCTTCCTTGGGGTGCTGCTCGTACTTCCGCCTTTATAGAAATCCGGTCTTTGTTGTATACCGATCCTTGTTGTAATTCTTGTGTGTTCTAGGAGGTCACACCACTTCCATGTTGGTGAAATCGGCCTTCCCCTTTCTAGCAACCTATAAACTTTCATTTTGCGCCTCTTTAATTCTTTGTATCGGGATGGACAATGTAATTTATCTTGACTCCTACGCTTATGATTGTCTCGGTTTCCCATCTTGATTGTGGTGGCCAGTAGCTTGTCGAGAGTGATCATATTCCGCTCTGCTTCTAGCCTCAAACTTTCACCTTCTGGTCCGTCAGTAAGCTTAGATTCCATGCCTCTTGTATGAATTGCTACTATATTTCACCTTGACTTTCATGCCTAAGTGTGTTTCTGAAGGCATCCCCTTTGTTTGTAACGTTGCTTTACACCACACTTGAAAGAACCTATGGGTTGTCTCTTCCAATTTGTATAATTTCCGGTCAT
Organism: Fagopyrum esculentum; assembly: GCA_033239045.1. NCBI lineage: Eukaryota > Viridiplantae > Streptophyta > Magnoliopsida > Caryophyllales > Polygonaceae > Fagopyrum > Fagopyrum esculentum. The sequence goes on along the minus strand of BSUD01000002.1, from coordinate 149,592,441 downwards.
CCAACGCGTTTCCGGAACTACTCTCATGTATATTCTTCATTTGATCCTATCGAGTTGACTCGGGATTCCCTGCTTACCATGTTCGTTGATGTCGTCCTTCAGTCCTCACTTTTCCGCCTCGACGCTCCTCAGCAAGCTCGAAGGAGTTGCCCAACATTCGCCTACCCTAATGCACATAAGATGTGCATACTAATCCTCACGTTGACACCCTTCAAAAACTTAGGTGTGTTAACTGAATGAGGATCTCATACTGTTATCTCCATTGAGGGCGTACTATAACTATAAATTCTACTAATCTTCGGCATATACCTATATATCTCACATATCTTTATAACCAAGATAATAAGTCCAACGAGAGTAAAAACCTAAAGTCCATACTAAGCATGCTGAGATCCGCGGTAGTAGTGGTGGTCAGCCGTACTTTCTATTCTCAACCAGACTATGCATGCATTTGAAAACCAAAAGTCCTTTTTAAAACTCGGATCCCTTTTCGGGTTCCGCTTAATGACTTATTCGGTCTTTCAGAAGATTTCAAGTGCCATTGTTGCCAACCTAGAGCTCTGATACCATGTTGTAACACCCCGAATTCTCAGAACGCGGGGCATTACTGGTTAGGACCTCACAATGGGTCCCGACCTTAGTTTGACAACAATATTACTAGGATCTTGCAACAAGACACAAATAAGAAAAAAAAAACCGAAATTCATGAAATAGTATTTTTAAAGGAATGAATGCAACAACGTCTAACAGCCTATAGTACTTAAACAAAGAAAAAGACTAACTGTCTTAACAAGAGGAAAGGACAACAAAACAACAACCCAAACCCCCCACTCTAAGGAGTACGGAGACCCGGCTGACCACTACTTCCGGATCACTCAGATGCTGTTCTAATCTGAGGTAAATCTAAAAACACAACAAAACAACCATTAGCTAGTTATCTAAACATTAGGAGAATAATAATAGCACACACACACTGTAACACCCCAAATTCTCGGAACTCGGGGAGCTACTGGTTAGGACCTCACAATGGGTCCCGACCTTGGTTTAACAACAACATTACTTGGATCTTACAACAAGGCACAACTGTATTTAAAACAATTTCTAAAACATAATATTTTTAATGGTATAAACGTACACATGTGACAGCCTTACAAACATATATAAAGATACATAACATGCATGACGTATGGAAGACTCCCCCGTCCCCATCTAATGAGTACGTGGACCCGGCTGACCATCCGTTCCGGATCTCTCTGCAACTGTCTATCTCTACAGATCTACAACACGGATAAACCGTTAGATAACTATCCAAATATAAGCAAAAAAAATGATAACAGCACAAACACAAGCAGAAACAAAATAAACAAACATCATGTTGGCACTCAACCGTTTATTATCTATTATTTAAGTGATTCGCATTATTCAATTTAAGTTGTGGCACGAGAATTATTATTAGTTCTCGCCTCCGTTCCTTATCCAAATGGTGTAGGTCTAGCTGACTTCCACTGGTAGCATCACTACAAACCACGTATGGACTAGTCCCGAAAGAAACCCCCAGTGCCCGCAAGCTACTGAGCAGAATGTCACCGCCCGTTACTCTTAGGCCAAAATATAGGTCGGTAATTATATATCACAACCTATCTCCATAAACATTTCAATCACACACCACTATCATCATTTATACTCATATTTAGAAGTCAGCTAAGTAAGCCCAAAGGACTTACCTGATATAACGCTCGACTCTCTGTAAACCAACTCGCTTTGTAAACTGTAGCAACTCAGTTGCCTGTCAAAGGAGATAAGTGCATTAGCACACTCCTACGTAGTTAGAAGTCTAAGACTTCTAAAATAGAATAATATATTAAGACATAACTAGTTGCAGTATTAATTTAGGGTAAAATGACTATTTTACCCTTGGTCCCGAAGTTCCCGAAATTCTAAAATTCATGTCTAAACTCCTATTTGAGATTCTAAAATCATATTCTAACTCCCAAAGTTTCGTTGGGTTCCAAGCTGACATTTTTTCCTATGTTACTATTTTCCGGGAAGTCGTACAGGTCTAACTTCGATTCCAAATATAAAATTCGTAACCGCTTATAAAAATTCCGACGTAAATCCCTAGATTATCTATGATGTCCTATATAACTTTAGGAGAAAGAATTTCTCCAAACTGTTCAATCAACAGTTTTATAAAAATTCCTAAAGTTGACTACTCCCTTTACAAATTCTATACCTAGCCAAAATCTGAGTACACTTCGAAAAATCATAACTCCTAAACCACTCACTGGATTTATCCCAAATTTTGATATGTTCTACTATAAAATCTTACCTATAATATATCCAAAATTCAGCCGGAAAGGATATCAAGAGCTTATTCAAAATCATCTCACAAAACAGCATCACTTGCTGTTTTCCCCCAACACTCAGCACATATATAAAAACGTCAACTTTGAAACACAATATCTCTCAAACCGTAATTCCAATTCTTCCCAAATTTTAGTATGATCTACTATGAACTACTGACTACAACATATCCGAAAATCAGCCACAAAGGAGGAGTCTAACTTATCCAAAACTGGATTACAAAACTGTGTCAACATGCAGTTTTCCCAACACTTAGAATATTTCAGCACAACAGAAAAAAAAAAAAACTGCTTACGACCCAAACTTCGAAAAATCATATCTCCTAAACTATAACTCAGAATAGGCTCAAATTTCAGTATGTTCTACACTGCAATACCGACAACAACATATCCAAAAACCAGGAGCAAAGGAAGAGTCTAGCTTACCCAAATCTTACCTCAAAGTTGACTGTTCGTCACCTTACAACCCAGAAAAACGCAGCAGCTCTTCAAGCCATCTTCTAGGGCTTCTATGGAGGGTGTAAAGACATAATTTTGTACTCTCATCAGCACATACACAAAGAGGGTAACACATAGAAGAGGGTTGCGATCCTTACCCAACTAGACGGACAAAGCATGCTTGTGTGAATGAAGGCAAAGAAGGGTCATGACTTGCTGTTGTTAGGGTTCCTTGGTTAGAGATCTGGCATCAGAAGGTAAGGGTCGGCTGTTGCAAGCGGCTGGATGTGTGCAGACGTAGGCTGGATAGGCAGCCGGCTGGTGTTGCGAGAAGGGAAGCGGGAGATGGCGATCTGCTGCTGTGATGAGTGTTCAACCAGCAGGAGGGGACGAAGGTTTACGCTGTTGCTGTTGCAGCCCGTAGACAGAAAGGAAGGAGCCGGAGGATCTGCTGCGTGAAAGGGATGAGTAAGCAATGAAAGCGTTTCTTCTGTGGATGTATCTGGACGGAATGCAAGCAACAGAATGGAAGTGAATCTGCGAAGATCTCGGCTGTTACTTTCCTAGTAACGTTCAGCAAGAGAACGTGGTATTGCAGTTGGGCTGGCGCTGGACTGGAGCTGGCAACGCCGGGCTGAAAGGCAAAGCAGCAGATGGGCTGAAGCGAACTGGGCTGGACGCTGCTGGGCAAGTTTCTGAGTTGCTGGGCAAGCTGTGCTGGGCTGGAAAAGGGTAAGGCAGAAGCTGGATCCGCTGGGCTGAAGATGGGCTAGAGCTGGCGCAAGGGTGAAGGAAGCAGCAGCCCGGTGCTAGCTGCAGTCCGGAATCGAGATCCCAACAATTGAATGCACGGAATAAACGGATACGGATTATGTTACAGTTTAGGATTAGTTATAAGAATACTATCATTTTATGTGAAGGTAAGCCACATAAAATGATAAACTATTAAAAGATTTTATCATTTTATGTGAAGGGAACCTACATAAAATGATAAATTTTATAATAATGTGTCTAACTAAGTAGACGGATATGGATCAACTGATCGAGATCGGGTTTGTTACAGAAATAAACGGAATAAAAATTCCGGATATTACACACACATAAAATAATAAACCCTCATCATGATTTCAAACAATCCATTTATTATCTTCATTTAAGTCATTCACTCTTACTAATGATACTTATTTTGTGATACGAGGGATTCCCAAACCTCGCCTCCGCCCCCGTGTACCCATCAGGAGTGGATCCGATGCATCTCACCGTGTACATGTATGGTCTGGGTATAGAGAACCTCCCAGTCTCCTGGCAGAGCTGGGCAATGATGTCACGACCCGTTATACATACACTTGGGCCTTAACACATAATAACGGCGGTCGTCCTAACAAGTTGTTATTATAACACACATGGTACACACACCACTATTATCACTCAACTAATATCCAGAAACCAACTGAGTAAGTCGCAAGGACTTACCTGAATCAAATCACACTCTCAATGTCCCAACTCGGTCCGCAACCGTAGAAACTCAAATGCCTGTTACACAAGGCATGTGGATCAAAATCACATCCCATACTCTTAGAAGTTACAACTTCTAAGAAGTACTATCTCAAGAGGAGAATTACGAAAATACACTCTCTTAAGGTAAAAGACTATTTTACCGATGATCCCGAAACTCTCAAAAGTCTAACATTAAATTTTCATATTTTCTTTTAGAACTTATTTCCATAATATGTTTCTCAAGGATAGATTACTAGAGATTTTAAAGTTAACAAGGTTTTAGAATTTCAAAGGGGTTGCTAAGGTCCGACCTTTACACTTAGCTACTAGGTCTAAGATCAAATCCTAAACATACTCGTCAAAGAGAACAACGTCATTCCCTCCCCAAGTTTAGATAAAATCTCACAATTATTCTAGGTAAGAAACCGAGAACCTAAACGAGCTTAGCTTAAGTTAACATAACAAATCCTTAGAATATTCTCGTAAGTGGAACTCGTTAACAACGATAACCCTTGACCACTCCTCGGAACCACCGCAACCTTCATATCTAGTGCACACTACCCGGTCGTACTACTCTAGTCCTTCCCGGTTACGATTCTACCACCCGTTACTACCCGAGTACCTACCCTTCTCCGGGGCTCCTATCATCACCACACTCCTCTTATACATACATATATACTTATATATATACCTTACTTTATATTGTGAGTGTGGGTTAAACAACACGTTAATATCACGCACATTGCATTGTGAGCATGGCTGATTAGCAATATATTCGGCATCAACAACACTAATACAAAGTAGGTACTATTCAAGCATTACATAACTGTTACCGCGGGACCATTATGGCATCTATTACAGTGGTGTAACTTATGTGACTAAAGAGGTGTTTGTTATTTAGATTTTATTTTTAATTTTTTATATTTGGCCAAGGCATGCGTGCTACCACAAGTTTCAACACACTAATTGCAACATGACTGAGAAATAAATTCCACTCTTATACATCTGTATATAAACATATATACGAACAGTGCCTTGAGGAGGAGTAACTCACCCGTCCAGCACCCTCGTCATGCCTTTGCAGGGAATAAAACTGAGGCCGAAGTCGATCGAAGCAACCCCGAAAAGAGCTCTGTCGAGCCGGAGTCGTATGCAGGAAGTCGGTGGCTACGGTTTCTTTGGAACGAAGAGCAGTCTCTTCAGCCGGGTTCGTTTGATCTTGGTCCACGGTATGCTCGTCTGCGGTTCCGGCTAGGAGAGGCGCTCCTCGCTGGCCTGATGTTCGAAGTAGGATTCAGCATCAGAAGCGGTAGAAGAAGGTGATTCGCAGGAAGGAAGAGACTTACCGGTATCTCGTTGATGCAGGTCGTCGGGATCTGGTTCTGGCTGTGTCGCAGGCTGAAGGCGACTGGGTGTAACACCAACCATGACTGCGTAACTCTCGTGATCTCCGCCGAAGACTAACCCGATCCAGTGGTGGCGATTACGGTGCAGAAACGCGCGGCTATGGTTCTCCGGTTCCTTCTGAGCGTGACGTGGTTGCAGTTGGGAGGGAGGAGTAGAGCAGCGGCAGCCGTAGAATAGATTTCAATTGGTTAGGTTTAGGGTTAGGTTAGGTTAATTTTAATTAGTGAGGGGTTTAGTAAGTGGGCTGGTAGAAGATGAATGGGCCAGGTACTTGGGCCTGCTCACCAAAAAGAAAAAGAATGGGCTGAAAGAATTATCATTTTAAGTACGGAATTGTTTACGGAATTATTTACGGTTACAAAAAAAAATTTATCATTTTATGTGAATCAAGGTGACATAAATTATAGAATTTAATTTTTTTTTATTAAGGTTGGCGGATCGGAATCCGGTTTGATCCGGCATTAAACGGAGTTTAAATTTTTCGGGTATTATATAACACAAGAGATCAACGAACAACTCAGAAAACACTCAAGGAAGATCAGTTTCTTTCAGGAAAGGAGCAAGGAAAGCCTATACGAACAAGCAACACGGATCAGGAACGAAACGGTTGCTAGAAGTCTATGACTTCTAGTCTCAACGATCTCTAAGAGATCAACACATGCTAAGGGCTCAACCTTAGTCTTACAACAACTCAGGGAAACAAGGAACAACCATAAGGAACCAAGGAAAGAACGAGGAAAGGAAGGAAGGAAGCAACTCACCAAAGACGGGAGCTACTACTGAGAAACCGCAGGGGCGGTTAGACAGAGGCGTAGGGGCGGCTGTACAGAGGCGCAGGGGCGGCTCTGTGCAGGCGCAGGGGCGGCGGCGTGACAGAAAGTGTTGTCGGCTTTCTTCTTTGACGGAAAGCACAACAGGGGCAACCAAAGCTCGAACCTTTAGAGAGCCTGAGAACAACGAAGGGTTAACAACGGATCACTCCACAAGAATCAAGGTTCATACTTGATCCTTGGAGAAGAAGGAAAGAGAAGAACGAAAGGAAGAAGTCAAAACAAAAGGGAAGGCATGCAGCGCTAAAGGAACGTGGGGAGGAATCATAAAAGATGCACTTACACGTGCAACGAAGTCGCGGGAAGCAAAGGACGACTGCAGCTCTCTAGGGTTGAAGATGAAAGCAAGGAACGGGAAAAGGGGGAGAAAGAAGAGAATATATAGGGACGGGCTGGAAAGAAAAGAAGGAAGGGCATCTAGGGTTTAGAAAGAAGATAAGAAAACTGGCTCATAACATAAAATATCGGATATTCTATCTATGGAAGGAAGATAAAAGAACGAAAGAAAAGATCGGGCATGATTTGTCGTAAATCCGCAGGGGCAGCCTCTTCACCGCAGGGGCGGTGAAGGCAAAACCTAGGATCTTACACGGTGAAACTGTCTTCACCGCCAAAATCCGTCGTCCTTGAATCCATTCTCTCTTTCTCGAGTGTGTGCCTTCAATCTTGCATGTCTCTCTCGATCTCGTCTTCTCTCTTTTGCTTGCTTTCCCTCTTACTGTCGCCCTTTTGTTCTCTGTGTGTTGTATCGAGTGTTCTAATTTGTTTATATTTGTATAATTTTCTCGTGTATTTCGCAGTCTGCATCCGTGCTGATGTGTATCCAGCTGCTCCTATCTTCTTTTCTTAGGTTTAGAAGAGCACCGACCCACTGTCAAGCTTTAGCCCAAAAGCTTCTTTTTAATGTAAAGCCCGCTTTTAATTTTTGCAAGAGCTGGCCCATAAGAAGACTTTAGATGCTTCTAATTCTAATCTAACAAATGACACGTGATACAAAAAAAAATTGAACAAAGTTCATGCAACTACAAAAGTCACCCAATATTACAAAAACATTACAAAAAGAATCCAAAACTTTACAAACTTTACAAGACACACAAACTTGAATTAAAAAGGATCTCAACAATTGCCGTGACGCATAAAAAAACTTATTGGGCTTGACTTGATCGATTCAAGTTAACCCAATTGCTATATTTGGCTGATTAGGTGAGCTAGCATATTAAGTTGAAGTTGATTTGATCATGTAATGTGTTGGGAGTTTGCATTTGTATTGGTGCTTGTGCTTGTGTTTGTGTTTCTAAATGTTGGACAATGCAGGTTATGTTTGAGTATAATGAACCTTCAGCTCACTATCCTTTGATCCATCTGTTGTAGACCAACGCATGTCACATATGAGAGTGAAAGTTATTGTAACGAAGAAAATTGGAGAGCTTCTGTTGCCTTCCATATCGATTAACTGGATGATGTTTATGTGCTAGGGTTCCTCGTCAGAGAGTGAGAGAGAATGACAAGAATGACAAAGATAGATTTTTATTTTGCTTTTCTTATCGTTATTTTTGTATTACTAAGTTTTTGTGTTTCTATCTCTTCTTTTCCTTCTTGTGTAACAATAGTAAGGTTTTTATTTCTTGATTAGTTAGTAGATTTTGTACCGGTTTTTGTAAAATAAATTGTAGTATTAGACATTTGAGGGCTCAATTGGTTTTAATTCTGAAAACGAAAACGAAATGGAAACAAATCTCATCGTCTATATGTATACATTTTTCATGAAATTTTTTGGAATTATTTTGCGTGTTTAAATTAATTATGGTAATTAATTAGTTTTGATATCCTATACTAAAATAAAATGAGGAAGCAAATGCATTTTACTTGAAATTGCAAAGAATGATTGAAAAGAAAATCACGAACAAGAGTGCACATGAACTAAATACATTTTTATTCCGTTTCGAAACGATGTTACAATAAGACGGGGCTTATTGTTATGAAAATGACTTGGAAATTCAATCGTGGCCTATTTGCTTCCACTAAATATCAATCATTAGCTGTACTCATCCTTTTATTTTGTTTGTTTGCCTTTTTAGGCCAATCATGTAGCAGACTGATATCAGCACTTCGATTAAAACTATGGAAATAGGATTAGTTAGGCCATCTTTATCAAAGTATTGATACTAAGTTGTTGAACACCTTTTTTATTTTCTCTCTCCGCCAACTCACTCAAGCACCTCATATCCTTTGACCCATTTTATTAGAACATTTCTATATAAGATCTTCTATATATATTATTGCTACATTTGTACTATGCATTACATATATACTCTCATCAATTTATATTTTTCTACCATCTAAAATATAGAAATGACAATTCATGTAATTATATTTATTTACCTACAAATAATAAATTTAGAAATTATAATTTAATATTTAAGTACATATATTTAAAACTAAAAATAATCATATGGATACATTAAACTTTCAAAGAAGTTAATACAAATGTACTATATTACTTAAATCGAATAAAAAATACAATACACAACCCATTACACATAATTAAAAAAAATACGTAATAAAAAACATATAAAATCTTAAGTAGACCCAAAATTTTACAAAATATTCTCCTTTATTCCGTTTTAAGATAAAGAAATTCCGGATGGTACCCTCGTGGTTTGGGGTATTCCGGATTTTGCCCAACAGTTTTTTCGAGTTCGGATGGTACCCTTAAGTTTATGTTGTTTTCCGGATTTTGCCCAAATTCATTAAATTTTTTTTACATTCCATTAAAAACATACAAAAGAAAATAAACTAAAATTAAAAAATAAATTAAAATGGAAAGAATAATTTATTTATTTTAAAACTAAAGTAAAACAGTAAAAAAAAAAAATTTTAAAAATAATTTATATTAATTTAAAAATAATTTAATTAGATAATTTTTAAAAAATTTAAAAAATCAGTATTTTATTTTATTTAAAAAATAAATAAAAAATAATTTTTTATAAATTTTTTAAAAATTCACTGTTTAAAATAAAGTAAAAGGAAATTTATAAAATAAAAAAACTGATTTATTATTTTAATAATAAATTAAAACCGTGAATTTGTAATTTTTTTAAAAGAATCTTTATTTAATTTATTTTTTAAATAAAGTATAACACTTATGTTTTTAGATTTTGTTAAAAAAATACTAATTTAATTTATTTATTTTTAAAATAAAATAAAACAATGATTTTTTTGAATTTTTTAAAATTATCTAATTTATTTATTTATAAATTAATATAAAATATTTTTTTAAAAAAAAGTTTGTTTTACTTTAGTTTTAATATAAATAAATCATTCTTTCTATTTTAATTTATTTTTTAATTTTAGTTTATTTTCTTTTGTATATTTTTAATGGAATTTAGAAAAGGTTAATGAATTTGGGCATAATCCGGAAAATAAGATAAACTTAAGGGTACCATCCGAACTCGAAAAAACTGTTGGGCAAAATCCGGAATACCCCAAACCACGAGGATACCATCCGGAATTTCCCATATATTAATTATGGGTATCTATTTTGACATGATATTTTAGCCTTAAAAACATTTGATTTTTTAAAATAAGTTTAATATATTAAAAATTAGTATCTATGGATAGATAAAAATAAGCCCTATGTATTTTTTTATTTTTTTAATTCTAATTAATGAAGTCAAAGTATCATTTTATAAATTTTATTTATCAAATACTAAGACAAATCATAACCATAGATAACGTGACATGTGGCACGATCTGGTACATTCACGGCACACCCAACCAAACAATGGCACATGTCACCTTTTTTCATTTATACATGTACGAAGCACCCTAATTTGTGGGTGCTTGGGCAAGCATCTCTACGGAAAAATGCTTGAGTAAATTTAACTATTTTATTCAGTTTTAGTAAATTTAACTATTTTATTCAGTTTTAATGAAAAAGTTTCAAGAACCTCCTATAGCACCTCCCAATAAACATAGCCTTAGAGTTTGGGTTATTTATAAGTAAACTCTCCCAATGTTTTATCCACAATATAGGTCACAAAATCAACTTCTACACTAAAGATTAAACTTGGGTATGTTCTGTGGAGATTTTTATAAAGATTTTTTTTTTTAGAACTTTGAAAAAAAATAAAAGTTAATGATTATTTTTTACAATAATTTATTTCGTAGGTTAACTTTTTCATTAGATTTTTCTGAGATTGCTATTCGTACTAGATGAAATGTGCTATTCATACCCCGACTACGTGTACGCAATGCGTACTCATAGCAACAAGTTCATTTCGTTCAAAATAAAGGAAAATGACTACGACTACGCATGGCGTATGCGTAGTAGTCCATAAAATACATTTGGTTCGAAAAATTAAGAAAAACTTATTTCGTCTATGCATTGCGTAGGCGTACTAAGGTTAAAAAAACAAAAAAAAATTTTTTACACCATTGAGTAGGCATAGAAGCGGTATATATATAGCATGGTTAATGTGATACGAATAGCAGGAACCGATTTTTCAGAAGCTTTGTGTTCCAATTTTGAAAATCTTCCAAATGATAGTTTTTTGGGTAGATTATCGATTTTTTTTTTACAATTTTACCCCTCAAAGCTAGCTTTTAACAATTTATAAATTTTTGTCTTTTTTGACTTTTTGGTAAATCTAACATATAAATATATTCACAAATCTACTTTTATCAAAAATCAACTAGCTTATTTGTTTGATTTTCAAGAATTTACAAAATTTTTTAAAACTCAGCTTAACAAATCTACCAAAAAGCTTAAACTAGTTAAAAATCTCGCTTTACCGAACGCGTTGATCTTTTAGTTAATGCTGCTAGCAAGTACACGTTTATTGTTATCTTATTAAAAAAAATCCAAACTAAAGGTTACGTTTGTCTTTTATGTTTTTGATATGCTTTGCTAAGCTGATTCAAATCATCTATAAGATAAGATAATGATACTCGTTGAAAGGGAAGAGACTTGCCCAAATAAGACTAAGACGAAGACGAAACCCTCTCATTCATCCCAATTGGACCAACTCTCCTCTGCGGATCTCCTGCGCAACCACTGTCCTTTCCTGATAGGAATCTGCACGTAAAGAAATTCCCCCATACCAGCACGAGTCTAGAGACGTTGGACTTCTTCCGCTCAACCTCCGGCATCGTCCATCTCTTCTTTCCGATCCGAGGACCGACGTTGTTATTTTCGCCTGCTCGGGAGTCTTGCAGTCGCGCTGTCGCAACCGGTAAATTTCTTTCATCCTCTCAAATCCGGCTTTTAGTGAATCAATGATTCGGTATTTACTATTTAGAGATCCTGAATAGTTATGGCTTGATCTGGTTCACTACTGGCGGTTGACTTTTTTGAGTGTTTCCGTTGACCTTTTGTTCTGTTTTCTCTACTGAAGTTCAAAGTTGCTGGGTCTTGCTTTGCTTAAAGGAGCAGCCATTGAATCTCTAATTGAAAGAACTGCTTCTTCTTTTTTTTATAAAAATTTATGCTTCTTCTGCCTTTGGGTGACAAGCAAAATATGTATGTGTTGATAATCCGTTAATTAGTGGTTTAATGAGCAAAACTATACTTTCTTTAATGCGGCCAAGCAAAGAAAACTGTACTTTTCTTTGCAGTACTGCTTCAGAATGGGCCTTCATGAAACCAATTCAAAATTTGTCTCTCATCATTTTCTCATCCTTTTTTTTTTTTGCTTGGATAACTCCAGTGTCCTGACTGGATAACTCATTTGTCATTATTTTTCACTTTGATTTTCTTCTGTTGGTTTAGTTTGATGGGGATGAGAGAGGGTAAGAAGAGCCACCCTTTGCTGAGAGGAGGGAGGAAACAGAAGTACACCCATGGTTTCTCCCCTAGTCAGATCCGTGTATTAGCTTCCATCTGTGAAGCTCTCTTCCCTCCTTTACCCTTTGAAGATTTCAAAGATGAAGCCCAACGTTCCTTCTACATGGCTTCTGGGTCCAACTCACCTATCCCAGATGAGGTACTTGAATTTTCCTGAGATTTTGGGATTCTGTTTATTCACTTATTATGGCTGAGTGAGCTGAACAGATTCGGTTATGAATTATGAGACCAAATTTAATAGGGTATGTTAAAAATGAAAAATTGTAGGCAGCAAGCGTGATAGCAGGGAAAGCAGTACCAGAAGCAGTGGTAGTGGTGAAGATAGTGCTGAAATTTCTGTCAAGCAGAGTGGGCACACTTTTACTTTGTGGGTTCATTTGTTTGGATTGGAGCTTCCCCTTTCTTCACACATTCTCTCAACTCAGCTTGGACAAGAGAGAAAAGATTCTTCAGAATTGGTCTAGAGATTCCAAATGGTTCCCCCTTCGAGTCACCTTTGCACTCGTCAAAGTTGCCTGCTTCTTTTCCTTATTCTCCAATGTAAGTCTTTTTCTGAAATTGAAAACCCCAAATTACTGGTGTTTCAAGTACACAACTCAGATGTTTGTTTTGGTTGTCACAGGCAGATGAAAATTCAGACAATCCTATATGGAAAGGAATAGGATATAGAGTGGACACCAGACAGATCTCAACAGAATCCCCAGGAAAGCCATTGCAAAAGGGAGTGATAGAATGTATCAACGAAAATGACTCAACTTTGACACAATCACTTACTGAAAAGGGTTTACAAGTCACAGAAGATCTTAATGAAGACACTTACAAGATAAAGTGCGATGTTTTGATAGTGGGTTCTGGTTGTGGTGGGGGCGTAGCAGCAGCTGTTCTTGCAGGTGCTGGCCAGAAAGTGATAGTCCTTGAGAAAGGAAATTACTTTGTAGCAGAAGAGTATTCGTCCCTTGAGGGACCTTCATTGGATCAGTTATACAATAATGGCGGTATGCTAACCACTCTGGATGGCAAAATGCTTATCTTAGCAGGAAACACAGTAGGTGGAGGATCTGCAGTTAACTGGTCTGCATCGATTCGAACCCCTGATTCTGTTCTTAAGGAGTGGAGTGTTGATCATAAACTTCCTTTATTTGGAAGCTCTTCTTATCAGTCTGCCATGGATGATGTCTGCAAGAGAATTGGCGTTACTAAGAACTGTACAGAAGAGAGTTTTCAGAACCAAATCATCCGAAAGGGTTGTGAGAAGCTTGGAATGAAAGTCGACACGGTTCCTCGGAATTGCTCGGAGGATCATTACTGCGGCTCGTGCGGGTTTGGATGTCGAGTTGGAGACAAGAAGGGTACCGATACGACCTGGCTGGTTGACGCTGTTAATAACGGTGCAGTGATTATCACAGGATGCAAAGCAGATAGGTTCATCTTCGAGGAGGACGGAAGTAGAAAGAAGAAATGTAATGGAGTGATTGCTACAGCATTGTATGGGAATGTTAGAAAGAAATTACACATTGAAGCCAAGGTTTCGATTTCAGCTTGTGGGTCACTCTCAACACCTCCTCTTCTAATCTCCAGTGGATTGAAGAACCCAAATATTGGCACAAATCTTCATCTCCACCCTGTATTAACTACATGGGGTTATTTTCCGGAATCCGAATCGGGCATCAAAGGAACATTTTATGAGGGAGGTATAATCAGCTCACTCCATAAGGTGGTTTCCGAGAATTCCGACGTCGGTGCAGTCATTGAAGCTTTGTCACTAGGACCTGGATCATATGCCTCATTAATCCCATGGGTTTCTGGGCATGATCATAAGAACAGAATGACAAAGTATTCAAGAACCGCTTGTCCTTTCGCGTTGGTTCGAGATAAAGGTTCAGGAGAAGTGAAGCAAGAGGGGCGGATCAAGTATCATCTGAGCGACATTGACAGAGAGAACCTGAAGCTAGGAGTGAGAGAGTGTTTGAGGATTTTGGTTGCAGCAGGAGCAGTTGAAGTAGGTACATTCAGAAGTGATGGACAGAGACTGAAATGTGAAGGGATAGATGAAGAGCAGTTGGAGGAGTTCTTGGATACGGTTACAACACCAGGAGGACCTAGATCAAAGGGAGAGCAATGGGTTGTATATGGGTCGGCTCATCAGATGAGTAGCTGTCGAATGGGTGCTACTGAGGAAGAAGGCGCAGTTGATGAAAATGGTGAGACTTGGGAGGCAAAGGGATTGTTTGTCTGTGATGGGAGTGTGTTGCCAACGGCAATAGGGGTGAATCCTATGATCACAATTGAAGCCACAGCTTACTGTCTTTCTAAAAGAATTGCAGAGTCGTTGAAGAAATTATCATAAATGATTCATTGGTTGAACAGATTATGTAATAAAATTGAAATTTGTTTATTTAAGATTAATACAGATATTTAAAGCCATATGTTTGTTTAGTAGGACCTTTTTAATCGTAAAAGATGATTACTTTATTGTGGTAGTCCGTGGTATACTAAAGCGGTTAACATAAGGAAGAATCGAGGAGAAGGTGACACGATGAATCCAGAAGGCGGTCATTCAATCTGACACGTGGAATCATCTTTATATATAACTTATGTTCAATAGATTGATGTAAACAAAGGAATCGTTCGAGAATGCAATCGAGAATCGCTGCAATCATCCAAGGGCACTTGAATGGGCCGTGGGCGAGTTTACGAGTGCTAGGTGGGGCGGCGGCGTCACAGAGGTTTATGTGCTCCTCCCCCACCGGCCGGCCGGGCGACACCTCCGTCCACTCCGGCCCTCTAGAGGTTTAATTATAATTTGTCGATCTCTTTGAAATATTATAATAAGGATTTGTAGAGGTGAATGAATGAATGAATTGGGAGATGCAGGGAGAGGATGCGGAACAGGCGGAGCTAGCGGCGCAGGCGACGAAGGCAGCTCCGAAAGAAGCGCCGAAGGAGGAGAGGGAGCCTCTGGCGCCACAGAGGCCATTGCATTCGACGCCGAAGCTGGAGAACCCAGGCCCTTCCGCCCCCCTAGGCCATCAAAAGATCCAGAAGCGGAGGGTGTGGAGCAAGCCATGGCCGCCTCAAGGCGAGATAAAGAAAGGGGGTATGGTGGTGTGGACGACGGAGCAGTTGGAACATCCGGAGGAGACGATGGTTCGAAGGGCTAATGAGATATATGAGAGGAGTAAGATGAGGGGAGATCCTGATTCGCCTCAGTCTAAGCGCCTCAGCTCCCTTCGCCCCGACCTCCAAGTCTAACGTAATGTCTAGTATGTCGAATTACTTATTATATAAAAGTAAAAAATAAATTGTTGAGCTTGTGATAACTTATTACGCAACTGACGAATCATGATTGTAGTGTACTTGGGTGGTTAAGATCTATATATATTTTGTATCCTACTACGATATGCTCTAATAAATTGTTTAGCTAAAGTGTAAGAGATCGACAAGGAGAGACATTCTATTTATGCTAAGCATGTCCACGTGTCGACCCGCCGGGTCGACGGGTTCGACCCGCCGGGTCAGGGGCCCGGGAGGGTGACCCGGACCCGTATATATGGCCGACCCGTCGGGTCACGGGTCAGACCCGGCGGGTCGATGGGTCGGCCACCTCACCTTAAAAATAAGAAAATAGATAAATAAGAAAATAGATAGAAGAGAAAAATTGGACTTAAAAAAAAAAAAAAAAATTGGACTTAAATTTAAAAAAAGAAAATAAACTAATAAAAAGAGGATTTGAGCTTAAAAAAATTTAATAAAAAGAGGATTTAAACTTAAAAAAATTTAATTTTTTTTACGTTTAAGTACTTTATTTATTAGTTTTGAATTTTTTTAAGTTTAAGT
>BSUD01000002.1:149543202-149576106 GCA_033239045.1 Fagopyrum esculentum | reverse complement strand
AAAAAAAAAAAAAAAAAAAAAAAAAAAAGGGGAATTAGGCTTGAACCGGAATCTTGGTTGCCTACGTATCCTCTTGGGGAGGAGGAATCAAAGCCTACGTGGTTCTCTTACCTTTGTTTATATCCCCGATTGGCCCTTACCTTAGTCGGACTCTCCCGCCGATACATCCGATGACGTTTGTTGTCGCTCGTCGTCATCTTCGTCGCCTTCCTCCGCCGAGAGGTTGTTTTTTTGTGTTCGCATTTCCGCTTTCCTCCAATCGGCTAGGAGGATTTGTGCCTCCAACGTCTCGGGCAACATGTCTGATCTCGTCGGATCGAGCACCTTTCCACTCCGGCTAAAGATTTGCTCAACCGCTACCGTTGAGGCGGGAACGGCGAGAATTTGTGCCGCGATCCTTGAGAGGGTAGGGAACCTCATTCTCTCCGGTCGGCTCCACCATTCTAATATGTTGAAATCCTCTTCTTCATCATTGGCAAACTCAAAAGAAATGGTTAGATATTCGTCGAGTTCCGAGTTGGAACTCGACGTGGTTTTTGCCCTTTTCGGGCCAAACAAATCTTTAGTAATTGATTTAAATTTAGATGAACTTGAAGATGAAGGACGAAGAGGGGGTTGAGAAGATTGACCTCGATCGGAAACACGATATTGAACCAATAATTCATCAAATAATTTTCTAATTTTAGCAATTATGGTAGAAACATGACAATCGGGATGTTGTTCTAAACCTAAAAATTCATAATAACTTTCTAAAAATTGTTTTAAACCATCCATTTTACGTCTAGGGTCTAACACAAATGCAACAAGAAAAACATTGGGAATGGTTGTATAATAATCTAACCATTTAGTTCACATTGAAAGTATAGCTTGTGAAATATTTTCAAATTAAAGACCTTGTTGAATTGCAAATGCAATATTAATTGCTACATAACAAAATATGTTTGAAGTTGGTGTATAAACATAACTAAAAGTGTTAGTAGCATCATAAAAATATTTAAAAACCTCCGTTACATCTTTTGCTAAAATCCAAGATTCACCGAAAACAAAATTACCGTCAATATGTTGTGCGGCAAAACCACTTAAAAGTTCTCGATATTCATATGATTCGTAAATCATTTTGTAAGTAGAGTTCCATCTTGTACAAACATCTTTTGGAAATTTTTTAGGATAAACGCCATTTTGTTTACAATATGCATACCATTTAGTACGTACACTTTTTTTTAGACCAAAGTTCATTAAGAATATTTCGAATAGGTTGTACTAAATCTCCAACGTATGCTAAACCGTCTTGAACACACAAGTTTAAAATATGAGCGGCACACCTAATGTGAAAAAATTTACCTCCAATCGTCGGCTTACAATAGTTGGTTAAATCTCTAATGGAAACCGCGTTAGCGGAGGCGATGTCAAAACCGATTGAAAAAACTCGTGAAACTAATCTATATTCTTCCAAAACATTTGCAATCAAACGGGAAATGTTTTGGGCGGTGTGTTGTTCGTTGAAAACTCGTAATGCTAAAACTCTTTTGTTTAAAATCCAAAATTTATCAACAAAATGACAAGTAATACCCATATATGAATTTTTTGAAAACCGTCGGTCCAAATATCACTACAAATAGAAACTTGAATATCACCGTTGTCCATAAAATATTTAATCAATTCTTCTTTACGATTTTTATATTTATGCATCATTTTTCTTTTAGCGGTTTGGCGAGAAATCGGTTTATATGCGGGTTGAGCATGATTTTGCATCCAATCATTAAAACCAACATTTTGTGCAAAACTAAATGCTAAAGAATCTACGGCCAACATTTCCGAAAATGCATCCATAGAAGAAGAATGATCATATGTAAATTGAGAAAGAGGTTGGTTAGAAGTAGATGCGTACCCGGTAAGTTGTGTTTGCCCTCGTGTTAATCCCATTTTTTCGGGATGCTTGTTCCGGATATGCCTCTTGTAGTTCCCGTAGCCTTCTCCCTTTTTGTGCTTGTATTGTGCCGCACAAAAATTGCATTTGGCATAGTAAACTTCGTTGGCATCGGGAGCACCTTTTGTAAACCAAAATCGGAAGACCGCCACCGTTAGTTGAGTGTTGTTCAACGGCGGCTCCTCCGTGAATTCGGTCTCGAATCCTTGGGTGTTGGGGAAAGTAGGTGATTCCATGATATCCTCCTCCTCGAAGATCTCGTGATCTCCACTTAATAAGTCCCGCCTTAAATCCGAACCGGTTGGAGGACCGCTAACAGAATGCCGTCCTCGGGTAAAACCTTCGCCGGATGAAGGACCGACACCGCTAACGGAACGTCTTCCTCGGCTAGACATTTTTTTTTTTGAATAATAGAATGTAGTAGTAAGAGTGGTAAAATGAAAAATAAGAGAATGAGAATATGAGATTAGGAGAGTAATTGAATGTAAGAGTTGGAAATTATTGAGAGATTGAGAGAGTGAATAGATGATTGAATGAGAATTGGTGTGAGATGAAATGAATTGGGTTTGGGGTATTTATAAAATTGTTTTTGGGTTAGATTTATTAAAGTATATTGTTTTTTATTTTATTTTTTTATTAATCTAGCCGTTACAACGGCTACCCAACGGCTATTGGGATTTTTTTTAAAAATCTTGTGACTGTTACGGGTCGACCCGGGGGAACCCGTACCCGTACCCGCGATCCGGGGGAACCCGGACCCGGCGGGTCACGGGTAAGGATCTAACGACCCTTACCCGTACCCGCGATCCGGGGGAACCCGGATCCGGCGGGTCACGGGTGACCCGTGACCCGTGGACATGTTTAATTTATGCTATCAAATAGAAGACGACGTAACGCCATTCATGGTAAAGGTTTTCAAGACATTCTATTTACTTCATCTAAGCTAAAGTTCTCTTCGCTTTTGGTGACCGACTCCATTTCATGGTGTACTTTTTGTGATTTTATTTTGATTATCAGTTTCTAGTTCATCAGTAAAACTGTGACAGTTAGTTTGCTTGTCTGATAATATTTCAAAAGATATTAGACGACGTGTTGTCTAGTGTTTTAAATCGCTTTTTTATTATAACAAACAAACCTAACCTAACATGGAGCATGACGAAAATTGAATGTATGCATAGTATCACAAAATGTATTAAAGGGATCCGACCAAATGTATTTGCATCTCCGCTTATACCACATTATGCGCAATATACATATCTAGTTGCACATAATGATCCAAATAAGTCACATGGTCTAGTCGCATGACCCTTATCGGCGATTATTAAAGATACGTCAACATCCGGAGGATTTAGAGGAGAGCGGGGAGGTGGAGAAGGTGGGAGACGAGGTAGAAGATTAAAAAAGACTACGTCAGAATCTCCTACAAAAAATTTACTTATTCATTTTTTTTAATAAAACCGTTGCAATAAACTACAATTTCTTCGTATATATCGTAGATTCAAACAACGGGTCTTCTTCCCCGAACGTACTCCTATCTCGTAAATAATATTCTTTATTGTCTACTTTTAAAACTACTTTCTTTTTTCTATTATTTAGGGAAAAGGATCCCTAAAATGGAATATCAAAGTGACTTTTTCTTTTTTTATAGCTGGAAATGTGATATGTCACTTTCTCCTTTGTCTTTCGCTCGTTTCATGCTCTGCCTCCACTTTCCCTTCTCCATTATTACAATCCACCTGTCATTCATCACAAGTATTCACTTCACTCTCAGATTTGCACCTTTGGATATGGAAGTAAGGATCATAAATTTAACTTCCCTTCAGCTCCATTGTCTATGTCAAGAATCCTCAAACAAAAGGACACTGAGTAAACAGATGGGAAAAAAGACCTTTTTTACATTATTCTGGACTTGCTATGTTACATCAAAGTTTCTTACAATGAATCTACAAATACTAACCTTTTGTATTTCACATCTCAAAATCACTGGTGCACACTGGGTATATATACATGGAGTGCAAGGAAGAAACTACCTAACTCTTAACATTATGTTACAGATGCCCTAATTGTCATCCCAAGTACCCGAAATGGAAGCCTCTCAACTAAATTATCATCTAATCAATTATGAGAAATGAAGTCAATCCCAATCATGTTGAGAGAATCTAATCTCATCAAATGTTTCATACTAGACCGTCTCTTGGTAACTGATTGATCGAGCCAATGCTGCAGGATTTGCATTAAGCACCGGAAAGCTCTCGATCTTGTGGCTCTTATTTTCGCTCTTCGACTGCAATCCCTTGAAGAAATCGCCATTTTCGGCTGGCTCAACCTTTTTTATTCCGAGGGTTGTCCATATAGAGCTCTTTGCAGCCTCCTCAGGATCATCTATCCTCAGTGTCTTTGGAACCAAAACATGTGATGATTTGTCGGATTTACCTTCATCCCTTGAATGCTTACCTAGTGTGGGTGAATTAGGATTTGATCCTGTGCTGTTAGGGATCACTGATACAAAAGGCATGTTCCAAGGAATTGCAGCTCCATTCCAGTAGGGTGGTGGAGGAGGGTAAAATGGCATTGGCGGGAAGAACCCGGGTGGTGGTGGTGGTGGGGCTAAGGGAGCCGTTGGAGTCCACCCGTAAGCCAACTGAAAACCAGGGAAGCAAGGGACTTGATGACTATTGAAAGCACTCATATTTTGAGGAATTTGATGTCCTTCGGTTGAGCTACTCGTACTGACTGTCGATGATCGGTCATTTCCATTCACAACCTTATTATCCACAAGGTTCATCATAGATGCCATGGAGTCACAAAGAGAAGGATCTACACCAAAGTTTAGGACAGTTCCATTCATTTTCAAGCCAGTCTCAGGTTGTGTATGTGGGAGGTCAATTCTAGCGTCGGAGATGCTCATGTGACAGTACTTTGATGGGGAACTCTTGTTCTTGCGTCGGCCAGCGCCAACTGGCACGTTCCTCATGGTTCCACCGGCAGTCCAGTATCTCTGACAGCTCTTGCAGAAGTGTCTTGGCTGATTGACGTTATAATTGTTGTAGTAACAGAATTTGGTGTCCATGCTCTTGCATCTTGGACAAGGGAGGATTTTGTCTGGTTTCTTGAGTGTTTTCTCCGATGAATTCTTTGCTTCTTGGCCATCTTGTTCCTTTTCTTCATCCTTTTGAGCTTCACCTTCTAAATTCTCATTAATACTAGTCACTGAGTTTTGATCCTCACTAGTATCATTTTTTGATGCAGTTGGACTATCTGCATCGTGTTCTTCTCCAAGGACTGACTCATGAGTCGATTTTTCTTCTTCTTGTTCCTGACATCAATTAAACATATGTGACTTATCAGGAGTCAGGACTAAAACTACTGATGTTGGAATCACAAAGAGCCTATTTAATAAAGTTCTTTCAAGTTTTTAAGTATGAAATTTGCAACTTTAACCATCCCAAGTAATTCAGTGAGCTAGTTCAATTTCATTGATATCCAGAATCTTTGAAAGGATCGCGTATCTCAATAATCAATCTCTAGCATGTTAGGTTCGTTCCCTATGCTTGCATAGAATTTCTTTAGTCAACCTTTTCAGTGAACCCCTTCAATAATATCAAATGTTCAAGATAACCTCCGGATGCTTTCTAACAACAAGTCACTGAAAGATGGAACCAAGCAATAGAGATGATGCATTAATTAAGAAAGAAGTTGATCAACTCCTCTTTGAGAAAACTGAAGAAACAAGTCAAACGAAATAGGCAAGATGATCAAAAAACTCGAAGATCTTCATCACTGACACAAAAAAGGCCATGGAAAACACTACTGACAGGAAGAAGCTTCTGGATCGCAACAGTTTTCTACAGAAAATACTGAAACTCAATAGATGAGAAAAGGTAAACAGAAACTGAACTAGAAGAGAGAAATTCGAAATCTGAGAGTATTTGTATCAAATCAGAAGCGAGAAAGACAAGGAACATATATCAGTAATTGAAGCCAGCTAGAAATCAGCAATTACAGAAAAGCTAAAGTAAAATTGACGCATCATCTCAATTAAACTTGGACAAAATTGAGACGCCAATGGTTCAATAATGAACAAACGATAAGGATCCGTGTCAGTCTAACCTTATCTGAGTCGCGGGTCTCCTCTGACATCTGCTCCGAGCTCAAGTCAGCTTTACCAGAGTCACCGGAAGCCTCGTCAGAGTTGAGGAGGGGAATCGTTTTCCCGAAGAGCTTAAACGCAGGGTCTCCGATGTCTAACATTCTC
Organism: Fagopyrum esculentum; assembly: GCA_033239045.1. NCBI lineage: Eukaryota > Viridiplantae > Streptophyta > Magnoliopsida > Caryophyllales > Polygonaceae > Fagopyrum > Fagopyrum esculentum. The sequence goes on along the minus strand of BSUD01000002.1, from coordinate 149,569,924 downwards.
CGGCAGCCAATAAAAAGATTTTTTTTTTCCTTTTTTTTTTTTTGTTGTGGGAGGAGTTGGGAGCCTGGGAAGAAGGGTTTTTGATCCGTTTAAATCAAACGGGGTTGCCACGTCATACCCTTGCTTGTTTCTCAGCCACATAAATTCTTTATTTTTTTAATTAAATTAAGATCATTACTAGTAAGTAATCTTGCTTCCCATAGAATTCTTGACTTTGGTTAGTGCTTTTTAAAGCTTTGATTAGTTGATTATATATTGATGAATGTGAAAAAGGGAATAGATTACAATAATACGTGCCTTCACATAATTGGTCGAAGGCACAAACTTCTTGCTTTTGTAGGAAATAATATATTATAATTAACTTTATTCTAAACAAACTATATATATATATATATATATATATATATATATATATATATATATATATATATATATATATATATATATATATATATATATATATATATATATATATATAAACAAAATAATAATGTTAATATATTTAGAATGTAGTGGACCTATCGATAAAACCTAAGTTTCATATGGGATGGCTATTTGTTCCTACAAATTTATGCATGCATGTCAAGTTGTCAACTAAGTAAGAATTGAGTTTGATTTATATTTGAAGAACACAACCTTAATAGTTGGATTAAATATAAGTTCTATTTTCAATAATTTATTTATAATTATCAATTTTAGATTATTTTGTAGATAGAAATTCAAATTTACCAATAGGGGCTTTGTAGAATTAGATGAGAACATAGGTCGCCTTAATAATAGACACATTATGTTTGAGCTCGAATTCTATGATAAAAGTGGAACTCAAAGTTGCTGCTTCGTAAAAAAACCCTAGTTGAGGCGATTTAGCGGCGCTCATGGAAAATCCCAAGACGACAACTTTGCCTCCTCCTCCTGCTGCTCCGGATCCTGTCGGCGCTGCCGCCCCTGGCCATAACAACCCCATTCTTGCACCTGTGAACTCCCCTCGTGTGCCTGCCCAGGAATCTGGCGATGGTCATACTGAAACACAGAAAACTGAAATCCCTTCGTGGAGAACGATGTTGTTTGGCGCTGATGCATGGAAACAAATGCCGTTACTACCCGACAACTTGCTCGAATCTGGAAAGATTAATATTGATTACCCCAAAGAGAAAGATTCAACCCCTGTAATCAATGTGGCGCCGAAAGTTGTTCAGATATTAAATGCACCATGGAAGAACTCCATTGTGCTGAAACTGCTTGGTAGGATGATCTCATTTTCAGCCTTTGAAAGGAGTATACGACAGATTTGGAATCCCGTGGGTGGCTGGTCTGCCCTTGACCTTCCAAACGAGTTCTTTCTGGTTCGTTTTGAGAACCAATCGGATATGCTGAATATTCTAACGGGAGGTCCATGGAAACTCTATGGCCACTATCTCATGATGCAATAATGGGATGAGACTTTTGATCCTATGACATCGGTAATTACTTCGACTGGGGTATGGGTTCGAATAACTGGTTTACCTTTTGCTATGTACAACATCTCAGTGTTGAAAGCTATCGCATCAGCCATTGGTGTGCCTCTCAGGATGGATGCTAATACCCTTGGTGTCTCTAGGGGTAAATATGCTACGGTTTGCGTCGCAGTAGATCTTAGAAGACCGCTAAAAAGTGATGTGATTCTAAATGGAAAACGTATGCTCCTGGAGTACGAGAATCTCCACATGATTTGCTTTAATTGTGGATGATATGGTCATCAGGTAGACTTATGTCCCTATTCCAAGCCAAACGAGACCCCACCTACGTGCATGGCAGATGGACAAGCGGATAATGTTGCCAAGAATCCCCCAGCAGGAACTGAAAATATGATGGAAGTTGTACAAAAGGACAAGGAAGAAGATCAGCCCCCATCTGATGACAGTCATGGACCACGGATGGTCGTACAGAATAGGAAGCGTGTTTCCAAAGGAAACCCTGTTACAGAGGGTACGTGTCAGACTATCGACATACTAGAAATCAACGCCCCCTTGTAGAAAGGTACTATGGGGAAGGTGAGACAGAATTAATTAAAGCAAAAGGCAATAATGGTACTGTTGGGGGTAGTATAGTTGGTTATGACGGAAAGAACAATACAAAGAAGAGAATGAGGGTACAAGGGAAAGCAAGAGTTGGAGGAGTAGATGAGAGCTCTAACCCCAGACCGGAGGGACATGACTCGGCCTCAACGTCCCAACGAGCTAACGAGCTAACCCAGTCAGAAATCTGGGGTTACCCCCACAAATCAGGATCCTAAACCGTTCGGTCCCAAGTGACGTTAAATTTGTTGGCCAGAGTCAAATGAGTCAGGAAAATGTTAGGGAGGTTATAATGACTGCTAGTGACCAGAGAGATAAAGGAAATACTAGCTTGGAAGAGGAGACTCAGATCTCCATTGTCCCAGATTTTCAATTCTGAGAATGCGCCGTTGGTAGGAACCTTGTTGAAAGTTTTAATGATAGGCATACTTTGGAACTGCTTCGGAACTATTAAGCCTAGTTTCCGAAGATCCATTAGGTATATGACGCGTAAGCACAAGCCAAACTTTATTGCTTTGTTTGAGACTCATTGTTCCGGGACTGTTGCTAATGGAATTTGTGAGAAGATAGGCTTGGATTCCAGTGATCGTATGGAGGCGGAAGGCAACCGAGGAGGTATATGGCTTCTTTGGGATTTTGTGAGTTGCCCATTGACGGTCATACAGAAGGAGACTCAATTTATACATGCAGTTGTGGGGAGTGGTGTGACAACTTTTACTCTCATCGTAACATACATTTTCCCGATCAGGGGCGTCGGGGGGATGTCTAGGAGAAGATTTCTTCAATTATTATGAATGATAGCAATCCAGTCTTTATAGGTGGGGATTTAAATGTGATCATGAACTCAGAAGAGAGACATGGCGGGTCTCAAATTCTATATAGAGCATCGATGGAGTTTGTAAGATGGGTGAGTGAAAATCAACTCATTGATTTGGATTATGTGGGCTCCCCGTTTACGTAGTCAAGAGGAAACACAGCACGTACCCGAGTTTCAAAACGACTTGACAGAGTGCTAGTGAATTCTTTAGCAATAATGAAGTGGCCGGAAGCGTCGGTTAGACACTTACCTCGATTATCTTCAGATCATAACCCTCTGTTACCCAAAATGGAGCCGTCCTTTTTGGGTAACCCAGGCCGACGCCCTTTCCGCTTCCAAGCGGCTTGGTTCACCCATCCGGATTTTAAAGACCTCGTATCAACAACCTGGAGTAAAGCGAGCACCCTGCCGTCAGCCCTTAATAAACTTCGTGTTACTCTCAGGAGGTGAAATAGAGACGTTTTCGGTTCTATTGAGAACAGGAAGGAAGCTCTCCTGAGTGAGCTAGCGAGTATTGTCAATGAGCTTGATTTATCACCAGCGGACGAAGTGATTGCAAGGGAAAGAGCTACAAATATTGAACTGGAGAAGGTTTTAGAGCAGGGGAAGATTCTGTGGAATCAAAAATCACGTCAACAATGGCTAGTTTGTGGCGATAGAAATACATCTTTCTTCCACCTTTCAACGATTTTTGGACGACAGCGGAATCGAATTGAGGCTCTCAAACTTGACGATGGAGCTTGGTGTCTTGAACAGGAGCAACTGGAAAACCATGTTGTTCAGTACTTCAAACAAATATATGGGCCAGCGGACCTGTTACCACTCCAGTTGATCAATAGAGGTAGGTTTCCATCCTTAGCTTTGGACCAGCTAGGCGCACTCTCAAAGGAAGTTCGGTTGAGGAAATTTCGCTGGCAGTTTGCAACATGGGCCCACTGAAGGCTCCGGGACCAGACGGTTATCAGCCTATCTTTTATCAAAGATGTTGGTCGCACACTGGGCAATCTCTGATCCGTTTTGTGAATGAGTTTTGGGAGAATGGTAATTTTGTGGAAGGAACCAATGAGACCATGATTGTCCTCATAGGGAAGATTGCAAAACCAGAGTTTATAAAGCACGTCCGACCTATTAGCCTGTGTAATGTCTCGTAATAGGTAATAACGAAGATTATGGCTAGTAGACTCAAACCGTTGATGAGCTATTTGGTCAGCCCGATGCAATCAAGTTTCATTCCAGGAAGGTCCATCTCGGATAATAATGTGCTTGCACAAAAAGCGATTCATTCTATGAGAAGGAAGAAGGGCCGAAAGGGATGGATGATGCTTAAGCTTGACTTGGAAAAGGCCTATGATATGCTTAGGTGAGAATTCATCATCGATACTCTCCGTGATTTGGGTTTATCGGACCCTTGGCCAGAGCGTGTTAAGCAATGTATATCTACGAGCTCTATGAGCTTACTCTGGAATAGGGAGAGAACATCGGAATTTGGTGTGACTCGAGGTCTAAGGCAAGGTGATCCTCTTTCTCCTTACCTTTTTGTTCTTTGTTTAGAAAGACTGTGTCACTTAATTGAACAGGCTATTGCTAGAGGAAGTTGGAAGCCTATGAAGATGTCAAGGGGAGGTCCTCCTATATCCCACCTTTTTTTCGCAGATGATATTCTCCTTTTTGTAGAAGCAACGACAGATCAGATGAAAGTTATGTGTGATGTGCTGAAGGAGTTTGGTGCAGCATCTAGCCAATCGGTGAGCCTATCCAAATCTCGTTTGTTTGTGTCTCATAGCAAGAGAGGGGATCTGGAGGTTATGCTATCGGAGATGAGTGGTATTCCATGCACTAGAAATTTGGGTAAATACTTGGGAGTTCCTCTTGTACATGAAGCTATGAAGAGGAACTTTTCAACCCCCTGATCGAGAGAATCAGCTCTAAGCTTGCGGGTTGGAAGGCTAAACGATTGAGTATGGCTGGTCGGACTACTCTAATTAGATCAGTATTATCTGCAATGCCAAGCTACCAAATGAATACAGTATTGCTACCCACAAGTGTGACCGACAAACTGGATCGTATTTGTCAAAATTTCTTGTGGGTAGCAAACTAGGGACAAGGAATATGCACCATATGAGTTGGGATAGAGTGTGCAGATCGGTGGAGAAGGGAGGTCTGGGTATACGGAAGGCTGCAGAAGTTAATCTGGCATCCATTAGTAAACTGGGATGGAATCTTTCAAGAATAGAGACAAACAGTGGCCTGAAATGTTAATACGTAAATACTGTAGGGGATACATGGAATGGCCTGACAAGCTGGCACATCGAAATTGTGACTCACACGTTTGGAAGAGCATTGTTATGAGATACAACATGGTAGTAACTCCAAATATAGGCTGGAGTGTAAACAGTGGAAGAAGAGCACGTTTTTTGAGTGACAAATGGATCTCTATGGAGCCCCTCATGAAGGCACGTCAAGTTCATCTTTCTGAAGCGAAAAAGAGCTAAAATTTCGAAACGTGTGGACCGAAGCAGGCAACTGAGATTGGAACTATTTGTCTAGCCGTCTGGATAATGCGACTATGTTACGTGTAATTGCTACGGGGTTGTGGAATGCTCCTGGTGGTGAGGACGCGTTCAGGTGGCTTCTGACAAAGGATGGCAACTTCACAGTATCGTCTACATACAAATTTGTGACAAGCAAGAGGGTTTATGAGGAGATAAGGGAGAGTCTCTTTAAACAAATTTGGAGTACCCCAAAGGGTGCGTCTTTTTCTGTGGCAACTAGCTTGGAAAATCCCGCTCACAAATCATGAGAGGTACCGTAGACATATAGCTGAGTCATCTCACTGCATTGCATGCCCAAGTAAAGATGAGACGTTGATTCATTTACTAAGAGATTGCACATTCGCAAGGAATGTATGGGAGACATTTATCCAAGTGAGTTGCTTTCCTCTTTCTTCAATCTTAAATGGGACGAGTGGCTTTATGTGAATGTGAGCATAGGTGTGATACCGAGCTTACGTAAGGAATGGAAGGGTATATTTGCGTCAGCGGTATGGTGGCTATGGAGGTGGCGTAATGCGAGAGTATTTGAGGATGGAAGTATTCCGGGGATGAAGAAGGAATTTATTTTAGATTAGTATGAGTAATATATGAAAGCTGAAACCTTCCGAACAAGAGAGAGCAACTTGTGAATTGGAGGAAACCGAAGGTAGGATGGATTAAGCTCAACACTGATGGCGCCTCCAGGGGGAACTAGGAACAAGCCTCTACAGGAGCGGTAATTCGTTCTGATCAAGGCGAATGGGTATGGGGTATGGCGGTTAACCTTGGAGCATGTTCGGCACCTATGGCGTAACTATGGGGAGTAGTTCATGGGGTTGAGTTGGCATGGGAGTTGGGTTATAGACGAGTGGAGGTTGAGCTTGATTCACTACTTGTAGTGGGGTTCATTAAGAAAGGAGTCAGCCGGTCTCTGACCCCTTTCCACCAAAAAAAAGAGTGGAACTCAAAGTTCATGAGAGATTACGATTCTCTATGTTGTAGCTCGTTTGGGGTTCCTCTTACGAACCTGGAACGTACTTGGAGATACAAGTCCTCGTCTCCCTAGTGCCTAATGTGTCTGAGCATGGAGGAGTCATTGATTCACTTGCTTTGAGTCTGTGAGTGTGCTAGACTTGTCTGGGTTGCTCTTGTGCCTAGTGAACTGCAGAATGCGTTATTCAACCTCTGTTGGGAGGATTGGGTGCTCAAAAATATTAGCATTGGCACGGTGAGATAGCTCAAAATAACCTGGAATGCCATGTCCGCAGTTATTGTCTGATGGTTATGGAAGTGGCGAAATGTCGGGGTTTTTAATGAGGGTCAGATTGCTCGGGACAAGGTGAGCTTCATCCATGCGCAATATAAGGAGAATGTTGAAATGTCTGTACATAAGATGGGAAAAGAGATGAACCTCCGCAAGGAAGATCTTGTGAGCTAGCAGGTTCCGAAAGAAGGTTGGGTGAAAGTTAACTTCGACGGAGCTTTCAATGGGGATCGGGGGTGGCTTTGGCTAGAGCGGTTATTTGAGGTGATAAGGGAGACGGGATCCATGGTGTCGTTGTTAATCTTGGTATCTTCACTACTCCGGCGGCAAAACTTTGAGGTATCTTTGATGGATTGGATCTTGCTTGAGAAATGGGTTTCCGAAAGGTCCAGACGGAGATGAATTCGTTGGTTGTGATCGGATTTATCGAGAACGGGGTGACTAAGTCTCACCCGCTTTTGGCCTGGTGACTCGTTGTCAATACTTCCTCACCTGAGACTGAATTGTTAGTTTATGTCATGTCTTTAAGAAAAGTAATAGGGTAGCGGACTCGATTATTGATTTAGTCTTCTTAATTGTTTTTGGGTTCATCGCTTCTTGGAACCTCCGTATGTTATGTGTTCGATCTTTAGCTCTTAGAGGACCATAGAGGGGCTTCCTTCCCACGTATGACTCACTTGTAAGGTGTTTTTTTGAATATAATAAGCGTTGTTAGCGCAAAATGTTCACTCTCCCTCTAAAAAAAAACGCACGTATTTAATGGATATAGAAAAAATGTTGTTATTTAGACAGTTTACAAATATATCAACGGAACTCATAAACACACGGAAAGCGTGAACAAACATCACAGTTTTGACGGTTACGGGTTTTGAAATTGTGATGTCATTTTTTTTGAATTTCAACCCAAAAAGGAAAAAAATCTAACACTGACACAATTACGTAGTGCAAGACCGTGTCAGTTGTCAGAAAATAAATTTAATTTTTTTTGCACGATTCTAAATACGCCGTGCGTTTATAAACTCCACCGCCATATACCTAAAATCCCTCATGTTCGCTCCAAACGGTGTGTGCAAGCTTTAAATTTATAACCCTAGACGTAAGCTTAAAACAAGGATGCGAACCCGCAGTGTACGGGTCAATCGTAGTAAAAAGTAAGGAATTCCAGGGGTCGATCACAGGGACTTAGTGAAACAAAGTCCAATCACGGTATGCTTATGTAAATACTAACCACAAGAGCAATCAACACAATCAAAGATGAATAAGAAGTCAATAAAGGAGACATGCAATTCTAGGGATTAAAGCATCTAGTTGTGGTTCCAACTCAATATCTAAAGATAAGCGGACAAAGCTGAGGTTTTTGCATGGGGAAGGCGTTTCTAAGGTGGAATAGATCACCGGGTAAGTCTCACTACTCACTAATCCAAAACCGTAACTCCTATTACCGGGTAAGTCTCAAGGAATCAAGATAAATAACTATAATCTCAAATTAACACACCATCTAAGGGAATAGAATCAACCTTTACCGGGTAAGTCTCAGGCTAAATCACAAAGATGGGATGAAAGCACACTCAAACCCCAATAAAGGATAAACCTTTATTACCTACACTTATGATCTTAGGTACACAAACTAAGGAATTACCGGGTAAGTCTCATCCTAAGCTTGCATTGAACCAGGAAAGGTGTAATAAGAATAGGATTTGGCAAACTCTAACACTTAACTCTCAGTTTAGGATCAGATAAGTCACCTCGGTCAGCCAAATTCCACCCCGGCCGAGATGTTCATCGACTGAGCGAGATGCTTAGGGTTAAGGTTAAAGGCTCGAACTTTCATGTTCCTACTGGAATCTAAGATTATTCTATCATCGTTTTCCCACAACCTTCAGCCAATCACCCTAGAATCACACTAGGAAATTAGCCACTCATCATCATTATGAAAGTATTAATCAAATATATGGGAAGAAGGTGAATATTTGAACAAGAAGAATTTAATGAAAAGACTTCAATAACTGAATCAAATATCACAACAAAAGCGTTCCTTGGATAGAAATCCAACAAGAGAAGACAACAAGGAAGGGAATCTAAGATAATCTTACAAAACCCTTCAAAAGCTATAAAAGCTACAATCTTCAATCTTCCTTCAACCTTCAAAAAGGTTCTTCAAATCTCCCAATTGGAGTATGGCTGCTGCGTGCAATAGGTGTAAGCGAGATTTCCAACTGTATGCGGATTCCGGATTTGTGGGAAATCCAACCCTTTTTATAGGAAAATAACCCTCCAAAGATAAGATATCTTAGAAGAGATCTCTTCCCATAAAAATAGGTAAAATATATCCTCCAGTATATCTTCTTCCTTCCAGGAGCCAAGCCCAAAAATATAAGATCACTTTCCAAATATAAAAGATTTCAGCCAAGAATAAAATATTCTCGCCGCGTCCTAGGTATTCGCCTCGGTCGAGTCGACTTCCCTGGATCACCTCGGTCGAGATGAATCTGTGGTCAACCGAGGTGAGTCACAACTGAATGTGAAATCTCTCAAAACTGGTCCAAAGTGAATCTTTAATCCATGGCTATGCTTCCTGGATGGTTCCTTATGTTCCTCAATGTAGCTCCAATGACTCCATAGCTCCTTTTGCTCCTTTTTGATGCAAAACGTGCCATTTTACCTACGATTACAACAAAACTAGGTGTAGACCTCGATTCCCGCAAAGGTAGATGAAATGGTAATTTAATCACATAATATACATACAAACATGCAGATTATGAAAGATAAAACGTCCAAACAAACCCTAATATATAGACTATAATTCATGTTATCACCTCAATTTTCAATTGTGACGTAGTAAAAAGAAATAAGTAAAGTAAGAACTTTTTTGTTTTTTTTTTATAATTTTAATATAAAATTCCATGAATTGGACATAAAAGTCGTCGTGCTTTATACTATACTTTGTGAAAATATTTGTAAATCATTCTTAAGAAAAAACTAGATTTCTTTGTTTCAAAAAAAGCTAATTAAACTACAGAGTACAAACTAGAGATAAGCTTTAATGAATATATTGAGTTTAATACTATATGGGGTCGGAATAGGAGAGCACCCATCTTGAGGTTGATTTAGTGCTTAGGATCAGACGTAGAGTCTCGTTAGTCGGTTAGGAAGGGATTTTTTCTATGGATCTTTGACTCTCTTATGGTCAATAAGTTCTTCTCTTTCCCCGGAGGGGAACAGACCGGAGGGAACCGCAGCATGGAGAATGTCCGTGTCTCGCCGCACCAGATTGCCTGATTTGCTGCTCATCAAGCTTGAGAACGTTTTTTACGCAGGTCACACTTCCGCTCGAGTCGAGGCCGTCACTCTGCCCTGAAATAGGTCAAAGCAGAGTGGGGAACCTCTCACTGGTTTTTGGAATTCGACATCACGAAGTGTTTTCACACTAAAATTTAATGACTAAAAAATAATAATGTAAGTTACCGAAGACCACCCGCTAAATGGGTCAATTGCAATTAATCATCCTCTAAATGTGTTATTGCATAAGACCACTCATTAGATGTATTTTGTTACCATTTTAACACATGCCTCTCAATTCTATCTATTTTATCGCCGTAGGAAGTCACTTGTAAATATTTTATTATTATTTTCTATAAACCAAAACGGTTCACTACTATAAATATTATAACCGGATTTTATTATTACTTGAACGAAACTTCTCATTCACGATTTCATAGTTGATTAGCATTTTTAATTAACTATTAATCAATCGATATTATCTAAAACTTTTATATTAAAAAATTCGGAAGACTCAATCAAATCAAAAAATATTTTCATTAAAGTTTTAGATAAATATTTTAAAATTACTTTTGACATTAAAAACCCATTTTTTTTAAAAAAAAACACTTTTTAAAATCTTAATGATAAGACTGTAGAGAATTTTATTAATTTTTATTGATGAATTTTAATTATCTTTTATAAAAAACAATAAATTATTAACTTTTAAAAAAAATTGGGGCTTAGAGAAACATGTTTGCGACGTATGCTGCACGAGATTTTAATAAAATTTACTATCATCTAATATTTCTTTGCAGAATTTGTCATCTAAACGAAATCATTATTATATTAGGAGAATATATTTTAATAAACAAAGGTTATCCAAATACTCGGTATTTTATATGCGTCAATTCATATTAATCACATCTTTTTACATATAAAACAACAATAATATTTTTTTTGTAAATCCAAAATTTTAAAGCTTCTCTTTGAGGAGAAAAGCTGAGTAATTGACTTGACTGACTTTAGCTCTGCCTCTCTCGATAAACTCCTCGGCCTTATTGCCGGCGGTTGCCACGGTGAATGCACCACTACAATTGTTGGCAACGGTGACACCTAGACGGAATTAGACTTCTTTAATGAAGATTGCTCGTTGAAGATCAGCTCCAGCTCTCCGGCCTCAATCTCGGTTTCAGTCTTAGATGTTCTACAGATCTCCATCTTCTCTCCTGCTCCGTCTTCTTCCTTTGATACGTTGCCAACAAAATCGGACCCCGGTGGCAATGTGGTGGCTCATGTGTACGGAAAGAGCCATTTGGCTATCATGTGATCAGATTTCCTCCAAAGAGAGATGTGCATCCCTTTTCGTTTCAAGCTCTTCTTCTCCGATTGTGACAAAGCATAAACGATCTACTCGAGTCGATCTACCTTTCCGTCAAATATGAAGAGAAGAGATTGCAGGATCGTCTTGTACGCTCCGATCGATCCAGCGATCTCGAACACCAAACTAAAATCGACATTGATTAGGAGCCTTTATCCATAGCCGGCCATAACCATGTATATGTGCTCGTATTATCCTGCCGAAAGTGTATAGTTGGACAAACTTCAATGAAGTTGCAATAGATTTGATTAAAACAGTTGACGGTCACATACAAAATCAAAAAATAGCAATTGAAATTGATTTTAGGTCTAACAACTGGAATTTGGAATTGAAAATTTGAATAAAACACAGATTCACGAACCACTCAAAATAATATCAAATGAATCTCCATGGGAGGCAATGTTTAGAGTGAATTCGTTCCAAGAATCTAACTCATCATCAGAGTTATTGCTATAGACTCGATTATCTCTATCTGAAAAGCTTGAAAGCAACTCACAATCGTCAATCGTATGTCTAAATCGATTATCTCTATCTGATAAGAACATGTCGAAATCGAGACCCACAACTGCTAAGAAAGACAGAGCTGCTCTAATTGAAATCACCAACTACTCAGATCTAGATTATACAGGTTGGTGAGCGCACCTAGAAATGGGAGATTTTGAGAAAGATGGTTTAGCTGCAATTCAAGTTGTTGAGGCTCTTGAGATTGTTCACGCTATTAGGAATGGATCCAATTGTAGATTATCGTTGTCTAGATTAAGCTCTTCGAGAAGGGAAAGCAAGTCGAGAGAGGAATGGGTGTGAAGAGCGAAGAAGTTTCTACAAAGACTCAGGAGTCGCCGGAGCCGACTTAGGTTGGAGTTGGACAACGAATCAGGAACCTCTCCAGCAAGCGAGTCAATCGAGTAGGTTTGGACAACGAATAGAGAATCAGGAATTTGGAATCTCTCCGGCAACCAATGAATTTGGCAACTTCCCTCCCTTGGTCTTTCAAACAAGATTTGGCATGCTGCTTACCCCCTAATTTCTCTCCTCCCTAACCTCCGGTTTAATGTGGATGCGAACGGTAATATTGTGGAATCTAATGGCGAAAGAGTCAAGGTTTTGGAGCTCGGATGAGGATTCACTGATTCAGGATACGCATCGAACTCATAAATTAGATCATCCATGGAGAAACCAGAAACAAAAAGCATGGCAATACAGAGAGGGTAAGTCGAGGTTGCACATTCCGTGGATCGGTCGGATATATGTTGAAGAAGGTGGGTTCAAAGGATCATCGAAGAAGAAGGGCTAAATGATAAACGGAAGAGCGCTCCAATTTTTTCGTTTTTCTCTCTTGCTTCATTTTCACTTCTACAGACAAGTTCCATCTTCTCACTATCAAAGCTCGGATTTGCTACGTTTATTGGAGGATAATTTACAACTCCTTCTCAATTTTTGGTTCCATGTGTTTGATAGTTGGTTGTTTGGTTTGCTTGATGTTTGATGCACTCGACCTGAATAGAAGTATTACCATCAAATGGGATGTAATGCAATGGACTGGTTATGGATATGTCATAAGTTTTTGTTAAAGGAAATCAATCGAAAAAAGATGTTGTCAAATTCGATTTTTCAAAGACTTGCGCCATTGTTAGGAATGGAAATGGGTCGGTTTATGGGTGGAAGTTCCACATCCACCAACCACCCACTTTACTAAAACTCTCACCCACCCCGCCCACCACCCGCCTAACACTTCACCCGTCACCCACCCACCCATCACCCACCGGGTGTTCGGGTGGTTCGGGTGAAATAACCGGGTGTGTATTGTGTCGTACATCTTTCAGTTTTAAACATTTACATACATAAAGTAAATTTATATTTTAAAGTAATACAAATATAAGTCTACTAAATTAAAGAACATTATCCAACATTACAAAACAACGTGGAAAATAAATTCCAATTGGTACAAAACTATGCAAATAAACGCAATATTTTTGCATACAACAAACGTAACTTAACATATACTACTCTCATATTCTAAAGATTCGAAAATTTTGGACTAGTATCATATAGGGAGACAATACGCACAAGCTCCCGCAAAATGTAATGGCCCCATGATTAACTAATGAAACAACTTACAAAGAAGCGTTGCCTTAATCCAAAATTATCAAACTAAAACAGTATTCCAAACACATGGTATGAACTAAGATGTATGAACCGTTTAACTAATTGAACACCTGAAGTGAGTGTTGTGTTAAAGGGGGTGTGTTGCTCCAAAACCGAATATAGATATGAGGAAAGGATGGAGAGAAGTCACTAGTGAAGATTAATTACCTGTTGAGAGAATCAAGCGAGCGACGCACAGAAGTAAGTGATTGAACGGGGAAGGGAGCGTGTGGCTCAGCGGCGGTAAATTGAGGTAGTCAGGTATGACGATTTGGTGAAGGACCAAAGGTTTTAGCGAGACTAGCGACTAGGGTATTAGCGATCGATATTAAAAACTCAGATTGGGGAAGGGGTAAGGTGAATGGTGATGCGGTTGCACTCTTGCCTCTTGATAATTTAGGGTTTTTATATTTTAATAATTTATATGGGTAGAATTTAGGGTTTTTTATTTTATTTTTTTAAATAATTTATACGGGTGATGCGGGCCGGGTGGGGCGGGTGGTGGATGGTTCGGGTGGTGGGTGGTTGTACCTATACCCATACCCACCCACCATCCATCAATTTCACCCATCAACCGCCCACCACCCAGATTCCTTCGGGTTTTCACCCACGAATTCGGGTCGGTTGACCGGTTGGATCGGGTGGTTGTGCACCCATTTCCATCCCTAGCCATTGTTGGACAATTAACAAATAACCAGACGTCAATATCCAGCAAGGTAAACCTCGATATCCAATTGACGATGAAGAGTCGACAAAACTGATTTACCTTCAAAGTACAATCTACCAACAACGATGAAGTATGAACAATAGGGTTAAGGAATTCCAAAAGTCCTGGTTCGGTTTACAAATAAATAACCTATACATTTTATCAGCTATACCGAATCCTCCTATTTACATTTTTCCAAATTTCTTACCACGTGGTCTGGGCCAACAACGGGGCTTGAAGATTCACACTAGTTTTGATACATGCCACAAATCTTTTTTGTTATTATAAAGTATAATAATATTGAATTATACGTTTACTTTTCATACTTCACATTTTTTGTTTTAATGTTTTAAATGTTATTCCCAATTTTTATGTTTGTTTAGGGAACCGTTCACGTAAGAGAAGGCATTACAGTGTGGTATTGCGGAGTAATCTGGGTCGATTCAATTGGTCCACAGTCAACTACATTATTTAGTGATTTATGAGAGGTGCGGTGGCATTTTTGCTTTTTAAAAGGCACGGGGTAATTTTGTTTTTTGAAAATCTGTTTTAAAAAAGAGGAACATAATGACATTTTTTGTAATTTTTATGAAAAAATTGTAGCAACTATTATCACAATTCATAATTTTATTTCAATTTGTTCAAATTTTATACTATCAGTTCTTATTGTTTCTGTATTTAGTTCATGTATTGCTTTGTCAATTTAGTAGTTATATTTTTATTCATTTTTTCAAAATTTTGTTGGTGTTCATATCAAAAGACCATAAATTGGAGTACAACAAGAGTAGTTTGAAAGAGGTACACTTGTCATGGAGTGATATTTCTCCTCAACGGATGATCTTGATATCGTCACTTGTTTCTTTTTTTTTTTAATATTTAGTTGACTCGCCTAGTAGGATGGAATACCCCGTAAGAGAGCAACAAGTAAAAGGTAGAACGGCATAATCTAAATTACAAAGTTGTAACTTTGAATGTAAGTTAGGGCCCATTTGGTTTATTAAAGAACCGTATAGGTGAATATAAAGGATATAATTACTCTAGAAGGGGGGTTGAATAGAGTATAAGAACTTTTCGTAAAAACCTATTTCAAGGCATTGAAACTAATTTCAAGGCTATGAAGTCAATATATGCTCTTTGTAATAAAACTGGTTTTCAAGGGCTTTGAAAGTGATTTCAAGGCCTTGACTTCGAAAACTTGCAAAACAACGTTAGTCAAAATTAAGTGATATATGATGCGAAATTAAAAGATCAACACGGTGATATGTTTACGAAGTTCAGCTCTAACAGTCTACGCCTCCGTCCTAGGGTTTCTTCACCCGTAGGATCTAACTATCTATTATCTGCTCAAAGAGTCTTAGATACAACCTAGAAGAAATCTTCTTCTTCTCTCACTGTAGACAATGCTACGATCTAGTTCCAACTCTAACCTATCAATAATAGCCTTGTTACTTCGCATAGTAACACACACTCGATTATAACCCTCTCTAGATATTTCAATGGAGCTCTAGTGTTTTTCTCTCTCCGAGGATGTAAACTTTTGTAAGCTAAGAGGAAAAAAAAAACTTTTAGAACGAATGAAGATGTTTTGATCGCTTGAAGGCTTAGATGTTTTCGTGTAAGCTTTTTTTTTGTTCTTTTCTTCAATCGTATCTTCATTTATAGTTTCTATGGAGACTTTTCTAGCCGTTGTAAAAGGGCCGTTGTGATGTTCTTCTTTCTCCATAGAAAACGGTGTTTAGTTGAGATGAACTAGCCGTTGTTAGATCTTCTATCGTCTTCATCTACTTCTTCTCCTTGACGCATGTTTGAGAATCTTCTTCTTCGAGATCTTCTCCTTGAAAGAGCCGTTGAAGATCTTGTCGTTGAAGCTCTTGGTTCATGCTCCGAAATCTTCCAAGTTTGTTGAAGACTTCGTTGAAGATCTTCCTTGGATCTGATATCTTTGTGTGAGATCCGTTGAAAACGATCTTCTTATCTCTTGCGTCGGTTTGTTGAGATCTTTGCAAGATCTTGTTGTTGGGACTGAGATCTTCTCTTCAAATCCGTTGAAGATCTTCTTGTTTAGCTGGCCGAGATATTCTCTTGATATCTTGTTTGAAGATCTTCTCGTGATCCTTTGTAGATTTGGTTGTTGAGATTTAAATCTTGATTTTGAAAAGCCTCTAGCCGAATCCCCCCTTGTATCGCATTTCAAGGCCGTCGCGTTTATCCCTTGAATTTCTTTCCAAGGCCTCCGCTTTCCCTTGAATTGCTTTTCAAGATCTCCGTGTTTGTTCCTTGTAATGAGTTTCAAGGTCTGCATCCATCCTTTGAACTGTTTTTCAAGGCTTGCACACATTTAACAAACACAAAATCAAACCATGCAATCTAGAAATACAATTGATATTTGTTAGTTTATAAAACCGCTCATAATGTTAAGTCTTCCATCATCCACATATACAAATTATAATCAAGGTGGAGTTATCACTCTCCCCCTTGATGGAAGACAAAATAAATATCGTACATGCATTCAATGTTAGCGATACATATGCAATAATATTGAAAAGTGCAGAATGCAGAAATATCGGATCACACATATTTAATTCTCCCCCTTTTTCTTTCAACAAGGGAGAATAATCATTAAAATACGGCAGTTGAAAAATATTACAAACCCACGAAATGTATTTCCAAAAAAAAAACAGTTAAAAAAAGCGAAGTCCCACAAACGATTCTCAAGGCATTGAAATCAAATCAAAGGGCTTTGCAATCCATGTCAAGGCCTTGACACCCATTTCAAGGCCTTGAAACTAATTTCAAAACTTTGAAGGGCTACTCCTGGTACCACCTTAGATTCCGATGACCCTTTCCTCGGATATCATCATAACACTTTTGCCTCCACCGATCATGGGCTTTGTCCAGGGCAATGTTTTCATGTACTCATCCACTCTTCCGTCATCCTTCAGATTCTTGTACTTTTCACCACGCCAAACTCCTCAATGGTCAGAATATCCGGTTCCTCAACATGTTGAGGAATTGGGCGACCTTTGACTGTTTTGTAACACTAAAGCACCACCTCTTCTGCTTGTTTCCTTGTTGCTTCAACATCTTACTCTGTTAAGGGCTTGATGCTTCCTGCAAATGTATAGGTGAGTGCATTCGGATGGAAAATCTGATTTATCTTTGAGTGCAGAATTGCCAGAAAGTCCTATGAGGCATCCAGCGTGTCTGTAATTGCAGACCTAAAATCCAGCATGTCCTTCCTCAATGTTTCCAGACCAAACTCCACTACATCTAGTCTTTGGGTTGGTGAAGATGAGCTGACACCTTGTTCTTTCAAAATCCACTTTCTAGTGAGAGTCATTTATATCCCTATGCTCTCAAAACATTCCTCGTCAATTTTCCCAAAAACAATTTGTGTTTATTCATCATCACTGTCAATGGAAAAGTATCGAAAGATTTTTGGAAGAAGATTGACATAAGGGAGAGGGGTATCACTGGTGGCATTGATCATATGTAGCTTATGGTTTAGCATGAGGCTAGGAAGATCAACATCCAAACCATTCAAGACGTGATACAACAACTCAAAATTTTGACCAGTCAGCAAATCCTTGTACTTTGTTATCGGAACAACACATCTCACAAGCACATCAAAAATAAATCTAGCATCTAAGGTGAGAGATGTTTGGGTAGGTTGCAGAGGGGAGTTGGGTATAAGGAACTGTTCCTTGGCCAACTTGACAGATTTGGCTCGGGGAGGGTGGTCATAACAGGTGGAGGTGGGAAGCCCTAGCATTTGAGCAATAACCAAAGAGGTGGAGGTGGTCATAAGAGGTGGGTAATAGAAATTGGCTTGTTTATTCCAAAGGTATTGATAAAGTATTTTGTTTTTGTTGTAAAATATTTAAAACCGGATGTCTAAGAGGTCAACTAGTAAATGAGGGTTTTGGGGATTTAGTACTAGAATTAAGGAGCATGAAACAAGTTTAGATCATGTTAAGAATATGAGCACTTGGTATGATATGCGTTTGAGACTTCCAAATAATCAAACTATTGATAAAGTGGTTAAAAAACAACTAGAGAAAGAAAAAGACTATTGAAAAAAATGTATTGGTGAGGATAATTTCGGTTGTGAAATTTCTTGGAAAACATAATATAGCCTTCCGTGATGGTAATGAAAAATCATAAAAAAAATGGAAGCTATTGATATTTTACAGTTTCTAAAACTTCAAGATTGCTTCCCTAATACAATTATTGCTTATAGAATTTTGTTGACTATTCTTGTAACTGTTGCATATGCATAGAGAAGTTTTTCGAAGTTGAAGTTATTAAAGACTTACTTGTGTTCCACATAAACAAGAACGAATTAATGGATTAGTCTTGATATCAATTGAGAATGATATGTTAAAAGAAGTTGATCACGAGGAACTCACCGAAAATTTTGCCTCCGAATGTTAGAAGGATGAAACTTTTTAAGTAAATTTGTGTATCTTTATACTCTATTAAAAAAATATTATAAAACATTGATATAAATTATAAATTAGTATTAATATATTTTTACTAATAAGGCATATTTATATAAATTACACGGGACCACCTAAACGATTGACTTTGTACAATATTGTAGTAATTATTGAAAACATCTTTACATTTATATAAGGAGTAAATTACACAAAACCACCTATTATATACCCTATTTTCACTTAACCGCCTCTTATAAAAAAATTTATTTAACCACCTCATATTCTAATTCCGTTAGCAATCAGCCACCATGATGCTTTTTTGTTAATTTTTCCATCCATGGCCCCCACTAAGTGCAATTAATTGAGTTTAAAATATTAATTAAGAAAATCCTTTTAATGTTTTTATTTTTATTTGTTTTTATTCTGGAACCCTAGAACTATCGACCGAAAGAATCTCTTCTATCCTCGACGAGACTTGGAAGGCGAAATCAGCGTTTGAGAAGAACGGCAAATCGAGGATGGTTTGGGCGATTGTGAAGGATCTCCTACATTGAACTCGGCAAAAAGGTTTGTAAACTCGTTTATGAGCTTTCGAAATTCTGAGTTGTACTAAGTAACAAGTTTTGAAATTCTGAGTATTGTTTGCAAAGGAGAGTCTTGATTCGTCTATAATTCCAGTGACTGCTTGGATGTTAGATTCTTAGCCCACAATTGATAATCGATCCAGCTTAATTTGACCGTGTTTCAGTCTCATGGATAATCAGAAGATGATCTCTTGATTTTTGACTCTGTTTAAACTTGTTTATTGCTAATGTGCACAAGGTGTTCGACACTTGTTCTCTAAGAAGCGAGATTTATATGATATTCATGACATTACCGAATTACGGATTTGGTTAGTGTAGTTATTTGTAGTAGTTGAGTTTGTTTTATTGTATGTGTTCTGAAACTTATCAGTGTGCAGGTTATTGTCTTCTAATCGTATTAAGATTTTTCTGATCAAGATTTTGTATAACTATGTGTAGTGTTCTGATCAAGTTTTTTGTATTGTTGTATTGTAGTGTTCTGATTTTCCTTCTGACCATATTAAGATTTTTCTTATTAATCTGCAGGTTACTGTCTTTTCAGTTTGTAATGATGTTTGATTTTGATTTTCTTTTACAGGTTATTTGATTTTTTAAAAATCATTAAGGGGTCCTAATAACTAGCTCCAGCACATCTACTAATAATGTTGATGATATTACATGTTTTTGTTGGTTCAAGGTTCGACTATTGACTACAAAAACAAGCTTCAACTATGGTAGGAGATTTTATAGGTGTCCATTGTACAATGGAAATGTAAAATGTTGTGGGTGCTCTTTTTTTGAATGGCTTGATGCACCATTTTGTGGAAGAGCCACTGTTGTTATAAGAGGTTTGGTGAATGATAAGAGTGAAGCTACAACTGAAATAATTTCATTGAAGCAAGCAATTGAGAAAGAGAAATTCTAAAATCTGAAGGTGTATGAGCAATTGAAGAACGTGACAAAGACAATGGAGAAGATGACAAATGAAAAGGAATCACAAGGCATTAAATGACGGATAAATAAAATTGTCAAGGAGTATCAAGGCTTTAGCATTTTCATTGCTACTCTTGTTGTTTGCTTGATTATAAATGTACTACTTATTAAGGTGCTCATGTAGATCGAACCACTAATGTAATTCTCTTTGTTTTGTTCTAATAATGTAATGAATTTCAATGTGACTCTTTGTTTTGTTCTAATTTTGTAATGAATTTAATTGCAAACTTGTTTGTATGTGTTATATGTATATATGTTGGAGTTAAGGTTCCAAACAGATTTATGCAGCTTATATAAGTGTATACAACTACAAATCTTAAAAATTTATGCAGCTTACTTGAGATCTTCTGTCAAGTTGAACCTGAATTCCCTGAATTCCCTATGGTTGCTGAGAGTCAATGCTGTTTTGGGACCATGACAGGCTGAGAGTCCATGCTATTTTGAGAATTATACAGTGGCGTTAACAACAGAAGGATGAAGTAGACTTTGAGCAGGCTTTATAAAAATTCTTGCATTGACAACAATTTTATTTTGAAAGAGGGGAGCAGACTTTGAGTGGGCTTTATAAAAATTCTTGCATCAACATCAATTTTATTTTGAAAGAGGGAAGGAGTCTTTTGAATAGGCTTCATTTACTATAGAAATTTTATTTTCAACTATAATAGAACATGCTTCAGATTCTCTTCTCGAAGCAGTGAACGTGGATGTTCATAAATAAGAACACTCCCATGTTAGTAGAATTTGATATTCAAAGCATCATAACCAAGGTAAATTAATTGAGGTTAAAACCTAAATAACTACAGAATCTTTCAGGTTCAATTAGTGAATTAGAAAGATGAAGTTCATATTAAGAGCATGCCATCTAATGTTAAAACCTAAATAACTATAGAATCTTAAAGTTTACTATTAGGTGGAGTAACTAAGTTTACTATTAGATTAATAAGCTTTTGTTATATTTTTGTAATTGATTAGTATAAGATTAATGACTGAAAAAAAGATGCCCATCTAAGTTAAGATAAATGAAACTACAAGACAGTAATTACAAGATTATTGATTGGTTTGGTAGTTTATGTTAAGATAAATTAAACTACAAGACAGTGTAAGTACAAGATTAATGACTGATTTTTGTAATTGATTAGTACAAGATTAACTACAAGATTAATGATTGACTGATTTTTGTAATTGATTTTTGTAATTGATTAGTACACTCCCATGAAACCTATAATACTCCACTAGTCATGTGAAGTGCAGTACCTCTGAACTTTGTTCATAAATAAGAACACTCTCATGTTAATGACTAATTTTATATTGATTAGTATAAATTAAAGATTAATGATTGACTACAAGACAGTGTGATGATTCTGGACTTGCATTCTTCAATTGAGCAGTAGATGTGAAAACTGTTTTGTTAGGTTGTGCAAGTGGAAGACAGGTTCTGCACGAGGTTTGAGCAATAGATTGTGAGCTTTCCCTTGATGTTCCAGTAAATGAGCAGCCTTGAGGAATATGACTATCATAAATTTGACAGTTTAAACAAGTAGATATTTTGGATTGTGAAATAAAGATCAAGATGTCATTTATGACATTATATATCTAATCATATTTGCATAGTTTGATGTAAAGTTTGTAGAAATAGATGGATCAAGTGAAGGATTTTCACTATGTGCCTACAAAAAAAATAATTATGTAATAAAACTAATAGCATTTAAAATATAATATAGTTGAAATAAAAAAAATTACCATATAATAGATTGTAAGGTACTAGATGGGGCAACCGGTGGATTTTCACCATGTGTCTGCAAAAAAAATGATTAGCAAAATGATAGCATTTAAATATAACATATATGAGATAAAATAATATACCAAATTTCTCTTCTTCGTATGTCTTGAAACTTGTATCGTTTTAACATTCTTTGGCCTCCCACCTTTTTTAGTTTCTCTAGGTGATGTAGTTGTCTTTGGTGGATTAGTACACTCAGGCTTAGAATGACCCCCAACTCCACAATTTGAACATTTGTTCTTGCGATTTCTATGCCTCTTTTTCTTAGCATCTTTCTCCTCTTCAGGTTTCTTTCTTCTTGTCTTTTTGGGTCTACCGGGCTGAACAATGAACTTTGGTGGCTCAGGTGGAGTCATGACAAATTGTTCCCATTGTTGTTCACCAGGCATAGGGTGTACTATGTTGTTGTATGCAAGCATAGACATTCTATTAGTGTAGTAGTCATCCACAAATTCTTCCACCTCCAATCTTCTTAGTGTGATGCATGTCATTGCGTGGGGACAAGGAATGTCAGTCCAATCCCAATTATTACAACCACAACTCCTTGCTGAAAAGTCAACTACATATGTTTTTTGCATATGATCAACCTCAAATCTATTGTTTCCGCCATAGTGAACTCGACATCCTCTAAAACCTTCCTCCTTTGCCTTTTCTAATTTTTTTATAGTAGAAGGTGTCAAGCTACCTGAGTTCTTGCTCATGCCCTCTCTTTTTATCAAAAACCTCTTCATCAACTTCCTTCTGAACCACTCACACATAGAAAGAATTGGTTTTTCTCTGGCTTCTAATATGTAGTTGTTAAAACTCACACACACATTATTCAGCTGCATATCTGATTTTGATGGATACATGAATCCATGTCTAGACTAAGTGTTGGGATTTGCCTCCATGAGATCTTGTATGCGCCTTCATCCAAACTCTTGATGTACTCCACAACCTCATTAAAATCAGGTTTGTTGCATGCTCTTGCAGCGTACCATAATGCATCCTTGAACCTCTTTTTTTTGGCCACTTCACTCTAAAGTTGTTGTGAAGATGCCTCACACAAACTCTAGACTCTACAAGTGGAACAACTTGGTATAAAGCCTCTATTAGACCCTGTAAACAAATTACAATATGAAAATTATAGTATTAATTAAGACATTTTATAAAAGAACAAGTGGATTTTGTTTACCTTTTGTCTATCAAATATGAATGTAAAACAACCTTCTCCAAGGTCAGCCATCAAGTTTTCAAGAAACCAACACCACATTTCCTTTCTCTCAGCCTCCACAACTACATATGCAATTGGAAATAAATTTTCATTGCCGTCTCCAATTGCACATAGAAGTTGGCCAATATAAGCTCCTCTTAAGTGGCATCCTTCAAGGCCAATAATTGGTCTACATCCCATTAAAAATCCCCTCTTGCATGCATCAAGACATACATATAATATTTGGAACAATGACCTTTATGGGCGATTTAAACAGACTTTAACAAAAGCTGATGAACCGGAACTCCATTTCCTTAGAGTTGCTACATAATCCCAAACATTTGCATATTGGGTTGATGCATCCCCTTGAGTCATCAATAATGCTCTAAGTCTAGCTCTCCAAGATTGAATATAATTTACTTCGACGGTGTAGTTTCTTCTAATTGTAGCAATGAATCCTTTAACTGTCCAATTTGGATCATCTCTATAATGCTCAAGGTATTTCTCAGCCAACCACGTAGATGTGACTTTCTTCTTCTCAATTTTCCAGCCACAATCATGAGTAGGGAAGAAACACTTCAACTGAAAAGTGTCATCCAAACTCGTTCTACTAGCACAAGCTTTAAACTTTCAATAGTTGTTCTGACAAACACAACTCTTCCTTGAGTGTTTTATGTCACAATCACACTTATACTTAAAGTAGGCAGCCACTCTCTTATTGTGATTATGTAAATAATAATAATAATCCCCATCTTGTTGAATTGAATATTGTCTTAAAAGCTTTTCTAAAGATATCATTAGATCCAAACCGCATGCCAACTGTAAGACAAATGGGTATTTTAAAACAACTAGGGGGTTGAACTCAGGATACCTTGGATGTGTGTTACCTTCATATCCGCTTTAAATTTGTAGGTCATCTGAATCATCATCAACTCGATCACTTTTTTTACCAACTTCCTCAGAAAGTGCTTGGTATGAACCTTCTACAATAGTAGTCACATCATCACTAACACCCGAATCTACATGAGCTGTGTATATATCATCATCTTCCTATCACTAGCCAAATGAGCAAAATCTCCATCCGAAATTTGAAGTTTCTGACGCTAACAAGCTTCCATCATCTTCCTCGTCAATAAATAGTACAATTGAGCCGTGAATATTTGTAGTAGGTGGTTGTGAAAGAGGAGTAATATGATTCATGGTAGAACTGAACTGTCAACATATTAATAACTTACTTAGTACAACAACTGAACAAGTAAAGAAAAATTCAACAATCAACTACATGGCAAATATCAACAAAATTCCAGCAATCAACTAGAACAAGTGAAAGACACAACTCGGAATTTCAAAACCTCATGCTCATGTAATATGATTCATGGTATTACTGAACTTTTTGCAAACAATACTCAGAATTTCAAAACATGTTACTCAGTACAACTCAGAATTTCAAAAGCTCATAAACGAGTTTACAAACCTTTTTGTAGAATTCAATGTAGGAGATCCTTCACAATCGCCCAAACCATCACCGATTTGCCGATCTTCTCAAACGCTGATTTCGCCTTCCAAGTCTCGTCGAGGATAGAAGAGATTCTTTCGGTCGATAATTCTAGGGTTCTAGAATAAAAACAAATAAAAACAAAAACATTAAAAGGATTTTCTTAATCAATATTTTACACTCAAATAATTACACTTAGTGGGGCCCACGGATAACAGAAAAGCATTATGGTGGTTGATTGTTAACGGAATTAGAATATGAGGTGGTTAAATGAAAAGGTTTTTATAAGAGGTGGTTAAGTGAAAAATAGAGTATATAATTACACTTAGTGGGGCCCACAGTAAAAAAATTAACAGAAAAGCATTATGGTGGGTGATTTTTTGCCTCATAAAAAAATGGGAACCTATTGATATTTTACAGTTTCTAAAACTTCGAGATTGCTTCCCTAATACAATTATTGCGTATAGAATTTTGTTGACTATGCCTGTAACTGTTGCATATGCATAGAGAAGTTTTTCGAAGTTGAAGTTATTAAAGACTTACTTGTGTTCCACGTAAACAAGAACGACTTAATGGATTAGTCTTGATATCAATCAAGAATGATATATTGAAAGAAGTTGATCACGAGAAGCTCGTCGAAGATTTTGCCTCAATATATTAGAAGGATGAACTTTTTAAGTAAATTTGTGTATGTTTATACTCTATTAAAAAAATATTGTAAAACGTTGACATAGATGATAAATTAGTATTAATATATTTTTACTAATAAGACATATTTATATAAATTACACGGGACCACCTAAACTATTGACTTTATTTATTGAAAATATTTTTACATTTATATAAGTCACACCCGCCGCTTGCAGTTAAAAAAAAGTCCAACCAACCAGTCAACCAATCAATTTAATCGCAATTTGTGGATCCTTCAAACTTATATTATTGGCCGCCCACATGATTCCCATGCTTAATATAAAGGTAAATCACATGAAATCACCTTTAAAACACGTCTTTTTCCAAATATTTACCCATAGACAGTAACATTACACAAAATCACCTTGCAAAATAATTTATTAAAAAATTACAAGTTTTATAGAATACAAAAATACCCTTAAAATCAAAAATTATCAAAATCATATCCCAAAACAATTTATATCTTAATAAAAAAATCATTAAAAATAATAAACAGTCAGCAAGCCAAATCATCATTAATCTAATAAACTATCATGCCACATTAATTTTACTCAAATATTAATTAAAATAAAAAAAATAATAAAAGTACATCTAGATTTTGTTTTTATAATTTTCAAAAAATAATGTGGGCACATTTTAATTTACGAAAATTAATTTTTGAGTTAATTTTATAATTAAAATTTTTATATATCACATTTTGTTTTCTTAATTTAAATTTTTGAAAATTTTGTTTTAATTAATTTTTTAATTTTGAAAAATATATATATATATATATATATATATATATATATATATATATATATATATATATATATATATATTAGACAAAACCCGCACAAGATGCGGGCATTAAACTTAGTTGTACTAAAAAGTCAATTCATCTCTTATGATTTCACACAATGAGAATTAAAAATGGACTAAATGCATATATATTTTTGCTTTTGTTTTCTTAACTATACCCAAACGAGGTCTTACTGCACTAAATTCATTTATAATCTTTTCCTACTTATGTCCTAATCTCAATATTAGAAAGTTTTATTTTATAAAATATTTCTAAATTCATCTATATATCTTTAATTTTAATTAGTTTTATCTAAATGTATCTATTATTATTATTAATACTTTTTCAAAGTCAAACTTCTTAACTCGTATCGCAACCCATATTCATATCCCGCGTTCATACACCTTGATTATCACCTAATTAAACTTTCTAACCTTTTTGACTTCTTTTTTCTTGATTAAAATATGAATTTTCATTCTGTCACCAATCACCAACACGAGTAGAAGCCAAAGTAAGCGTGATGTGTTCGATCATTCTTCACTATATATACACTTATGGAGCACTCTTGGTTGTGCATACACCAAAAGCTGAAAATCTTGAGAGAATTCAAATGGCTGTAGAGTCATCTTCTTC
>BSUD01000002.1:149441505-149543192 GCA_033239045.1 Fagopyrum esculentum | reverse complement strand
AAGTCACACCCGCCGCTTGCAGTTAAAAAAAAGTCCAACCAACCAGTCAACCAATCAATTTAATCGCAATTTGTGGATCCTTCAAACTTATATTATTGGCCGCCCACATGATTCCCATGCTTAATATAAAGGTAAATCACATGAAATCACCTTTAAAACACGTCTTTTTCCAAATATTTACCCATAGACAGTAACATTACACAAAATCACCTTGCAAAATAATTTATTAAAAAATTACAAGTTTTATAGAATACAAAAATACCCTTAAAATCAAAAATTATCAAAATCATATCCCAAAACAATTTATATCTTAATAAAAAAATCATTAAAAATAATAAACAGTCAGCAAGCCAAATCATCATTAATCTAATAAACTATCATGCCACATTAATTTTACTCAAATATTAATTAAAATAAAAAAAATAATAAAAGTACATCTAGATTTTGTTTTTATAATTTTCAAAAAATAATGTGGGCACATTTTAATTTACGAAAATTAATTTTTGAGTTAATTTTATAATTAAAATTTTTATATATCACATTTTGTTTTCTTAATTTAAATTTTTGAAAATTTTGTTTTAATTAATTTTTTAATTTTGAAAAATATATATATATATATATATATATATATATATATATATATATATATATATATATATATATATATATTAGACAAAACCCGCACAAGATGCGGGCATTAAACTTAGTTGTACTAAAAAGTCAATTCATCTCTTATGATTTCACACAATGAGAATTAAAAATGGACTAAATGCATATATATTTTTGCTTTTGTTTTCTTAACTATACCCAAACGAGGTCTTACTGCACTAAATTCATTTATAATCTTTTCCTACTTATGTCCTAATCTCAATATTAGAAAGTTTTATTTTATAAAATATTTCTAAATTCATCTATATATCTTTAATTTTAATTAGTTTTATCTAAATGTATCTATTATTATTATTAATACTTTTTCAAAGTCAAACTTCTTAACTCGTATCGCAACCCATATTCATATCCCGCGTTCATACACCTTGATTATCACCTAATTAAACTTTCTAACCTTTTTGACTTCTTTTTTCTTGATTAAAATATGAATTTTCATTCTGTCACCAATCACCAACACGAGTAGAAGCCAAAGTAAGCGTGATGTGTTCGATCATTCTTCACTATATATACACTTATGGAGCACTCTTGGTTGTGCATACACCAAAAGCTGAAAATCTTGAGAGAATTCAAATGGCTGTAGAGTCATCTTCTTCTCGATCTCTTCATCTGATGGCTGCGTTTGTGTTAGCTTTCTCATATCTCTTGATCTGCTCATCTGCAATCCCCGTTACAAGTAAGCAAAGAACATTTTTGATTTCTATATATACATGATTCAATTCTGGTTTTTATGTAATATATTTTTGAATATTAGGGTTTGGAGGATTAATGCATGAAACTCTTGCTGTCAATCTTCAACAAGACACGAACTTGGTAATCACTCTGCAGCTTTGACGTCTTACTCAAATACTTGATTTCTGGTTCTCATGTTTGATTATCTTTTTAGATGAAGGATGTTCATGGAAGAATGGCGGTGGAGTTAGACGATTACCCTGGATCAGGAGCCAACAACCGTCACACTCCGAGGACCTCGGCCAGTCACGGCTAGCGGGTTCCGGTGTAGACCGGACGTTTTGTTCCCTTACATGGACTAATCATATTTCTTCATATGCATAGCAGAAATTAAAATGCCCAGTTGTAGTACTGTAACATTAGTACATGCATCAGATCTACGTAGTTTGCATGTGTATATTATGTACGTAGAGGAGTTGAAATGAATGCAACTTCATATGTATCAAGTGCAGAAATGGGATTTGAGTTTCCAAATAGCAGTTTGCATTGCTTGTCGTATAATCTGTGTTATGTATGATTTAATTTAAAAGAAAAGAAAGGCAGATGGAGAGAAGTGGGGAAGAAAGTGGTATCTATCGTGTAGTTTCACTTTGGAAAAAAGTGGGTTAGATCCACTTGAATATATTTTGTTCAAGTGGAAGGGCTACTTTAGTGGATGTTCGGTGCATCCACTTCCTTACCACTATATACTTCCTTTCCCACATAGTTTCAGCCCATATATATATATATAGGGTGCGGTTTTCATGAGAACAATATTATCGTGCAATCATCGTGTAATCATGAGAACAATCTTATACCGTCAGATGATGAGTATTAAAGGTCGAGATTTAGGGTAATTATCATAATTATTACATAAATAGTATTATGAAACTAATAATAACCATGAATAATCCATTAAATGATATGACACATTCGTAACAAAACTAATAATAACTACGAACTGTTCTCATGATCACAGGATAAGGCCTATTCTCATATAATCTATACTATATATATATATATATATATATATATATATATATATATATATATATATATATATATATATATATATATATATGAAAAAATCAAGCAAGAACCTACGTTACATGAGCAGGGATAACTTTTAGAAAACCCGGATTGTAACGGATATATCCGTGGGTAGCACGGGTCTCCGTATAAAAATCTAGCTAGTGAAGAAGTGATTAACAACTAATGAGTAGTAATTGTTGAATAATTGGTGGTGGGATGCTTAATGGCCATACTAATCACAACTGAGCTTGGAGAAAAGGGCATGAGGTAGGTCAGCTGGGTTCTCAATAAAATATTTATTAAGAAGAAGCACTTCAGTTGCGTAGCTTTAGCCAGCAGAATGTGAGAGTGACAAACTCATAAAAAGTCCATCACATGCTAAAGAGGACGAGGTTATAATGTACACATGCATATCTATACCGCGAGCTAGTCATATTTGCGCGTGTATTCAATTTAAAATAATCAACGCTTTTTGTTTGATCTCGTGTCCTGGGTATGGGTAATAGGTGCACGATCGTGTGCTCGTGTGTCTTTTGCGTCTATAATGGAGGTGTCGATTGAAATTGTTTATGCATGGTGCCGATCCTACATACAAGATACACAAATCCAACATCCATCACTACACAAAATAGGGGACATACTACCTAAATATGTCGGGGGCTTATGATATACGCAATATAATTCTAATTCGAAAGCCGGGAAAATAGAGCTAAGACTTTATACAACGGACGTTAAAGAACCTCGGTATAACCTGTTTGAATAAAAAAAAAAATGTTCATGCAAAATCTACGGACCTAGCGCATCCGGGGTATTTAGATGAGTAAATATTAAGGATCTGGCATATCAAAACACCTCTAATTTCTCGTTTTTGAATATGCTTACATATTAAAAAACGAGAACCTAGGTTAAGTTAAGAAACGATAACTTTTAGAAATCCGGTCCGGGACCGGGTTATCCGGGTTAGGAGAACCAAAGTTTTTTTTAAAAAAAAGGTTATAACAGGAATATCCGTCAGTAGCACGGGCCTATACTCATAGTCATATAAAAATCTAGCTACTCAGATTAGTAGTAGTGAAGAAGTGATTAAGAACTAATAAGTTTAATTGTTGATTAATTGGTGGTGGGGTGCCTAATGGCCATACTAATCACAACTGAGCTTGGAGAAAAGGGCAGGTGTGTGTTTATTGCCTAATATCTTTGTACACTATATAGCATAAAGCGCCTGCTAGTGTAAATATAATTTGTTGTACTTTTTTTAGTCTTTGATACTGTTATTGTAGATGTTTGTGGAGGAGGTTATGGACCTACCTCTCTTTGTATATTGGGCCTCATTCACTTATCCCTCTTGGTATATTGGGCCGGAATTGTTTTCCGGAATGGGCTTATTCGATGGAATAGCCCATTTTGCTATATGGCGGCCCACAATAAAGAACAAGCCCATTTTGATCAAAGTATATAAGTAGAAGTACAATCTTACTCTCACAATATAAAAAAACACAACTTTATTCAGCTTCCATTGTTAACAGCAATCATAAATCTCAGATGCCAAACAGAACACATACAGGATCACACGGCATCACTATATACTAATCAATGTTGTTTCTTTGTTCAATCTTTTTAAATCATTTCTTGAACGTATAAATCTCGAGAAAAATTAAGACTATGACCCAGAAGAAGGCGAAGGTGCAACGGCCGGTGCAAGAGAAGGAGCATCAGCTGTTCCATTCACAGTCAAGAACCCAAACTTCTTGATCAACTCTTTCGCTATGATCTGATTCGCTGCATCGCTCGGATGGTACTCGTCCCAGAACACGTACTTGCTCCGATCTTTACACAATGTTGAAGCCGGCACACACGTCAGAGCCGGCCTAATCACATTCCCAAAGGAACAACATGGCGAGTCTGAGCTATCGAACCCTACACTCAAACACAACGACCAAAATCAATACTTAACCTGTAGTACTTTGGTTAGTTTTGTGTTTGTTTGCATTACCATAATTGCTTGGATTGGAAATGACATCATTGACAACATCATAAGCATCTCCGACTTTGTAGTTGGCGCCGGGGAGGCTCTTCGAGAGTTGAGTCACCATGGTGCTCACGGCCTTGTTGAAGCTCAGAGCTATCTTGTTGGTATGATCTTGGCAATTTCCCGATCTACTTAGCACGCGTTGTAGAGGAATGCATCCCATTGGTCCAAGCCCGAATACCATTAGCTGCCGTGCTCCTAGACTATATAGCAACTACAATACGAGAAGTAGGTCACCAGACGGTCCATATACTTATATACTAGGTCCATTATCTCTTTGATATTTATCGATTATATTACCTTGAGTTGGTCTTGGAGTGTGCCAATGAGGTAATCCATGAAAGTACTATCATTGTACTTCCACGAATCGGTGTAAACCGGCATGAGATAGTTGTTGATGAAGTCGTTGCTGCCCAATGCGACGACGTATCTTGCATTTTGAAAGAACTTATCCGATTCATTTTTGCCTATCTTCTGTGTTATCATATCTTGGGTGCCTTTGAACAACTCAAGTTGTTTGTAGAAACACAGCCTTTGAATCTGCAGCCCCATTGTGAAAAACATTCTTAAATATTCACTTCTGATTATATGTTAATTTATATTTTGAAGTACACGCAAAGTTTCATCCTAGAATCAATTGGTAATAGGAGGAGCAACTTAGTATAGATGATCATCGGCATGCTCAAACTTGACTCGTTTAGAAAGTGAATGAGTCCGAGCAAAAATAATGCTCATATTGTGTTATTTTAGCCGAACGAGCTGAGCTTTACCCGAACAAACCGAGCATTGTCATGCTCAAGCTCGAGCCGAGTAGCTCGGCTAAAATAATGCTCGTATGGTGTTATTTTAGCCGAACGAGCTGAGCTTTACCCGAACGAGCCGAGCATTGTCATGATCAAGTTCGACTCGTTTATAAACGAGCCGAACCTAAATTTTGTACGAGATTTAAAATGTGTACGTATTCGACTCGTTTAGAAAATGAACGAGCTCAAGCCGAGCTTTAGACAAGCCAAACGGAGTAGCTTATCTCGTACTACACCGCTAATTTTAGGTTCACGTGTTATCCTATTATTGTCGATATGGGTCACACTCTAACGGATTAAATAATATGAAGTGCGATGACTTACAAAATAGCCACCGGTTTCATTCAAGATGCCACCGCCACCGGACGCGTAGTTAACTCCGTTCTTCAAGATCATGTCTTCGTCCAAGGAGGGATCGAGGAAGGCCGGTGGCCGAGGAAGCCCCATTGCATCACCTGATCCAGAATATATTCACAGATTCACATTTTGATACGAATTCAACAACTTCAACTCATAAGATTATTGAATAGAGAAGAGTCATTAAGTACCAATAATGTCAGCAACGGTCCGGCCATTAGTGAACCTTCCATTAGGCAAACCATTACCAAAGTCAATCCCATACCAAGGCAAGTTAGCTTTGGCAAGACTCCTGGAAAGGTACTGATTGTTGCCCACGTCGGAGAGAGAGTCGCCGAAGATAAACTGCACCATCGTAGACTCACACAGTTGAAGTACTAAGAGAATCGCGAACACAAGAGACAAAATCTTGCACTTCATAATTTCTAATATTTGTTCTTCTACTATCTAATTTGAATGTGTTTATATATAGCTGGGAGAGATTTTGTTAAAATGATTTGGCTTAAGATTTTGCAGAGAAGAAATACGCCATTGATGAGAAATGCATAAGTGAACGTATAAAGAGAGGCAGGGAGAGTAAGTTGGATGAACAAATTGTAAATACATGTCAAACCTAATGCAACTACCACTTCATTCAGATTTCAAGAGAGGAGTCTCACTTCCCCAACGGTATTGGTTGATGTTTGAATTATTGGAAATTGAAGATGATTAAGGGTAACATAATCAAGTGTCATGAGAATCAGGTGTCTAATTAGGATGAATTGAGATTCTGGTGGTTAAGATTATTTATGATAACGTAGTCGATTGGTGATCGGTTCACCTACCAAAAAGTATGCCCTATCAAATTAGGCAACCCATTTCATCGATGGAGGGATTTGTAAATCTGTGCATGTAATTAACTAACCCCGTTTGCCTAGAAGTCCGAAAACGGAAACGGAATGAAAATGAATCTTCATGCATATCTTTTTTGGAATCATTTCTTGTGGGTGTACGTAAAATATAGTTGTTTTTCCCATTTTGTTTTCCTATAGACATGAATAATGACATACATATGGACTAAATTCGTTTCCATTCCGTTTCCGAAGTTGCAACCAAACGGCCATAAAGTTAAACACTTATAATGCGGACTAACAGTAACACAAGTAACACATGTATGTGGTTAATTTACTATATATCATGTAAAGAAAGGTTAAAAAAATAATACAAACTGTACCAAAATAGCTTAACTTTTAAAAATTGCTAACTCGGAATTAAACCGAGTTTGATACGATTTTCAAGTTATCAATAAATTACGAAAAAGTCAATATATTTTTATGACTTCTCACCTACTATAATAGTGTACAATTGTCGTGTTATCAATAAAAATATTAAAAAGATTAAAAAAATTTATTATGAAAAATTCCGGGTTTTTTTACCATTAATTATTTTACTCAGATTTTTTCCGGAATTTTATGTTCCGAAAAAAACTTACGAAAAAATCTGAGTTTGTTAATGAAAATTTATTCGGCAAATACTTTTTATTTGGCATGACTTAAATTTTATTCGGCAATACCATTAATTATAAGTTTATTAATATATATATATATATATGCATCTCTTCAGGTGCGGTTGAGTTTTTCGGGTAGGGTCGTGCGGCTCCACGTGGAGCTGACAAGTGTACAAAATTTTTTTTTTTTCAAAAACGAATGAAATTTTTTTTAAACTACCATGTTATAAATTTTGCACTATTCTCTTATTAACTTTGAACTATTCAATTATAATTCATGAACTATCATTTTATAAGTTATACACTATCCTTTATAAGTTTTGCACTATGAACTATTCTATTATAATTCATGAACTATCCTTTTGTAAGTTATGAATTATCCCTTAATAATTTTTAAACTATCATTTTCATTCGTTTCTGAAAAAAAAAAAAAAAAATTGGACACGTTTCAACTGCACACACAGCCGTACGGCCCTACCCTAATTATAGGCCGTACCGGAACAACACCCTATATATATAAAATTTACATTTAACAATCCAAATTCTAAATATTTACTCTATTGGGCTTATTTACATGGTAATATCTTTTTGTAAATAAATTATTTAGGAGAAAATTTTTAAGGGCTAATTTGGTTAATATACTTTTTTGGGTTTTTGAGTTTAGTAAGTATCGTTCAGATCTAGATCTCGAGTTTCAAACCTTCTACCGTTCTACGCACAAACCTTCTTCGCTTCCAAATGGCTCGGATCTGACTCTACGCCCGTCGCTGCGGCTAGGGCTTTGTTTGATGTTTTTTATTTTGCTGGTTTTTACATTGATTCTGTGTATGGAACTATGATCAATTCATATTTTGATATCTTTTCTCTTTGAATATACGACAAGAAGAACAACTGAAGATGGAAGATTCGAGTACATAAATGCTATGTATGAGAGAAACAAGGAGACGTTCGGGCCTTGGTTCAATGATCTTGATTTCTCGGATTGCGTCCTTCTAATTGAAATCAAACCACTTCATAGCAATGATGATTCATATTGTTCTGTTGTAGTTGAAGTCGACAGGGTATATATAACTTCTTTAATCCTGGCTGCAAAAAGTCCATTCTTCTGTAAGGTAACTTCCATTCTTAATTTACTTTTTTTTGTTGTGATTTTATATATTATTAGGTTGTTAACATGTGAGTTGATATTTTATGGTATAGTTATTCAAAAACGGGATGAAAGAGTCGCATTCAAAGTAGGTAACCTTGAAGATCAGTTCATCAGGTATGCAACATATCCACTCCTTTTCAATGAAAATGTTTGTATGTTTAACTGATTGGATCTTGTTTTGATATTGTTGTTGTGGTGAGTAGAGAAGACAATTATTCTTGTTGTTTCTGCATTCTTGTTGTGGAAAAGGATGTATAGAAAACAAGGTACAAAAAATTCCAAAAAATTTTGTTTCTTTACTTTTAGTTCATGATCAATGATTTCTCATATGTAATTTTGGTGGCTTGAACAATAATTACAAGATGTGAAGGAACTCATGTCATTAGCTCCTGAGAAGGTGTTGCTCAAATGGGTGGT
The DNA here is from genome assembly GCA_033239045.1 of Fagopyrum esculentum. Lineage (NCBI taxonomy): Eukaryota > Viridiplantae > Streptophyta > Magnoliopsida > Caryophyllales > Polygonaceae > Fagopyrum > Fagopyrum esculentum. The sequence continues at coordinate 149,534,541 of BSUD01000002.1, read as the reverse complement.
TTTGGTGTTGAATTTAGCTGTCTGTTTGATTTTGTTCGGCATTTGATTGATGGTCTGCCATGGATCCAAGTGCATTGACTTGGTTACTCATACAATTTTGTTAATCTCTCTCTGAATTTTGTAATCGTTGTATGAAGGTAATTTACTTTTTTTGTCATCATATCAATGCTGAGAAGCTTAACTTGGTTACTCATACAATTTTGAGTTGATCAAGAAAGGAATTTTATATACAAAGGTTTTAAAGTGTTGTCTGGTTGTATTTGGGGTATGGTATGTTCATACTCTTGTATGAAAATTCTATTATGAAAATTTTGGTATGTTCATTTCCTTGTATGAAAATTATGGTATGAAAATGTAAGAGTCTTAGTCTTTTAGGTGCGGGATGGTGCAGAGTCTGGCTGAGCCGCCCCTGCGGGCTCTGTGAGCTGCCCCTGCACATCATGAGGGCCGTCCCTGCGCCTCACCAGATCCTCCCCTGCGGATTTGTGCGGCTGCAGCCACCTTTGTTGACTCTTGATCATGCTTTATGTTGGCTTCCTTTATAAGCCTCCCGTTTGCTTCTGGGTGTGGGTTTCCTCATCTTCTCCAGCCTTCCTCTTCTCCTTACGTTCATCTTCTTCTCCTCTCGTCTTCCTTTGATCATCTCCTTGGTGTTCTTTGATTTTGTATGAGTTTTGAGAGAGTCGTTGAGCTTGAAGCTTGGATTGATGATGATAGTTGTGATGTTGAGATTTGGAGAGTCTGATGAGGTTGTGCGGTGTTGATCTTCCCTTCTGCTTAGGTTCAGTTGTGGTGAGTTCTTGTTATTTCTCTTTCTTTCATCCTTCTTCCTTTCTTCCTCTTTAGCTTAGAAATCACAAGCCTAGGCTTGTGGGGACCTTTCCTGGACGTTTTGATGCTCATATATGTGTATATATGTATCCCTATATGTATGGTTGCTTGCTGGTTGATGAAGAGGTGAAGAAGAACAAGTGAAGGATCAAAGAGAAGTCGAAGACCAACCCTCTGCACACCAGCCGCCCCTGCGCCTGAGTTGAGCCGCACCTACGCCTTGGATTGAGTCACCCCTGCGCCTAGAGTGAGCCGCCACTGCGCCTCACTGGTTCAACGCTCCTACGTCTCTTGCTTCCGCCAGTGGGTGTCCAAGGCATACCTAGTTGGTATGTTTCCTTCCTTTTTTCCCTTAGGCCTTGGCTTTAGATACGGCTAGGCTAGTATGGTTGAGGATGAGCTTGATGAGATGCATGTTGGGAATGTGCCTTAGGCACTTGTATGTTTGTTGAGGATTTGAGGTTTAGATCCGGTTTATAGGATGGTTGTGGTTATGAGGTGTAGGAGATACGCCTCCTAACCTTTACAACGTTTGATATTGTGTGTGTCTTGCTTATGAAGACGTTGCTTGTTTCCCCAAGGGAAAATTGTGACGTGGTACAGGATTACGAGTATTTCAGGTAAGTCCATAGGACTTACTTAGCGTGCAGTTGTGGATTTGAGTGTTTGTGATGGTTGTGTGTGTTCATATGTGATGTAAGACCATCTCCAATACAAGGACCAATTACACGCTCAAAGGTTAAAGCATTCAAAGATAAGCCAACAACTCCTTCACCTTCTCCAGATTCAATTATGGATGGAGCGATCACACAGTCAAGAGCTAAGGCAATCTAAGATGAAGTTACAAATCTTCTCATGACATTTACCCTCAAGGAAACTCTCATCACTCTCAAGAGTTCCTTAGTGACATTGTTGACTATTATAGAAGGGTCAAGCCACAACCAAGAAGATCCATCAAGCAAGGAAGAATGATAAAAGCAAAGAAGAAGTTCCAAAGAAGAAAATCACCCGATTTTTCCAAAAATCTCTCAGACTATCTTAAGGAATTATTTAGATTCAATCTTTTTTAGATTTTATATTTTATATCTTTTAAGATATTTTTTCTAGATTATCTTATAAAAGATATATTTTATAGATCATATAATTTTAGATTTTTCCTAGTTTTAGTTAGTTTAGTCTCCCTTATAAATAGCCTTAGTAGGCGAGATTGTTTAGTAGATTAGATTTGATATTTTCTATAGATTTGTGTGAACTTACGGCTTCACTTACGGAGTTCGTATTTTATTTATTGCTAATTAATCAAAGGAGAGTTTTGGTTGAATTGTTGTGACGTTCTTGCTAGATTGTGCTTGTGTGTGTTAATCTTGTTGAGGTTGTTGCTCCTGACCAATCCTAGTCCCTCCTTGTGCTTGTCTTACTTAGAAAGCTTGTGTAAGGTTAAAGAAGTGCGGGTAAAAATAATCTTCTAGTTTAAGGGTTTTGACACATCATTGGTCAAGGTTCTTTTGTGGAACTATATTGGTTCATATCTTCCTATATCTTTCATTTATCATTCCATAATTATCTTCTTATCTTTCCATATCATTCATTAATCGGTGTTCAGAGTTTATCGAAAAATCGACCTGTTCTTGAGATAAATCGACCGATTTTTTCTATAGAACAACCCGATTTTTATCCCAGTTAAGGACTTTCAATCTAGAAAAGAAATTGCAGCTTATCCCCGCATCAAAGTGGTATCAGAGCTAAGCGATTGAAGTCCGAGCATTCATAAAAGGTTTGATTTTTCTTTTGAGTCTTCTTTGAGTCTTTAAAAGTTGAGTCTTTTCTTGTTTGCCATCTTTGCGAGATTATTTGAGTTTAACGTGTTTTGATTTGTGTAAGTTCAGGAAGAGAGAATCGCCATCAACCAAACACAAGCCAGCCGTTGACCTTTGAAACCTCGTCAATACAAAAAAAGAAGAAGAAGAAGAAGAAGAAGAAGAAGAGAAAGAAAGTTCTTGAACGTCGCAACCAAGAGTCGATTTTTCAAAGAAAGATCGACATGTTCTTCAGAAAAATCGATCGAATTTTTACCCTTTTTTTGCTACTGTTGCCAAAATTCGAAAAAATCTTTGAGGCATACTTTACAGAATTGAATTGCACCCTGTGCAAGAGTATTACAATAGAAGAGTTCCAGTATATACCTTGAAACAATCAAAAAGATCTAGCCATACCTAAACTCAAATCCGGCTATCTCTCTTTCTTAACTTCGCAACTCAAGGTACGTTTTTTCTCTCTTCTTTACCTCTTGTGTGCTTTTCCTTAGTCTCTTTTCTATTCTAAACACTGAGTCTTTCTTTGAGTGTGTTAGGTAGTATTTATACTTCTTAACATACTAGTTGTCTATCCACAATCTTTCTTTCTACCTTGTCGTGTGTGGAGTAAACTTCTTACAGGGATTCCTTAACCATCGCACCCCACAAGAACCTTTAACCGAACCAAGTTGACTACTTGATTCAATCAAGAAGTTCTAGGGAGGCCAAGATGCTGATTTGTAAAGAAGCATTAATCCATACAAGTCAATCCGTCAACCAGCTTGCGACAACACAACAAGAGCGTGAGTGCAAGAGAAAATAAGAAAGGTCTTTTTGATTTCTCTAACTTAACGAGTTTGTTGTTACTGTGTGTGTTGGTATAGATGTCATAAAGAGATAGTCCACGTGATTCTCATAAGGACAACAACCCGGATATAGCGGACATGCTCAAGCAAATCATGACCAAGATGACCAACATGGATAAACGGATTGAACAAGTGGAAGCAAGGCATAATGCAGATTACCGATTTGAATCTCGCTTACGATTCAATCCAAAGGTTGTTTATGAAGTAATCGGAAGCTCCGCTAATCCACCAACACTACCCCCTCAAGTTTCAGCTATAAATCATCCACCGATGCCCGGTAATACCCATCATTATCAATTCGTTAATACTAACCACAATCCACTTTTTGGTGACGAATTCCAAGACATGAGTGATGAAGAGGATGAGGGAATGTGGAGATATCACCCACGACGTCATCCACGAAGAGGACGCTATAATGAACATAATCGACCTCAACCGGATAATGACGGACTTGGAAAGTTCAAGGTTAAAATTCCAAGTTTTGAAGGATGATGTGATCCGGATGCTTACATGGAATGGGAAATCAAAATTGAACAACTTTGGTCTTGCCATAACTTCAGTGAGCTAAGGAAGATCCAACTTGCTGCGTTGGAATTCCAAGGCTACGCCCTTATTTGGTGGGATCATCTCATCAAAGAAAGGAGAAGAGCGGGCGAACCGTACATCAATACTTGAAAACGGATGAAGGCTTTGATAAAGGCCAGATTTGTGCCACCACACTATGGACGGGAGTTAAGACAACATTTGGAGAACCTCAAGCAAGGTTCCATGCCCGTAGAGGAAGTCTACACCGCAATGCAAACGACAATGGTAAAAACCAACATACAAGAGGATGAGGAGTCTATTATGACTCGATTTCTAAGAATCTTACATCCTTCTTTAGCTAATGAAATTGACCTCTATCCCTATGTTTCTATGACTAGTTTATTACATTTGACTATCAGGGTGGAGAAGAAGCTCAAAGGAAGGAATCAAGGAACGACTTATTGGACTTCAGAGAAGAAAAATCGACCGATTAATAGGAAGATCGACCGATTTTCTTCCCAGAACGATGATGGAAAACGTTATTTGCCCGATCCAGCAGCTCCCAAACCGTCTACTCAGTCTCGTCCTTTGAATGAGCCTTCAAAGGACCATCAAGGGAGTACCTCTAACCCTACATCACGATCGCGAGATATTGTTTGTTTTAAATGTCAAGGAAGAGGTCATTATATGCGTGATTGTTCTAATAAACGAGTTTGATTCATCAATCAACAAGGACAATATGAAAGTGAGGAAGAAACTGAACATGAACATAACCATATCAATGCATTACATGAGAATGAGGATGATAATCAAAGTGACAGTGATTGTGAATATGAACATGGTGATTCCTTAACTTCTAGACGCACTTTGCATGCTAAACTTGATTTATGTGAGGATAATCAACGTGAAAAACTTTTTCATATTCGATGTATTGTTCAAGGAAAGGTTTGTAATATGATTATTGATGGGGGCAGTTGTTGCAACATTGCTAGTGAAGAATTGATCACTAAGTTGTAAACCACTACCTTCTACCATCCTCGACCTTATAAATTGCATTGGATGAATGATTGTGGAGAATTGAAAGTTAATAAACAGGCTCGTATTGCGTTTACTTTGGGAACATATGAGGATATTGTTGTTTGTGATGTTGTGTCTATGCAAGCTTGTCATATTTTATTAGGTTGCCCTTGGCAATTTGATAGAAAGGTGACGCATGATGGATTTTCTAACAAACACTCGTTTAAGTTTAAAGGGAAAACCATTACGCTTAAACCCATGACTCCTTTGTAGATTGCCTAACATTACGACAATAAGAAGGAGAAACTCAAGCTGAAGGAGAAAGAATCAACTCTCGGAGAAGAAAAATCAAGCAACACATCGACAAATCGATCGAATTCTGAAGAAAATCGACCCGACAAAGGAAAAATCGACCGATTTTTCTATGGTTCATCCAATTTTGGTCTTGGAGAACAGGTCATTTGACCACATACTCGGTTGGATGAAGAAATCCGTCAATCCTGCTATCAACGGCGTCACCTGCAAAGAATGCAACCCGATCTCCACCAACTTCATCCCTATGAGTCACCGGTAAAGAGTGCAACCCAATTCCCTATATGTCGCCATATACTCGGTTGGATGAAGCTCGTCATCAATGTCGATATGGAGCAATTGCTAGGTCCCAAACCAAATCAAATCAACTTCGAGAATTATAGCAAACTGATCTTCCGAAGGCGAGAAATCACTATCAGTTGATCCAAGGGGAGAATTTCGAGCAACAAATCGATGAAATTTAGAAGCCACAGGATGAAAGTTGAGGTTTTGTTGGAGTAGCAGTAGTAAAACCTGAGGGTGAGAATTGAAAAAATACGGAGGCTGATTTTGGTTGAGAAGAAAGCTTGTATTTCAGAGAATAGAAGAAGACGAAGCTGATTCCATGGCTGCCTATTTGATTTGTTTTGCTATGCTTCTCCCTTGAGGCTCATCCTCGGGATCCATCATCTAAAAGGAAGGAATTGTTGACTGCATTATTTGATTCCTCAAAGCCCTAGCTTTGAACGATAAAAAAATGATACATTTACTAAATGTGTTTATATTATGGGCCCTAGTTAGTAGAGAAAAATCTCAAAAAAGCCTACATAGCAAATTTGGCAACTGTTATGTCTCCCCAATTACTAGCATAGAATGATGTTGTTGAGGTAAGTTTGTAGAATCTAGCAATCTGTTTCCTCTTGGCTGCTACAGTTCTTTATCGTTCCTCGTCCACTGTTTACTGATTGACACCAAATACCATCGACTCAAATTCTTTTACTACAAAGATTCTACTGCCACAACAAACTTCTACACGTAGTTTGTATAGTTTAAATACCTTTTATTTGTGAAGAATGAAAATCTGAGCTAGTGACCCAAAATAAGCACGAGTCTTTCCATGGCTTGTATTTTTTAATGATCTTGTCAATTAGTGTCACTCCCAAGTATAAGCTTATTAGTGTCACTCCTAAGTATAAGCTTATTACGAATCAAGTCATGCACATCTCTTATTGTATAAGAATGTCTCTGAGAACTTTCTAAACGTTGCGTTGCATACATTTGCTGAAGGGTACCGAGTTTGTGTACCAGGTGAACTTGTCACTGAAAAATCAATGAGATAAAGCATGATGATTCTAGCTATTATAAGATTGTTTGAAACATTTGTATCCGATGTATAAAGTTGTTCTAATTGTTTTTTTTCCACCTTCACTTATTAAGTTTAGCAACACAGCCTCATCTTTGAAGTGCAGGTGTGTTGATACTTGATCGAAAGCATCAAAACACTGCTTCTTCATGGGTGAATTATGTTTGGGTACAATTAGTTAATGTATGTAATAAACATTCTTAAAAACCCTTGAGCTAATTGAGCCCAAAGCTAATACACAACAGAGCCTATGTACAAACAAAGCCTATCTAGGATGATTATACGGAAACGGTTGGATCCGACAAAGCCGTTCATCAATGGTCAATGGTCATGTCATATATGCTTTTTCTCTTCTTCCTGGCGGTCTCCGTGGTGGTGTTTACCACCTTGTCTTGATGAATGAAGTGTTTGTGAGCATGACTCGCAACTTGGAATGGAGATCGTGTTTTGACAAACTCTTTTGCTATCTTAGTCCATTTTCCTTTCCCGTACACTTTGAGTCCCATCAAAATGAGTCTGCACATTCATTAATTAATGAGAAAACAAGTTAGCATTAAAACACATTACGTTTAATTGTGATTGTGATGACATTAATGAGAATAGTCAAGGTTTTACTTACTCATGCTTTTTCTCAGACCAACGAATCACTTTCTTTCCCTTGGGGGGCCGTCCATGGCTGCAAATCAGAGTACTTTCAGGCGAGGGAAAGGGAACCCCGGAGATGATGGACATCGCAGGAGGATAAAACATATCATTATAAGAAGCCTCGTTATGGATCACAACCGGTGGTAATGGTGGCTGCTCAAAGTGGTTTCCGGTGTACAGCGGGATATGATATTCCTGCTCAAAATGCAAAGCTTGATTGTCCGATTGAAGGTTCGAAACGAAGTTATCCATGGATCAATGATTCACGTTGCCAGCATGAGGCGGATTAGTGTTTCCGACTGGTGCCAGCTCGATGCGGTTGAAGGTTGAATGTTGATTAGGGTTTTCACTACAAAGAGAAATATTAAGTTAATATATTGAACCAATTAGGTACGTATGATGACTCATTATTTGCTTACTTATTCACTTTCATGGAGCAAGGAATCACGTTGCCGCCGATCGGAGAAAATTCCAGAGGGAGATGTACTTGGGCGGCGTAGATGGTCGGACTGCTAGTATCGAGGAGAACTCGACTGGTCATTAATGCATTAGGATTGCTTGTGGTGTTGTCTTTAGCGGACGAGTTGTTGGGGACCTCGAGGACGGGTGGTGGCTGGACATTGATTCCGGTGTCCGGGGCAGGATATTCGGGCGATTGACGTGGATCGGAAACGCAAGCAATGAGCTCATCTTCAAAGTTGGCGTCGAAGTTGTTGAGAGAGAGATAGAGACTGCAGAAAAAGAAAAAATAAAAATAAAAAACTCTTCTCTCAATGTAATGCTGATATGAAAATAAAGCTCAAAGGGTATGACACGGTTTATAGATGAAAGAAGGAACACAAGAATCAAAATATCAAGCCGTTGACGATGTGGGATATCTCCCATCATCTTTACTTTCTCAGTTGGTTCCTCTTGTATTCTCATATTTGGTCGTTAAGATATCTGTAAACTTAGTCCATCTTCACTATATCCAATCTTGTCATTTGTTAAACTTCTATGAACCACTTTATTCATTTGCTAATCATATATCTGAATGATTTGATTTTCTACATTAACAAAACCTTGTCCTTGACCCCCTATGTGAACAGATAATTATATTAACAAAACTGTGATCTACTTGGGAGCACCCAAATTAAAGAGTGACATACTCGTCTTCCATGAGCACAACTTCAAGTTCCGAGAACTTCGAGACATAATCTTCACCGAAACTGTAGAACAAGTAAAACGAATTAAGGGATTATTTATAAAGCTCAAAACTTAGTACGTGCAGAAAAAATATTGATTGAGCAAATGCTAATGCTAATGGTAGTGGAAATAAAGCTCAAAAGGGCATGACACAATTTATAGACACTTTTATGGAAAACGTTTGAGCACCATTCAAAGAAGATCCAGAACGTAGGAATTACAAAGGTATAAGTTTACTTACTCATGCTCTTTCATGGACCCACGATTCACGTTCTTCCATTGGGGTTGTTCACGGCTTTCGATCGGAGGGAGAATTTCTGGTTGATGTACTTGGACGCTAGAGTTGTTCGAGACCTCGACTGGTGGTTGCAGTGGTGGCTGGACAATGATTCCGGTGTCGGGGACAGGATCTTCCAGCGATAGAATTGGATTGGAAATGCAAGAATCAAGTTCAAGGTTAAACTCGAAGTTGTCGAAAGACAACAGGGAGACATAGACTTCACCCAAACTGCAGTCAAAGAAAAACGATTTGAGGGATTATTTATAAAGTGCTTAGAAAAAATAGTTATGGTAGAGATAACTCTACCTAAACTAGTTTATAGCCGTGCCCTACACGAATATATATTACAATAATCTAGGTAGACGTACTTGTGTTGTTCATCGTTTCCCGTATTAGCAAATTCTAACTGCTGGCTGTACTGATGCGTTTGAAGATTGGAGGGGAGATGCGTTTGAATATTGGAGGGGACAAACTCTTGACCAAAACTGCAGAAAAAGAAAACAATTTGAGGGCTCAAAAGTCACTGCAGAAAAAGTAAACTTACTGCAGGGACTTAAACTTCGACAAAATGAGAAGACAATAATCAACATATATTCCTAAAGCTAGCGTGGACTCCAAATACTTACCCATCCAAGGAATGGAGTTGTTCTTGGTTACCCATCCAAGAGAATATCACATAATAGTTAATGCAAGTCTGAATCTAATACACAAAATTTAGCAGGGACTCTGAAAAATATTGATTGAGCGGAAGGTAGGAACACAAGAGTCAACATATTATATATATATCCCTAAACCTAGCTTGCGTGGAGGGGAAGTCCTTCAATTGGATAAAATATGTAACATATTTTATCCACGTCAAAATATTTTTCAACCAATAATATATTCGTTATTACTATAACTAGGTAATTTTTTTTAAAAAAAAATGTCTTAACTGTGATTTGGTATGATTTAGTAAGATTTGTATTGCTTGTTTCTGAACAAAAATATTTCTCAACCAATAATATATTGGTTATTACTATAAGCAGGTAAGTTTTTAAAAAATCTGTAACCAAAAATATATTCGTGATTACTATAAGTAGATATTTTTTTAAAAAAAATATGTCTTAACTGTGATTTGGTATGATTTATTAAGATTTTTATTGCTTGTTACTGAAAAAAACAAATCTAATTTCATATATAGTGTAGTCATGAGTTGGTAGAATCTAATATCCTACAAATTTAGTATATATATATATATATATATATATATATATATATATATATATATATATATATATATATATATATATATATATATATATCCAATTTTTTATAAAATAGTAATTACTATTGTAAGGAGTAATTTTGAATCTTCTCGATCATTCTGATTTTGGTCATCAGTTCAAGAATAATGACCCTCTGATTAAATTTTTTACTTTTGGAACCCAATCCTACTCCGTTCATATTTTCCTTACATTAGTCTTTTGCAATATATTATTATGTCAATCTATCTTGGAAGAAAATTACAGGCTATTTAGTTAGGATACACTCACAAGATCAATTATATTATAAATATAACAGAAATTGAATACAATAATATGTTCAAAATATAAAAAAAAAAAACTTTTGTTATTTAGGAATTTTTTAAAAGGATAGTTTGGATTAAAGTGATTTAATTAACAAGCAGTTATTACTTTAACCAATAAAATGTGCAACTTTTTATTTTTGTTTACGTTGTATGTAGTTATTACTTTGACTAATAATATATTATTTTTAATTAGTATAATATTTAATTAACAAGTAACAACTTTTTACTTTTGTTTACGCTACCTAAACTAGTTTATAGCCGTGTCCTACACGAATATTTGTTACAATAATATAGGTGAAGTTGAAATACGTACTTGTGTTCATCGTTGCCCGTATTAATAAATTCTGGCTGCTGGTTGTGCTGATGCGTTTGAAGATTGGAGGGAGATGCGTTTGAAGATTGGAGGGGACAAAATCTTGACCAAAACTGCAGAAAAAGAAAACAGTTTGAGGGCTCAAAAACTGCATAAAAGATCTTGGCGTAAATATTTTTTACAAAATATTTTTAAAAAAATTGAGCAAAATAGACACCATTCAAGAGACAGAAAAGAGGAGAACAGGAAAAAACAAAATAATCAACGTCCCTCAAAGGTGAACTACTTACTCGTGTTGTTCATTATCGCTTCCTTCCGGAAACAACGCATCAAGAATCTCCCGGAAATCACTATCGGGGGAGTTGTTCATGACCTCGACTGGTGTTTGTACCGGTGGTTTGGAAGTGTTTCTCATCGGTTCAAGGTTGAATATAATGGCCTTTGAATATTTGATTTTTTGGAACCAATTAGTATAGAGCATGTAGAAGTATACGATGACTTGACAGAATATAATCCTATATACCTTCTAATCTTACCCAATTTGTATTTTACTTGGGAAAAAGGTAGAGACTATTTTGATGGGATCATACAACTACAAGATTCGTCAATATATGCACTAAAGTTTATTATTATTTTTATTTTTATTATAATTATTATTATTATATGCGGTTAATGCTACCCAATTTGTATGTTAGTTACATTAACCTTAGGGTTATGTTGTGTGCTATTCTCTCGATCTATGCGTGAGGTCTCCCACTCTCTATCTCTTTGTCTATCAATTGAAATAAATAGAGGGTTTGTTACAATAATCTATTAGGGATTTCTTAGATCTAATTCTGGTTAGTATCTTTTGAAATAATATTTACGTGAATCTTGAAAAAATATTACATGCTATTTTGTTGGGATACAATTACAACGTCAGGTATTATATAATTTATATTCTGTTTATTATTATTATTATTATTATTATTATTATTATTATTATTATTATTATTATTATTATTATTATTATTTAAACTTATCTTGGTAGAATTTTATTGGGTAAAATGGTTAAGTAGGCACTTTTTGCATCATTGTGTACAAAGTAGGTAGTTTTTTGTTTTAGTTAACAAACTAGGCCCCTCATTTTATTAATAAAGATTTATTGAAAGGGTTAATTGGTAATTTCAATTTATTTAAGTTCAAGCCCAATCAAATAAATAAAGCCCACATTTAATTCAGGTCCAATAGGCCCACACGAATTTGATTGGGCTTGGACTTAAATAAATTGAAATTATCAATTAACCCTTTCAATAAATCTTTATTAATAAAATGAGGGGCCTAGTTTGTTAACTAAAACAAAAAACTACCTACTTTGTACACATTTAATTCAGGTCCAATAGGCCCACACGAATTACACAAGCCCAAGCCCAATCAAAAATACAAATTTTGTTGCTAGTGTGTTTCGAACTCCGGGTGATAGCCCCTCCCTCCCACACGAATTCAGGTCCAATAGGCCCACACGAATTACACAAGCCCAAGCCCAATCAAAAATACAAATTTTGTTGCTAGTGTGTTTCGAACTCCGGGTGATAGCCCCTCCTTCACACCCTTAGACCAGCTAGATTAATTAAACATTGTGCATTCTCTTGCTGATACACGATAATAATACACGATGTTAATACATAAGTTTTCATACACAATTTTGATACATAATTTGACTTACACAATGTGAATACAAAAATTTCAATTACACAAATATAAGCAAAATTTCGACCCCTAATTTATGTATTGCGTCTTTTTGTATTGTATAGCCGATATATAGTATTCATACACAATTTTGTCATTTTCCATTACACAAGTCCGATCTTTTTTTACGTAAGGTTTAGTTATACAAGTTCAAATGAGTTGCGCAAGCCCACAATCCCGACATTTACACAATCCCGACATTTACACAAATATAATGTGTGGAGAAATTATGTAATTACTCAAAAAAGATGTAAACTTGAAAGAAAGTAAAAAAAAGTTTGTCATTTACACAACCCCGCCATTTACACAACCCCAACCCCGCCATTTATAAAAGTCCGTCGTTTACACAAGCTCGTCGTTTACACAAGTCCGCCGTTTACACAAGCCCGCCGTTTACACAAGCCCGCCGTTTACACAAGCCCGGCATTTACACAAGCCCGGCATTTATAAAAGCCCGCCATTTACAAAAGCCCGTCATTTACAAATTACCGCCATTTACAAAAGCCCATCTTTTTAGTGATACACGATTTCTAATTACCAAAATTACAAATCTAAAAAGTAGGGGTTATTTTTTCAAATTAAAATTATGGGACAAACTTAGTAATTTATCAAAATAATGGACAACAATTATAATTAACTTTAAACTCTTCTTCGTAGGTTTAACGGGTTTCTCGCCGTCTCCATGGAAGACAACGTCTTTTGAAGTCCGCTCCTATGATGTAAACTTCTACAAATTTTCATTACAGACTTCCACTTACATACATACCATTCTAAAATTCCTTTTAATCAAAGTAAAACAAAAGTTTGCATTCCAGACTTCCACTTACTTACCATTTTGGATTTACTTTTAATCAAGTAAAAGGAAAATAGTAAACAGGAGGGTTGAGGTTAGAGCGAAGAAGAGGAACAGCGAAATACATACGCTTAGTTGGATCTGTAAACCGTGGCTTCGCTTAGCGGATCTTGGCTCGAAAGACTTCGGAGAAAACGAAGATCTAGGTTTGCATTGTCGATGACGCGCGGCTGCCCCTTCGAAGAAGGCAGCGAGGAAATTTAGAAAAACGCAGAATTTGTCTGAGAGGTTCCAAGTAGAAAATGCAGAAACCGCCAGAAACCGCTAGAAACCGTTGACGATTGGACGGGACGGCTCTTCCAGGCAGGCGAGGCGGCTTCTCCAGGCGTGCGACTGGGTGGCTCCTTCAGGCGGGCGACTCCTCCGGGCGGGCGAGGCGGCTTCTCCTTGTGACTGGGCAGCTACACCAGCCATTGATTGAGAGGATTTATCGAGCGAGTTCATATATGAAATATGGAACGACGGCAAACAAAAAAAACCCTAGCTGAGGATAGTTATATAGGATTCATATTTTACGTTTACCCTTATGCCCCTTAAATTAATTTATTTTAGATTTAAAATTTAGGAAAAAAATAGAGGGGCCTAGTTACTATCTAATAAACCAAAAGTGCCCTAATGGCTAAATATTCTCAATTTTATTTAAAAAGTATTATCTTCTAAAAAAACATACTTAGAAGGTTTAATTATTCCTTTTCTATTTAGTTTATGGTTAATTGGTAATTTAAACGTTTCTCTCGCATATTACTTGGTTTTGTTTGTTGTCATGAGAATATGGGTGCTCTGTTGTGCAAAATAATCTTTAGAGTTATGAACATTATTAGTTTTTATCAAAAAAAATTAAATACACGTGTAAAAAACTCATATTCCACTGGCGCCTAAATCGAAAAAAACAATGCTTATTTATAAATGAATTAATTAGGGAAATAGGACCCCTTGAAATTCTCTTTTGCAAACTAGGTCTCTATACAAAAGGAAGAAAAAATAGGTATGAAAACTAAAAAATAGGGGTAATAATTTTTCTAATTGAAATGATGGTGATTAGATGTTTACTTTTGATTTAAGTATCTATTTTACATGGATTGGTTTTGTAGTATATTTCTTGGGTATGGTTTTGGGTATGATTGTGAAAATAGAAGCAATATATTTCTTGATAAATTTATTTTTGGGTATGATTATGACATTATTTGGGTAAACGGGTTTTTGGGTATGCTTTTATATGTGTATTGGCTTTGTAGTATATTTCTTATTATTAAGTATATTTTTAAAGTGATATCGTGGGTATGTTTTATGGTTACCCAAACTGTGTTATAATGATCAAATTCAAGCGAATTTTTGGGTAATGATCAAATGTCATTTGATATTGATGTTTGTGTATAATATCGAGTTTTGAAAATTTTGGGTATGACAAATTTAAATTGGGTATGGTTTTTGTATTAAGTGATATTTAAATTGGGTATAAATATAAAATATTATCCAATTTATGGATATGATTTTATTTTGATATTTGATTTTTTGGGTATGTTGTTTTCGAGTATGTTTATGTATTTTGACAAATTTATTTTTGGGTATGATTGTGACATTATTTGGGTAAGCGAATTTTTGGGTAATAGGTGATAAAGTAAGAATGTTGGAAATTCCTTTTTCTGATTGATGTGACATGTGAGATAGTACAACATGTCACATTCGATGAGTTGTCAAACTTTGCCCTTTTTTGTACTCTATTTCCTCTATTCTATTTTATAGGGGGTCAAAATACCAATCTCAAATAGTATGAGTCTTCTTTCTCAATTGATTTGCTTAAAAGGCTAGTTTGCCAATTTTGCCTTTATAAATAGATTTAGTCAATCCATTAAAAGTAATTATTCATTAAAACTTTAAAGTAAGTTGTTATCTCAAGGCATTTTTTTTTCATAAATCTCATCCCAATCATCCTCTTTAACCTAGGGTTGTGCATACGGTCCGGCTGGACCGCAAGTTGATAACACTCTGGACAGTAGACTGGACAAGAACCGGACCGTAATAGTCCGGTCCAGACTGGTCCGATTTCGTGTTGAATCGGATTGTACCTAAATTGTGCAATTTTGAATATTTGGACCGGACCGGTTTGTAGGTAAATTGTGCAATTTTGGTGAGGTTTTCCTGTCCCAAACCGTAACCGGACCGGACTTGACCGGACTAGACCAAACCAGACTAGACCAAACTGGACTGGACAGGACCGAATATTTGCATTTTACGATCCAACCCGGTTTACGGTTTAATACGGTCCAAAACTGGACCCGGACCGTAACCCGGGTTTTCAATAAAACATGGACCGTAAACCGAACCGGTAAACCGGTCAATGGACCGGGGTTAGTCATAAGTCGTTGGTATTATTTTGTGCAAAAACAAGAAAATTCTATAGTGAAGTTGTTTTTTTGAGGACTTCAAAAAATTTGCATAACAACAAGCCATTATCTATTATTCATATTTTTTAAAAAAATGTGTCATCGTAGTAAATCAGAAAATTAATAAAGGATAAATTCGGAATGATAAAGAGGGTCATTTAAATAAAAGACATAGACGTCCATTTTTAAAAAAAATAAAAATAAAAATTGGGCGCCAGCGCCTTGTTTGAAAATAAAATAAAAAATTGGACGCCGACACAATCCGTCAGCGCTAAAGATAGATATGATGCCTGCATCTTGTGAATTATGTCGGTCCTTTTAAATTTGAGCGCCATGTATATACCACGTCCCTTTTTAGTGACAAATATTTTCAACTCTTTTATATGTTAGTGGTTCAAACCATTTTAGAACAATGGTCAAAATTTCCCTGATGAAGCTAGTAATAGGCGCTAATTATATATATTGTTTTGTTCCTTTTACTAGTTTATATCTCGTGTCTTGCACAGGTATTTGCTAATAACATGATTTGAAAATTGCGTATGTTGGTGATATAAACAAAAAATTACTTTAAGTATATAATTGATTCGATATAAGGACATACAAATATTTAGCGGCCCACAAAACAGTAGGTTAACGATTGACAAAACCGTTATTCAACGACCAACATAATAAATAGTTCACAAAGTATCAACATTACGTGATGTATAGCAAATATTTATCCGTTATGAATAAAAATTAGAGTTCAAATTGATTAAAAAGCCAAGAAATGTATGATTTGTTTAATCTTCAAACCCTCTAATTATACAAGTTCTCAAACTATTAGCCTTACTTGATAATCGAGATGAGATAACAAAATAGCTGAAAATATTCAGCGACCCAAAAACAGCAGCTTAACGACCCATACAAATAATCGATGTGGGATAGCAAAATCGCTAAAAATATTTAGCGACCCACAAAATAGTAGGTCAACGACCCATAAAATAGTAGGTCAACGACCCAAATAACAGATATTAATCCATTATGAATAAAAAAAATAGGGAAATTCCGGATGGTACCCTCGTGATTTGGGGTATTCCGGATTTTGCCCAACAGTTTTTTCAAGTTCGGATGGTACCCTTAAGTTTATATTGTTTTCCGGATTTTGCCCAAATTCATTAAATTCTTTTAAAATCTATTCAAAACATACAAAAGAAAATAAATTAAAAACTAAAAAATAAATTTAAATATAAATCATGATTTATTTATTTTAAAACTAAAGTAAAACAGTAACTTTTTTATAAAAATGTTTTATATTAATTTAAAAATAAATTAATTAGATAATTTTTAAAAAAATTCAAAAAAATCAGTGTTTTAGTTTATTTTAAAAATAAATAAATTGAGTTAGCATTTTTAACAAAATCTAAAAACATAAGTGTGATACTTTATTTAAAAAATAAATAAAATAAGGATTCTCTTAAAAATTAAAAAAAATCACTGTTTTAATTTATTATTAAAATAAATAAATCAGTTTTCTATTTTTTTAATTTTTTTAATATTACTTTATTTTCTTTCTTTTAGTTTTGGGAAATAAATAAAATTGAAAAAATATTTATTTATTTCAATAATAAATTAAAACAGTGATTTTTATTAATTTTTTAAAGGAGTCCTTATTTTATTTATTTTTCAAATAAAGTATACCACTTATGTTTTTATATTTTGTTAAAAAAATGATAATCCAATTTATTTATTTTTAAAATAAATAAAAACTTATTTTTTTTGAATTTTTTAAAAAATACCTAATTTATTTATTTTTAAATTAATATAATATAATTTTTTAAAAAAAGTTACTGTTTTACTTTATTTTTAAAATAAATAAATTATTCTTTTCTTTTTTTTTTAATTTTAGTTTATTTTCTTTTGTATGTTTTTAATGGAATTCAAAAAAGTGTAATAAATTTGGGCAAAATTCGGAAAACAAAATAAACTTAAGGGTACCATCCGAACTTGAAAAAATTGTTGGGTAAAATTCGGAATACCCCAAACCACGAGGGTACCATCCGGAATTTCCCAAAAAAATATATTGCAACTTAGTCAAAAGACCAAAAAAAATATTTAGCAACTCACAAAATAGTAGTCAACTACCCATAAAATAGTAGGTCAACGATCCAAATAACAATTATTAATCCATTATGAATAAAAAAAATATATTGCAACTTACTCAAAAGACCAAGAAATGTATGATTTGATTTATCTTCAAATCCATTGTTTATACAAGTTCTCAAACCATCAGTCTTACTTGATAATCAAGTTGGGATAGCAAAACCGTTGAAAATAATATTAATATGTTATGAATAAAAATTATACTTTAACTAAGCAAAAAAACTCTCTATTTATATAAGTTCTCAAACTATCAACCTTCGATGTGTAATATAAAAAACGCTAAAAATATTTCAAAATAGTAGGTCAACTACCATAAAATAATAGGTCAACGACCCATACAACGGATATTAATCCGTTATGAAATAAAATTATAGTTCAACCTATCCAAAAGGCTAAGAAATATATGATTTGTTTAATATTCAAATCCTCTATTTATACAAGTTCTCAAACCATCAGCTTTACTTGATAATCGATGTGGGATAACAAAATTGCTGAAAACTGTAGGTCAATGATCCATAAAACGGATACTAATTATATGAATAAAAATTATACTTCAACTTAACCAAAATGACAAAAAAAGTATGATTTGTTTATTGTGCAAACCTCCATTTATGCAAGTTCCCAACAACAACTTTACTCATCCCACAAAGTGTGCTCAAAACATCATCAACTCGATTAAGAACTTCACTTCAAGCGCTTGGAAAGACAGATCCCCCAGCTCGAAAATGTGGGCTAGCATCCTTGGAATTTACTTAGAATAGTCTCCTCCCTTTGCATCTCATGCACTCTTGGGTCAAGTAGACCCCCCATGTATATCCTTCGGATTTCTAATACATTAAATTTTCAAAAAAAAAAAGTTCTCAAACTATCAACCTTACTTGATAATCAATATGGATAACAAAAAATCGATAAAACTACTTAGTGGCCCACGAAATAGTAGGTCAACGACTTCCATTTATACTGTTTTGTGGGTCGTGGAACAACTGTTTTGTAGGTCCTTGATGTGGGATAGCAAAAGCGCTTAAAGTATTCGATGTGGATAACAAAATCGTTGAAAATATTTAACAACTCAAGGACCCACAAAACAATTGGTGAACGACCCGCAAAATAGTTATGAATAAAAACTATAGTTCAGCTTAGGCAAAACAGGTCAAAGGACTCACAAAGCAGTAAGTCAAGGGCCCACAAAACAGTATGTCAAGGACCCACAAAACAGATATTAATCCACTATGAATAAAAATTATATTTCAACTTAACCAAAAGGCCAAAAAATCCATTCGAGTTAACCAAAATAAAAATGCTATAGCTAGTGAGTTTCGAACTCTGGATGACAAGCCCTCCCTTCACCCTTATACTAGCTGGACTAATTAAACTTTGTGTATTCATTTGAGGATACACAATATTAATACACAATTTCAATTACACAATGTTAATACATAATTTCAATAACACAATGTTAGTACACAATTTCATGTGCTATGTCATTTTATGTAGTTAACAAATTCGGTCATTTTTCAATTACACAAGTTCCGTTTGTTTACACAAAGTTGAGTTACATAATCGAAAAGTTAAAGTCATGTACACAAGTATTTCATTTACACAATGTTTGGTTACACAATTCCGTCATTTACATAAGGTTCGATTACACACGTTCAAGCCCATCGAATTAAACAAGTCCAAACCCATCGAGTTACACAAGTCCAACCCATCGAGTTACACAAGTCCAAGCCATCGAGTTACACAAGTCCAAGTCAATCGAGTTACATGCACAAGCCCATCAAAAATTATAAAAAGGATCATATCCATTATTGATAAATTTGGGTCAAAATCTATAATAATCAAATTGGGGCAATTTGTTAATTTTTAAAACTCTGGGCCTTTCATGTAATTATAAACATGGGCCAAAATCTATAATTAACTTTGTAAGGCTATATGGGTTCATAAACGTAAATATGAAATACGGATGGTTTTTGTAATTTAAAATAATTTGAATTGAAGCAAACACTACAAACCCTAACTTCTCCGAGCTTCTTCTCCAACTGTTTTACGCAACAGGCAGCGGCAGGAACGACAATATCCACGCTTGCTATTTGGCGGCTCCTCTAGGCAGCGGCTGATCCAGGCAAGCGATTGGCCGGCTCATCCAGGTGGGCGGCTCCTTCACGCAAGGGACTAGGCGGTTGCTCGATACAAGTGACTAGGCTGTTGTTCGATACAAGTGACTGGTCGGTTGCTCCATTTCACGACTGGACGGCTCCTCTAGTGATGTGATCGAGATCGCCTCGAACACGAAGATCTGGCAGTATGATTCCACTTGACTCAAACGGCATGAACGACCTGAAGATGGATGGATTTGAAGGAACGAAATCCAGATATGATGAGAAAACTCCCTCCGAATCTCACTTCGGGAATCCCTCAAATCGAACGCCTCACCCTCGGAATCGCACTGTGGGTTTGATGAACCTTCGTTGTCTTTGCCTCTCACTAGGACAACTCCTTTAACATCTCACCAAAGGTTGTGAAAACTAAGCCTATCAACTAGATTTGGAGAAGATTTTGAGAAAACTAATACAACGTTTTTAGAGAAAACTCTCTTTCATTCAACTTCAACTTAACTTGTCTTACATATGAGATGGAAAAACCTTATTTATAGGCTGGAAAACTCAAACTAAATACAAGAAAATAAAAGAAAAAAACGATAAATTAAAACGGGAAATACGAAAAGTTGAGCGGAACTTGATTCATGGCAACTAATTAAAGCGGGAAATACGAAGATTTGAATGAGACTTGATTAAATGCAACTAGGACTTCTTTTATGGCGCGGAAGGGAAAGATTCGGACTTGTCTTGATGAATGGAATATGGGTTGGATTGGTCGTGCACGTGTGCTCCATATCCACCTTGCATGCCTCCATGCATGATCTTGGTCAAAAGTGCACACTAGTATAAACGTTGTTGCATTGTCGGGTCATTTTCACCCTCTTCCTTTTGGAATCTCGATTTATCATAAACTACAAAGTTGTAGATCTTAAAAATACCTTCGAAAGTATTACTTGTGGGTCTTCTAACTCCAAACGCAGCTCTAGATATAGGCATTTTACAAAGAGTGTGTAAATTTGAGAACTTAGCCGGATCGAGCGGAATATGACTTAACTTGACCACGCACGGAGTGAAAATTTTCGGCTTCATGTTAGGGATCTCGGGGATCACATCATCCTCCCTCTCTTCAAAAGGATTTGTCCTCGAATCCGAATCATCCATGGAAGGGGCGAGGGGAGCAATAGGCGATGGAGTGGGATCCGATAGTTGAAGAGCAGGACCCGGTGGAGGAGTAGATGGTGGTGGAGGCACATGATCCGGTGGACGAGGAGGCTGGGCTGGTGGAGCAACCTTCGATGGTGGAATAGGCGGTGATGTGTACTTCGATTTGCTTGCCCCTATTTCAACTCGGCTCAATTGAAAATAAGCCGCGTCTTTCATCCATTTTTTGACCGCTCTACGTCGTCGATCTTCTTCTTGTTTTCTAGCCTCCTCTTCTCGACGACGACGTCGGTCTTCTTCGTCTTGTTTACGAGCTTCCTCTTCACGGCGACGGGCTTCTCTTCTCTTTCGTCGTCTTCGTAGTTCTTCATACACGGCGTCGTAAAGATCATCTTTCATTTCACCCAAACGAAGAATACCATTGTCATACTCTCGAATAGCCAATCAAACGTATCATTCCGTCATCGTTCTTTTCTCTAAATGTCTTGACATTTCGGATCGGTACAACAATTTACAACAAGCTCGATTACAAAAATCAACTCGAGTATGCAAACTAGTACAATCAACCAAACAAATTATTCGAGTTACAACTTGCAAATTCCGCAAACCAAATAACCAAACTCGTACTCTTTTTTTTATTCAAGTTGCGTTTTTGCTTTTTTCTTTCTTTTCTTTTTCTTTTTTATTTTAAATAATAAAGCATCTCTTTTGTGGGAATGGGTAAGGGGTAGATTGATTAGAGTGGCTAATTAAGTGAGAAGGTGATTAGGTGGGTTTTGGGCTGATTAAGGTTTGCAAATTAAAAGGGAAATGGGAAAGGTTGAGTGGGTTATGTGTTATTGTGTGTTTGCAAGGGGTTGAATGTAGACTCAAGGAAATGGAGGGATAATTTATTCCATGGAGGGATATTGCAGGGGAGATAGAAATATGAAAAAAAAAAAAAATTTGGTAGAAGATGAGAAATACCGTAGAGAGTTGTGCGGAGTTCGTACCGTAGGCTTTGATACCAAATGACGTGCTCTTTGTCGATTGAACGCGAGGATCCACCGGTGTTGTTCCTTCCGTACACTTCTTTGTTATTATTTTTTTGATTGAGATATGCCGAGCAAGGATCGTCCAGCCTCGTTCCTTGTATCTCCTTCTAGCCTCTCACCGTAAGGACACCACTCGGCCTCTCATCTTGTGGGTTTCGAAACTTTGGCCTCTCACCTTAGTCGCTAGGTTTGTTTTTTTTCAAAGTAAAAAAACAACTTTTGATTGAAAATCACTCAAATTTACGCACTCCGAGCGTGGTCAAGTTAAGTTATATACGCTCGATCCGGCTAAGTTGTCAAATTTACGCACTCTCTGTAAAATGCCTATATTTGGAGCTGCATTTTGAGTTAGAAGACCCACAAATACTACTTTCGAATGTATTTTCAAGATCTACAACTTTATAGTTTATGATAAGTGGAGATTCCAAAAGGAAGAGGGTGAAAATTACCTGACAATGCAACAACGTTTATACTTGTGTGGACTTTTGACCAAGATCATGCATGGAGGCATGCAAGGTGGATATGGAGCACACATGCACGACCAATCCAGCCCATATTTTCCATCCATCAAGACAAGTCCAACTATTTTCCTTCCACTCCATAAAAGAAGCCCAAGTTGCATTAAATCAAGTCTCTTTCAACTCTTCGTATTTCTTGCTTTAATTAGTTGCCATGAATCAAGTCCCGCTCAACTCTTCATATTTCCCGTTTTAATTTATCTTTTTTTCTTTTATTTTCTTGTATTTAGGTTGAGTTTTCCATCCTATAAATAAGGTTTTTCCATCTCATATGTAAGACAAGTTAAGTTGAAGTTGAATGAAAGAGAATTTTCTCTAAAAACGTTTTGTTGGTTTTCTCAAAATCATCCCGAAATCTAGGTGAGAGGCTTAGTTTTCACAACCTTTGATGAGATGCTACAGGATTTGTCGTAGTGAGAGGCGAAGACAACGAAGGTTCGTCAAACCCGGAGCGCGATTCCGAGGGTGAGGCGTTCGATTTGAGAGATTTACGAAGTGAGATTCGGAGGGAGTTTGCTCATCATATCCGGATTTCGATCCTTCAAATCCATTCATCTTCATCTCGTTCATACCGTTTGAATCAAGTGGAATCATACCGTCGGTTCTTTATGTTCGAGGCGATCTCGATCACATCATTTGGTATCAGAGCCTACGGTACGTGTTCAACACATCTCTTGTCGATATTGCTCATCTTCTTTCTTTCAAAAAAAGAGTGACGTAGCAGCATATTAAGAAAAAAAAAAGT
The DNA here is from genome assembly GCA_033239045.1 of Fagopyrum esculentum. NCBI lineage: Eukaryota > Viridiplantae > Streptophyta > Magnoliopsida > Caryophyllales > Polygonaceae > Fagopyrum > Fagopyrum esculentum. The sequence goes on along the minus strand of BSUD01000002.1, from coordinate 149,511,204 downwards.
GGAGAGCTGCTTTATTATTTGAAAAAAATACTAAAAAAGAAAGGAAAGTACTAGTCTGTGTGTTCGGTTTGCGGATTTTGCTAGTTTGCATACTCGGTTGATTTTGTACTCGAACTTGTTATAAGTTGTGAATTGTTCGGGAATGTCAAGACGCGATCGAAAAAGAACAATAAACGGAGTATACGTTTGATGAGCTATTCGAGAGTATGACGATGGTTATCTTCGTTTGAGTGAAATGGAAGAAGATCTTTATGAGGCCGTCTATGAAGAACTACGATGACGACGAAAGAGAAAATAAGCCCGTCGGCGTGAAGAGGAAGCTCGTAAACAAGAGGAAGAAGACCGACGTCGTCGTCGAGAAAAGGAGGGTCGAAAAAAAGAAGAGGAAGATCGGCGCCGTAGAGTGGTCGAAAAATGGATGAAGGAGGCGGCTTACTTTCCAACGAGCCGAGTTGAGAAAGCAACAAGCAAAACAAAGTACATATTACCGCTTATATCACCACCGAAGGCTACTCCACTTGCCCAGCCTCCTCGTCCACCGGATCATGTGCCTCCACCACCATCTACTCCTCCACCGGGTCCCGCTCTTCAACTATCGGATCCCACTCCATCGCCTATTGCTCCCCTCGCCCCTTCCATGGATGATTCAGATTCGAGGACGAATCCTTTTGAAGAGAGGGAGGATGATGATGTGATCCCCAAGAGCCCAAATATGAAGCCAAAAATGCTCACTCCGAGCGTGGTCAAGTTAAGTCATATTCCGCTTGATCTGGCTAAGTTGTCAAATTTACGCACTCTCTGTAAAATGTCTATATCTGGAGCTGCATTTGGAGTTAGAAGACCCACAAGTACTAGTTTCGAAGGTATTTTCAAGATCTACAACTTTGTAGTTTATGATAAATCGAGATTCCAAAATAAAGAGGGTGAAAATGACCCGACAATGCAACAACATTTATACAAAACAAAAGTTTACAGTTACAGGACATATCTTCAGTTTCATTATCAAAGGAATAAATGACCCGATCTACAACTTTGTAGTTTATGATAACAGGGCATACTTGCTAGAATTGTTTACAATTACAAGACATATCTTTAGTTTCATTATCAAAGGAATAAATGTATTCATAATTTAAAGGCCAAATTTGCTAACTAGGTCATTTTACCATATTTACTCTATTAATAGTACCTATAGCATAATCACATTCAGTAAATATACCCTTAATAGATTAATAATGGTAAGTCATAAAAAATAGAGAGTTATACAAAACAAAAGTTCATAAAAAAGAGGTTACTTCATCGAATTCTTTCTAATTTATATTATACTTGCTAGAATTGCTTTTTTTTGAGAACTGTGAATCTTTAACTTTGACTTTGTTATATCCATGGGAGTGAATTTACTTGAAATTCAAAAATAAAATAACGGAGTGAATATCACTCTAAAGACATCGATTCCACGCCTTAAAGTCTCAGTAATACAAAATGCCCTAACACTTGATGCTTCAAGTCTTTCTATAAGAAAAAATTTGGCCCAATATGCTCTTTTCTATTTTCTTTTGGTCAATGTACCCCTTTATTTTCTACCACTCTAATTGACATGCACTATTACTCTAATTAGGGGTATATTTACTAAATGAGATTATGCAATGAGTCTACTTAAATAGAACAATATTGCTAAAAGGTCCAGTTAGTGATATTGGCCTTTCTATATTCACTTTAGGTTAACTGACAACACCTAGCCTAATGTCTAACTAAACACGCCCTAATTGGCGACAACTAGGCCAAGGCCATGCCTTTCGCTCTGCTCGTGCGCATCTTTCATATATCAGATTTGCTCTCATTTATAAACCCTAGATCTGAGTAGGATAACAACGATGGCGGCTCCTTGCTCCGATCGGCGGCAGTAGCAACTAGAGGCCGGCGGGAGAAATGTTGAGAGTGGGAAGGAAACAACTTGGAAAGAAAGACCCGATACCTTCAAAGATATTACGGTATCATACTGAGAAAATTGGTGTATTAGGTAACAAATTGTGATACCGATATCCTAAAATTGATACCGATATCCTAAAATACCAAACACCGGATATGAGTATGAGTGATGCATTTAACCAGGATATTGATACAAAACGACTCCTTAATTAAATTGGTATATTATTACCATAATTTACTAATCTACAATGTTTTCCACTCATGTCAGATAATATAGACCAAACAAATCTAATACTCCCTTCCTGCTTGTCCGAATGATTTCTTGTTACACTACGCAGTCCGGTAGATTCAATAATAGTGCAATCACGATCTTCACTAATGTGCGTTTCTACAAAATGTTGAAGATCAAATTGTTAATTTGTTGATCTTTTTAAGGTGATTTATGGTGAAGATTGTTGTTACGCTAGAAAGGTAGCACAAAAAGCTTTACAATTATAAACTCAAACTAAAATCCTAAACTACCTAGCGAAACCCGCAGTCTACGGATCGTTTTGTAGAAAGGAAAGTATTCCAAGGTCAAACACAAGGACTGAGGTGAAATCAAGCCACTCAATGATCAAAGATAGTGTATATCCAAACTAAGACAAGACAAGAAATAAAGAAAGGCAGAACACAATATTTTTGGTGATCAAACAAGGATCACAAGATATATGCACACAAACAAGCAAACAACACACAAACACAAAGATAGGAGATAAGAGGTAAGAAATGCGGATTCTAGAGATTCGGAATTCCAATTATGCCAAAGGACTCATGCATCTAATGATCAAAGGAAAGCTGCGGTTGCTCAGAGTTGGGTGTTTCTCTAATGGGAGCAATTACCGGGTAAGTCTCATACTCCACTAGTCTCGAACCTAAGCCCTATTACCGAGTAAGTCTCAAGGAACTAAGGTCAAGAATTCTACACAAACCGGTCACTAACTAAGGGTCAAACCCCTCCTTACCGTGAAAGTCTCGAAAAAGGTAAGTCTTAGGCAACGATCCTAACACACTCAATCCAATAGCGGCTGTCGAGGCTCACTACTACCTAGAGTTCATCATCTTATGTATCTAAAAGAGGAAATTACCGGGTAAGTCTCATCCCTCAAAAAGGTGCTAGCAAAGGTCACCCTAGGCTAGATTGGGCTCAAGAAACAATAGGATTTCAACACATCTACATCTTAACATCAAGATATATCAACAATAGAACAACAACTCACAATCTCGGGTGGATCAAGAACACCTCGGCCGAAATGGATGAAGAACACGCTGAGATCCTAAACTGAGATAGGGTTTCGAACACAAATCCATCCTAAGCTAACATGCAAGTCCGTACAATCATAGTCCAAGGCATAACATTCATTCCTTCACCCTAGAATCACATCTACTCAGCCAATAACATACAAATCTAGATCAAACTTCATAAATAAAGCATGCTTTCAAGTCATAGCTAGAAAATAAAGATAAGACCCAAAAAAGACATTAATAAGCTAAAATAGAGGTTACCACAATCTTACAAAGGCTTCAAGAGCTGCTCTAAGTAGTCAATAATGGAAACCTCACTCAAAACCCCTCAAATCTCACTCTAAAGCTAAAATCTACACTAACCTCTTCCAAGAACACCCATAAGGGTGCTTGGAGAGAAGCTAGGGGACTGTCCAAAGATGTCCAATAATAGCCTGCAACAATGCTTAAGTACTCCACCAAAAGTAAGGGTAGGACCAAGAGAGTTGGTGTCACGTGTCGTGGTGGTCCAACAGAGGATCTCGGTTGACCCAGGGGAGCATCTCGGCCGAGATGGGCAAGCCATGGACCGAAATGGCTCAATTCTAGCTCCAAACACCACTTAAACATGAGTTAGACCAAGCCTTGCACCAACTAAGGTCCTTGCCTTCTTCTTTCCTCTAAGCATGAGTCATTTGGAACCATAAATCTGGACCATCATGAGGCTCGAACCTCGGGTATGATCAATAACGTTTCAAAGGTTACCAAAACACCTACAAAACCGACAAAAGCTCGTGTAGACGTCTATTTTGACAATATGCATGAATTAAGTGTAAACGTCACGAACTAATGCGAAAACATGCATGAATGGAATGGAAACCTATCTAAATGAGTACCTAAAGTAGTGTCATAAATCATGTCATCAAAATACCCCATACTTTCCACTTGCTCGTCCCCGAGCAAGGTTCAACTATAGGCTACGAGATGACATGATTTATGAATGCGGAAAACAGAAAATCTTTTTGGAATTGTGCTTCTAAACATGGATCACCTTCATAGTGATGTTTCATGGCAATGGACACGTAGTCATGTAATAAATGAATGAAGGCACGGAAAGACAATCATACTTAACTCGAAAGCATGCATGAAAGGTAAAAATGAGAATGTCAAGATGATCATGAGAAAATCAAATCTAGATCACTAAGCCAAACACATAAGCATATAGGTCTTAAGGACTTAGGAAAGAAAAGGCTAAGAAATGTGATGATAGGGTGAGAATTATTTTAGGTCAAGTGGTGTTAATCCAGAAAAGGAACAAATAACCACAACTTTACATTTATACTTCATCCAACAAAGTGCATTTTTTCTACTTCTTTTTCTTTCTTTTATTTTATTTTTATTTTTTTATTTTTTTTTGAGACAATGACAATGGCGTACAAAAGCCGAAACCTGGGTGATTAGCGGACCTCGGGAATTTTCCGAGCTGCCTCACACCGGGCACACATAGCAAGGCTCGTTAGGACATTCGGTTTATCCGACTTTGGCAAGACACAAACACCCGATTATGTGAATGGTGCCGAGTTACTCGTCATTAAAACCAAAGTCCCCAAACATATATTTTTTTCTACACTTTTCACAACACATTCAACTTCTTCATCCACACATTCATGCACAACTTCAACACCCCACACTTGCTTTTCACACACTCAACACACTAGCATGCTCTTATTCCCGGATGGGTCAAAAGAGGTCAAATTTCATATCAAGTGAGGTGCTTAAACCACATGATCAAGATGAGAAGAAGAGAGATGAATTGCCTTAATCATTCCTAGATAATGTGCAAGAACTAGCATGTAATTTCGACTATCAATTCTCAATCCAATCAAGACAAACATCATAATCACAATTCATACATAAGATTCAAGTCCACATATGCATAAATCCATTCAACACACAAGGCCATCCAAAGCCAATCCATAAAACAAAAATCATCATATGGGTCATGTCCAAACTTAGAAGCATAAAATATTTTAAAATTTTTTGATTTTTTTGGAATTTTGATATACATATATACAATGCAAAACATGCAAAGAAACGTGTGACAATAAATGAAACTATCCTAGATGCGATCATGCCATGCTAAGAATCATGAAAACTCCACCCTATACTTAAGAACAACATTGTCCCCAATGTGCAAATCAAGTAAAGAAGAGTGAAAGAAGTTCTCACAATGTAAAATGCGGTGTCTCGGTATTTTGGTAACTCATGTGGAGTGGTGGTGCGGATGATCGTTCAAACATGGTAGAGAGCTCAATGTAGTCATTCCGGCGTCGGGACCGCGCCAAGGTGAATGCAAGATGGGAACTCTTCCACCCCTCAAAGACACCTTTTGCCATCCAAGTCTCACGTCCGCTCCACCCATGGTTGAAAACGGGATCATCATCAACATCTTGCTTGCAAGGCTTCCTTATTACCTAGACTCAAACACACAACACAAAACACACAAAAATAAAAGCAAAAATAAAAACGAAAAGGGAAAAGAAAAGGGTGTTACCCTTGGGTTGCCTCCCAAGAATCGCTTCTTTTAGGTCATTAGCTTGACCAAACTCCATGGATGCGTCAATCCACTTCGAATACCATGGTTTGCTTGAGGATTCCAAGCAACCATCTTTATACTGGCATCCATGATGACAAGCACGGGGCACTTCAAGCCCAAATAAGCCTTAAGTTCTCTCTTTACCGGTAAGCAACAAACTCCTTCATCACCGCTTCCTTGATGATAGTATCGAGTTGCAACCATAGAGGCCACCCCATACTTGGACAATTGGTACCACAACTATGTACAATTATTATTCTCTATGTACCACAAAAATGTACACAAAACTTACAAATATAACACAGTCGGAAGAAGAAGCGAAGATAATTGATCTCTTACTTCAGATCACAATACCAAGGTAGTAGAAAGGAAGTGTCCCGAGGTTAATATAGATAGTAATGGTGAAGATAAGAACGTCCCGAGGGTAGATTCCTCCAAGAAAGAGGGAAGATTTTCCAGTGTCGATATGAACACCCGAGCAACGTTCAAATGCCTCCAAGGTATTACTGAGAATACGAATGGAAAGAAGATCAGCCCTGCAAATAAGAATAAGATCGTCAGCAAAACATAGGTGGGTTAAGGGAGGGGTGTTGTACTTTGGATGACGGTTAAATTAGGGTTTAGGGTATTGGCTTCGATCACGAGGGACAAAGTTTCCATGGCTAGGACAAAGAGTGGTGGAGATAGAGGACAACCCTGACGAAGCCCCCTGGAGCCTTTGAAGAACCCGTGGAGGGAACCATTTGCATTAATGGAATAGGAAGGTTGGCAAATGCAGGCTTTAACCAAGTGGATGAAGTCAGGGGGAACCCAAAATTGTTAAGGCACTGCAGGATGAAAGAGTGCTCGATAGAGTCAAAAGCCTTGGAGATGTCAACCTTGATAGCACATATGGGTGAGATGATAGGTGATGGAATCATTATCAATTTCGATTAGTTTTTAGAGTCTTTTTAGTACATTAGTGTCGTTTATGCTACTAACTCCTTGGTCCAGAAGAAGAAGACTAAAAGAAGATAAAGAAGGAGTTATAAGCTCTTAGGAGTGAAGACCATTCACGAAGCAAGCTTCTGTTGCCTCACCGCTCCCGCGGAGTAGTATCACCGCCCCTGCGGGTGACACCACATTCCGGAGCGCAGCCTGCGCCTTCGCCAGCGCCAGGTACAAAGATTGTCACCGCCCCTGCGCCACTCCTTGGCGCCCATGCGGCGACTTGTCCAGAAGAAGTGCGCCTCTGCCTACACCTCACCCTGCGGAGCTGTGAAGCCGGAGAGCCAATGTCACCGCCCATGCGTTGACACTGGGCCGCCCCTGCGTCTAAGCATCAGAATCGACAGAAAGATGAAGAGTCGGACATTTGAAGAGCATTAAATATCCGCCCTTGCGGAACTGCTTGGCCGCCCCAGCGGCTACGAAGAAGATCAAGCGTTTTCACCTAAACTGCCCCTACGGATCTGAAGGTCGCCCCTGCGGTTCGGCGACAGAGACTTTACTCCGGCTGTTTACACCACCTTTATGGCATTAAAGGTGGCTGTTTTGGCCGGCCATTTACTCCTATTTTGTGTTATTTGTAGTATAAATAGACCCTTGGTTGATTGTTAGAAAACCACATATCCACAATTAGAATCCAATCATTTTCCATTGCTACCTTTGTAATAAATTGCTAAAATCCCTTGCTACATTGGGTTGGTTTGAAGCTGCATTGTTACTTTGGTTGTAAGTTCTTTCTAATATAAGTTTTTATTCAGTAATACTTTGTGTTTCCTTGATCTTCATTGTCCAATTGCATGTTTGATTAACACTTAAGATTGACACCTTAGGTTCTAAAGTGCATGCGAAGAACTAGGATTAATAGATTCCGGGTTTGGGTCTTTAATCTAGTAGTAAATTTAAGTAAGAACGGGTTGTAATTGCTTGAAAAAAGGAACACAAATATAAAGATAAGTTTAACGGTTTTAATCTTTTCTTTATATCCCTTAGTCTTTATTTGAAAGCTAACTTGTTAATTGTTCTTGTAGGTTTACGGAACACTAACCTGTTAAGTTGTGTTGATGCCGGTTGGCTCAACACATATATGTGATCGAGACGGGAGATTACTTAAAAACTTGTAAAAAGGAACCCACCAAAGTAGTAATCGCATGCTAAGAATCAACCTAGTGTAGATTCACCCATCATTGTCTTACTCGTTTTGTTACTCGTTTTCATAAGTTTTGTGTGCATCAATTCACCCAAAATCCCCCCTTGGTTACTTGATTCTATAATCACTAATTGAATTCAATAAAAATATCAAAACTCTCTTGTGTTCGACCCTTATTTATCACTATACTTGTTTTAGTGCTAAGTCGGGATTTATTTTGATAAGATAAAAACGACCATAAGAAAAGGTCTTGTCAAATTTTGGCGCCGTTGCCGGGGAGTTTTGTGTTATTTTTATTTTGATATTGTTGATTATTGGTTTGAACCATTTTTATGGTTCAAACCCGTGCTACTAACTCCGGCTTTGCTTCCTTTGATCCAGAAATTGAGAGGACGCACATCCGGTAACGTAAACAACAACAACTCCAACAAGAAATGGCTGATCATACTCTTCGTCAACTCACTCAGCCCACTTTGGCTCAAAACCCTCTTGCGGTTACTGTACCGGCATTAGGAGAAGGATTCAACTTTGAGCTCAAGTCGGGTCTCATTCATTTGCTCCCATCTTTTCATGGGTTAAGTGGTGAGGACCCCATCAAGCACCTTGGAAAGTTTCATCCCGTGTGTAAGAGCATGAAGCCAGCCAACATCACCGAAGACCAAATCAAGATGAGGGCATTCGGTTTCACACTCAAGGATGCGGCGGATAATTGGTATTACCACCTTCCATCCGGGAGCATCGACACTTGGGAGAATCTCCACAAGGCGTTTTTGGAGAAATACTTTCCAGCCAAGAAGGCCAATAGCTTGAAGAAAGCTATAAGCAACATCGAGCAAGAGGCGGACGAGACTCTCTATGAGTACTTTGAAAGATTCGCACGCCTCCGATCCAGCTGTCCTTTTCACGGATATTCGACTCAAGATCTAGTCTTGTACTTGTACAATGGCTTGCTCGACAATGAAAGGAGGATCGTCGATGCGGCTTGTGGAGGTAACATTCTTAACTCTACCCTTGACCTTGCTTTGGAAAAGATACAGGAACTAGCGGAAGGAACCCGGAACTTTAGAAGGACCCCTTCCAAGAGAGGAGTTCATGCTGTGAGTTCCGGGAATAGTGAGATCTCCAAAAACTTGCAGAATTGAAGGAGATGGTGAAGAGATTAACACTTATGGGAATCCCACGTTAGCTAAAAGCATGTGGAGTGTTTGCTGACCCATATCATCCAACAGACATGTGTCCACAAGTCCAGGATGACGATGCAGAGGTGAATGCAATGGGTTATGGACAACCACAGCAACAAAGGCCTAGGAACGATCCTTATGCGCAAAATTTCATGCCAAACTGGCGTGATCAACTGAATTCTCGTTGGAGGGATCAACAAAACCAACAACAGCAGCCCCGACAAGGTAAGTATCAATCAACTGAGGATATGTTGCAGGTTTTGACCAAACATTTTGCTACTCATGTCCAAACAATAGAATCCAGCATCAAGAACCTTGAAAAACAGGTTGGGCAAATGGCGGAAGCCATAACAAGGACCGTAATTAGATTTTCCGGAGGATTACCTTCCCAGACGGTCATAAACCCCAAGGAAAATGTTAGTGCCCTAACATTAAGGAGTGGGAAGCAAATCCAACGGAAACCAGTAAAAGAAACACAAGGCAAACCCTCTGACGAGTTTACCACAACCACAGCCGCACCTGCGGCTGCAACTGCGCCCAGCCCTGAGCAGACGCCGCCCCTGCGGCTGGATTTCTTCGCCCCTGCGGTGACATCCCCTGAGCCGCCCTGCACCTGGATACTGACGCCCCTGCGGAAAACTCGACAGAGAGTTCTGCTGAGAAGGATTCTTACATTCGGCCTAAGTTCCCGCCATTGTACTTTGAGAAACCACCAGCCCCTTTTCCTGAGGCACTAAAGGAAAGAAGAATCATTGAGGACAAGGATCTCTTTGAGACCTTCTCCAAATGCGAGGTAAACATCCCTCTCCTTAAGTTAGTGAAGAGTATTCCTAAATATGCTCGTTTCTTGAAGGTATAACTATGCACTATCAAGAGGAATCAGAAGCTGAAGGGGAAACAAAAAGTGCAAGTAAGTGAGCATGTGTCGGCCGTTTTCCAACGGAGAATGCCCAAGAAGTGCAGCGATCCGGGCATGGTAAGCATTCCTTGTGTTATAGGGGAAACCCGTTTTGACAAAGCCATGCTTGATCTTAGTGCTTCAATAAATGTTTTGCCATATTCTATTTACCAATCACTTGGCCTTGGGCCATTAACGGAAACTAGGATTGTAGTACAACTTGCTAATAGATCTAATGTGTACCCGAAAGGGATAATTGAAGATGTATTAGTAATGGTAGATAACCTAATTTTTCCAGCTGATTTCTTCGTAATGGATATGGAAAATGATTTGCATGTTGTACCGATATTGTTGGGTAGACCATTTTTGAAAACTGCTAGGACTAAAATTGATTATGTTAGTGGCAAACTAACCATGGAGTTTGATGGTGAAGTAGTGGAATTCGACATCTATGATGCAAGAAATTTCCTAGTGATGATCATTCTTTATGTGCTATTGACATTGTTGAACCTTTTGTGCAAGATGTCTTTGATAATTCTGATATTGATGAGTTGAAAAATGTAATTGAGCATGACATTGATGATTTCAAATCAGAATATGTATTAACATCCAGCATCAAGAGGTCCTAGCCCAATTAGATGGGCATAAAAGGCTACCTATCTCCAATTTGGCCATTGGGCCCACTTTACGAACCCCAAGCGAGAAGCTTGTTCCATCTATAGTGCAGGCACCGGAAATAGAATTGAAGGACCTTTCATCCCACATCAAGTACGTTTTCCTTGGAGATAAAAATACCTTGCCGGTGATCATCTCCAACAAGTTGACTACCGGTCAAGAAGGCAAGTTGGTGAAAGTATTGAAAGAACACAAGACGGCTCTTGGATGTACCATTGCGGACATCAAAGGGATAAGTCCATCCACTTGCATGCATAAGATCTTACTTGAGGATGAAGCCAAACCCTCTAGGCAACCTCAACGAAGGTTGAATCCACCGATGATGGATGTGGTCAAGAAGGAGGTGTTGAAACTCCTCCAAACGGATATGATCTTCCCTATTTCGGATAGCACTTGGGTTAGTCCAGCCCAAGTGGTTCCAAAGAAAGGAGGCATCACAATGGTGGAAAATCAACATGGAGAAATGGTCCTAAGTAAAACACAAACCGGATGGAGAGTTTGCATTGACTATCGCAAGCTCAACAAGGTAACACGTAAAGACCATTTCCCATTGCCTTTTATTGACCAAATGTTGGAACGTCTTGAAGGTCATCCGTACTACTGCTTCCTTGATGGATATTCGGGTTACTTTCAAATAGCCATTGCGCCGGAAGATCAAGAAAAGACGACGTTCACTTGCCCATTTGGCACTTTTGCATATCGCAGAATACCATTTGGGCATTGTAACACACCCGGCACCTTCCAACGGTGCATGATAAGTATTTTCTCCGAATACATAGAAAATTTCATTGAAGTCTTCATGGATGACTTTACCGTCCATGGAGACAGTTTTGATGCAAGCTTAAGACATTTAAAACTTGTTCTTGAAAAATGTGTTGAAACCAATCTAGTTCTTAATTCGGAAAAATGCCATTTCATGGTGGAGCAAGGAATTGTTCTAGGACATGTCGTATCCTCCAAAGGTATAGAGGTAGATAAGGCAAAGGTTGATGTAATTCAAAGTTTACCTTATCCTACTAATGTTCGGGAAATCCGATCTTTTCTTGGTCATGCAGGTTTCTACCGACGTTTCATCAAAGACTTTTCGAAGATATCGGCACCCTTATGTGAATTGCTCAAGAAAGACGTCACCTTCATAGTGGATGAGAGTTGCAAGAAAGCTTTCGACACTTTGAAGGCATGTCTCACCAGCGTACCAATCATCCGTTCTCCGGATTGGGAAAAACCTTTCGAAATCATGTGTGACGCCAGCGATTACGCCGTTGGAGCTGTCTTAGGACAGAAAGACGGACGAGCTTCACATGTGATCCATTATGCGTCTATGACACTCAATGGAGCACAAACGAATTACTCTACCACCGAGAAAGAGATGTTAGCGGTGGTTTTTTCCCTTCAGAAATTCAGACAGTACCTACTTGGGGTAAAGGTAATTATCTTTACTGACCATGCAACTCTTAGGTACCTCATTTAGAAGAAGGAAACAAAGCCACGATTGATTCGGTGGGTGCTCCTTCTAAGTGAGTTCAACCTAGAGATACGGGACAAGAAGGAGGCTGAGAACCTGGTGGCCGATCATTTGAGCAGACTAGTAAAGGAAGAAGAGGATCCAGAAAAAGGAAAGGAGATAGCTGGAAGTTTTCTAGACGATACATTTTACACAACTCTCTGATGTGTAACCGCCCCCGCGCCTCACACTTCCCGCCCCTGCAGCTCAGTCTAGGCGCCCCTGCGGAATTGTCGACAGAGGTTTGTCTCAAGCTCCAGTCTTTTAAACCTTGGTTTGCTGACATTGTGAATTTCATGGTCAGGAATGAGTATCCTCCAGACTTCACCAAGGCACAACGAGAGAAGGTGAAGGTTGAAGCTCGACATTACATTTGGGACGATCCTTACCTTTGAAAACATTGTAGTGACCACGTGATTCGCCGTTGCATTCCCGATAATGAGGTACAATCTGTCCTAACCTTCTGTCATTCCGAAGCATGTGGGGGGGCACTTTGGGTCAAACAAAACTGCAAGGAAAGTTTTGGATGCTGGTTTCTTTAGGCCACACATTTTTAGAGACGCTTTTGCATTTTGCAAGGTGTGTGATAGATGCCAAAGGGTAGGAAACATTTCAAGGAGGCATGAAATGCCCCAATCCACTCTTATATTTTGCGAAATATTTGATGTTTGGGGAATTGATTTCATGGGGCCTTTTCCTACTTCATTCGGGCACACATATATTTTACTTGTGGTGGACTATGTTTCCAAGTGGGTGGAAGCAAAGGCCACCAAAACTGATGATTCGAAAGTGGTGGCAGCTTTTCTTAAGGAAAATATTTTTGCAAGATTTGGAATTCCGAAAGCCTTAATCAGTGATAGGGGTACCCATTTCTGCAACAAGACGATCACGGCTCTCCTTAAGAAGTACCACATCCACCAACGAGTGTCAACAGTTTATTATCCACAAACAAATGACCAAGATGAGGTATCCAACCGGGAAATAAAGACCATCCTCAAAAAGACGGTCTCTCCCGGAAGGAAGGATTGGAGTGCAAGGCTAAACGACGCTCTATGGGCGTATCGGACAGCCTACAAGACTCCTATAGGAATATCTCCTTTCAGGCTCGTGTTTGGGAAGGCATGCCACCTTCCGGTGGAGCTAGAGCACAAAGCTTAGTGGGCGGTAAAGATGTGCAACATGAACATAGAGGAAGTGGGAGAATTCCGGAAACTCCAATTGCAAGAATTGGAGGAATTGAGATTAGATGCGTATGACCATGCCACTGCATACAAAGAAAAAACCAAAGCATGGCACCGGAATACTCTTCGGAAGGATTTCAAGGTAGGTAATAAGGTACTTCTCTTTCAATCACGTTTAAAACTTTTTGCAGGTAAGCTGCGCTCAAGGTGGGCAGGGTCGTTCGTGGTAGCCGAAGTATACCCTCACAGAGTTGTGGATCTTTACGACCCCCAAACGCACAAGGTGTTCAAGGTAAACGGACAAAGGCTAAAGCCTTACCTTGAAGGAGTAAAGAACGATCCAATTGATGAGATGGTGCTGGAGAAAGCACAATCAGAGAAGTAGAGCCTTTACGTCGAGCCAACGTCGTAAAACAAAGGCGTTGCTCGGGAGGCAACCCGAAGGAATAAGAAGAGGAGCCTCTGTCAAGAAAACCGCCCATGAGGCTCAGCATACCCGCCCCTGCGGTAACACCTCTGCCCAGCACCGCCCCCGGCGTTGGGCCTGCGTCTGCAACACCCAAGTCACCGCTCCCGTGGTGACAACCTTACGCCCCTACGGCGGCCATCCTTGACACGCATCCTCAGCGCCGCCCCCGGCGCTGAGCCTGTGTCCCCTCTTCCTTGTCACCGTCCCCGCGGCGACAGCCCCCGCCCTTGCGGTTTTACCTAGAAAAGAAAAAAATAGAAATCCCAAAAGATTTCCCTACACCTACCCCAACCACCCATCTCTCTCCTCACCTACCACAAACCTCTCGCAAACTCACGCCCTTGCACCCCCATCATTCTCTCGCCACAACATTACTCCGACGCATCTGCGCCACCACCTGCAACACCACCATCTGAATCCCCGACGCCCCTGCGCCACCCTCTCTCGCTTACTACCACCACCATTCTCAAATCTGCCAATCTCTCACCCTACTACATCTTTCACCACCAACCACCACAAAACTCCACTACGCACCACCTCCGGCGACGCCTCCACCAGCAAGAAGTCACCGGAACGCCCCCCAGCACCGCCACCTTTGTCACTGTCCAGAATCGCCTCCACATAGTTCTCCCGCCCCTACGCCTGCAAGTTTCCGCTCTTGCGCCTTACCGCCCCTGCGCATCCTCCAGCCGCCCCCTGCGGAAAACACAACAGAGGGTTCGTCTTCTTTCCCTGTTTTTTTAGTTGCTAATTCTTTTGATTAATCAACTACAAGAATGGAACCACAAAGGAAGTACAAGATGTCAGAAGCAGAGAGGGAGCGGTATCGGATTGTGCAAGATCGGGTTGTGTACGCAACTCGGTTTTTGCACATTCCTACATTGGAGAAGCTAGGCATGTTGGAGAGCATGCAATCCTTTCTAGCCAATGTTGGGCTCGGAGACTTTCTACAGAAGAGTGCTCCAACATATCCCGAGCTCAGCTGACAGTACATAGCCACCTTCACCATGGAGAAGGAGGATCATGTGTGTGTTGGGCTCACTTTCAAGTTCAACAAGACGAAATACACACTTGATCACTACCAGCTACAAGAGGCCTTCGGGGTGACTCTCACCCCCTCCGAGAGCTGGTGGGAGGCAGTCCCGACTCCGGACCTTTGTGAGTTCTAGCAAGCGGCTACCGGATCCGAGTTTCATGTCGGGGGTGAGTACTCCAACAAACTCACTCACCCTTGATTGAGACTCCTCCCCAAGATCCTCATGAGTGTCTTTTGTGGACACAAAGAGGAGAACAAGGTCGCCCTCAAGGACCTCCCACTACTATACTCTTGCCTTCCGAGGAGCGAGAAGGTGATGGATTGGCCGTCCCTCTTCCTTACCGCTTTAAAGCGGATTAGGAAGAACGAGTCCAGGGACATTGTTGGCGGTGGGGTGATCTCCTTGATCGCCTCATAGGTGATGGACCTGTCCGGACTCGAGGACGGGATGGAGGCTCCCCTTTACACGGAGGGGATGCTTAGGAGGTGCAAGCTCCTCCGACGGGACGGGGAGAACCTATTTTGGATCTCCCTTGCAGATGGGAGCCACCTCACTTACCTCCCTCGGCCTTTACCATTCGGGGATGAGCTCTCCGAGCTCTATATCCCGGAAGATCCTTTCGTACCAAGACGGCCTCAGAGAGCTATTGTTGATAGATATGTTGCGAGTTCCAGCCGAGCTCCTGTTGCTGACCACATGCCCATACCGGATGACGAAGAGATGCCTACTGCAGCACTAGACGACAGTCCGGCCATGGAGAGCCTTCAGGCTCAGATGACAGCCTTGACCACCCATAATCTAGCATGGCAGACAGAGTACCAACAGTCCATGCTTGAGCAGCAGCAGGCGTGGCAGTCTAGCTTTGCTTCCTCTATGACCACCCATTTTGACCGCCGGCAGGATGCTTGATAGGCGGCTCATCAGCAGCAGCTAGAGGCTCAGTAGCTGGCTTGGCAAGCCAGCTTTGAGACTTCATTTGGGCAGAGGTTGGATGCTCTGCAGAGCCGCATCGATGACATCTACCGCCGGCAGGAGCACTTCTTTCGTCACTTCCCATACCCACCGGAGAAGTGTGCTTCAAGTATGGGGAGGGACATATCATCGCATGTATAGTTCTTTGAGTTGTTTTGAGTTGTTTTGCATATTGAGTCTTATGAATTGTAACTTAGTTGAAATTGATATATAAAAAAAAAGAAAGAAAAAGACAAAGAAAATGAAAAAGGCATGAAAATCCTTCGATAAACCGAAAACCCGAAAGGGCGGTTTAGGCAAAAAGAAGGTAGTCCGACCAACCTTAGGTTGGTGCAAAATTGGACTTGAGGGATGTGAGTTCAAAGTGAGATCATCAAAGAAAAGAAGAAGAGTGGCAAGGTGAAAACCCGAAAGGGCACCTTGGCAAAATGAGCGACACCGAGTGTAGGTTTCCCTTTCGACGTTTGGCAACATAAGAAGGGGAGTCATAAGGAGGTTGTCCGGGTAGGTCACTCTTGGAGCGATAAGGATAGTAGTGTTCTCACCTTTTTCTCACATTTTCTCTCTTTTTCCTTCTTTCTTTCTTGGCTTTTCTTTTGTTTTCATTATCTTTTCTGCTTACCCATGCTTCCTGAGGCCTTTGAGTCTAAAGATTGTTGTCATGTGTTTTACTCGGGACGAGTAAAAGGTCTAAGTATGGGGGAGTTTGATAGGTGATGGAATCACTATCATTTAGATTAGTTTTTAGAGTCTTTTTTGTACATTAGTGTCGGTTTATGCTACTAACTCCTTGGTCCAGAAGAAGAAGACTAAAAGAAGATAAAGAAGGAGTTATAAGCACTTAGGAGTGAAGACCATTCACGAAGCAAGCTTCTGTTGCCTCACCGTCCCCGCGGAGAAGTGTCACCGCTCCTGGGTGACACCACATTCCGGAGCGCAGCCTACACCTTCGCCAGCGCCAGGAACAAAGATTGTCACCGCCCCTGTGCCACTCATTGGCGCCCCTGCGGCGACTTGTCCTGAAGAAGTGAAGTCAGCGCCCTTGCACCTCTGCCTACGCCTCACCCTGCGGAGCTGTGAAGCCGGAGAGCCAGTGTCACCGCCCCTGCGTTGACACTGGGCCGCCCCTGCGTCTCGGCATCAGAAACGACAAAAAGATGAAGAGTCGGACGTTTGAAGAGCATTAAAGATCCGCCCCTGTGGAACTGCTTGGCCGCCCCAGTGGCTACGAAGAAGATCAAGTGTTTTCGTCTAAATCGCCCCTGCGGATCTGAAGGCCGCCCCTGCGGTTCGGCGACAGAGACTTTACTCCGGTTGTTTACACCACCTTTATGGCATTAAAGGTGGTTGTTTTGGCCGGCCATTTACTCCTATTTAGTGTTATTTGTAGTATAAATAGACCCTTGGTTGATTGTTAAAAAATCACTTATCCACAATTAGAATCCAATCATTTTCCGTTGCTACCTTTGTAATGAGTTGCTAAAATCCCTTGCTACATTGGGTTGGTTTGAAGCTGCATTGTTACTTTGGTTGTAAGTTCTTTCTAATATAAGTTTTTATTCAGTAATACTTTGTGTTTCCTTGATCTTCATTGTCCAATTGCATGTTTGATTAACACTTAAGATTGATCACCTTAGGTTCTAAAGTGCATGCAAAGAACTAGGATTAATAGATTCCGGGTTCGGGTCTTTAATCTAGTAGTAAAGTTTAAGTAATAACGGGTTGTAATTGCTTGAAGAAAGGAACACAAATATAAAGATAAGTTTAACGGTTTTAATCTTTTCTATATATCCCTTAGTCTTTATTTGAAAGCTAACTTGTTAATTGTTCTTGTAGGTTTACGGAACACTAACCTGTTAAGTTGTGTTGATGCCGGTTGGCTCAACACATATATATGATCGAGACGGGAGATACTTAAAAACTTGTAAAAAGGAATCCACCAAAGTAGTAATCGCATGCTAAGAATCAACCTAGTGTAGATTCACCCATCATTGTCTTACTCGTTGTGTTACTCGTTTTCATAAGTTTTGTGTGCATCAATTCACCAAAAATCCCCCTTGGTTACTTGATTCTATAATCAATAATTGAATTTATTAAAAATATCAAAACTCTCTTGGGTTCGACCCTTACTTAACCACTATACTTGTTTTAGTGCTAAGTCGGGATTTATTTTGATAAGATAAAAACGACCATAAGAAAAGGTCTTGTCATGAGACGTGAGGCTAGTTATATTTCTTGAATGGATATTCTTTATTCCAAAATAATTGTTTATACGATCTGTCAAATTCGTCCAAATTCTTCATTGATAGCATAAAACTTTGCACTGTAAAAGACAATTTATTAGCTAATTGCTTTATAAGTATGTTTTCAACCTTCTTATGATAAGGAGTTTGTTTTCTATTTATGGAGTTGATGTTTAGTACGTTTTATTGTTTATGCTGATAAATGTCTCTTTATTAACTCTTTCGTTGATAATTGGACAACCAAGATAGTTGTCAAGAGTGGTCTTGTGGTTCATATTTAGTATATTTTTTTATATAATATTTTTCTTTCTTTTTTCTTCTCATAATTATTTATAAAATCATTTGTTATCCACGATTTTTTTTAATTCGGATATATTTTCATTTAATGTGCTATCCCAAGTTGGTTATCAAGTAAGATTGACAATTTGAAAATTTGTATAAATAAAGTGTTTACTTAATTAGTTGTTTGTTATACCACTTTGAAAACTTGTATATACGAGGGTTTGAAATTAAACAAATCATACATTTCTAGAACTTTTGGCTATGTTAAAGTATAATTATTGTTCATATCGAATTAATATATATTATGTGGGTCGTTGACCAATAGTTATGTGGGTAGTTGTCTATATAATTAAAAAAAACCGTTGACCTACAAATATATATTTGACTTTGTTATTTAGTTTAACAAAGCCCAATTCAATACATATATTTTTGATATAATATTTTTCTTTCTTTCTTCTCATATTTATTTTTAAAATCATTTGTTCTTCACGACTTTTTTTTTTAATTCGGCTATATTTTCATTAATTTGCTATCCCACATTTGTAATAACCGAAAATTTTAAACTCCGTTTAATACTAAATTTTACCGGATTCCGATCCGTCAATCTTCACCCCTAAAATAAAAATAAAACGAGATGTAAATTCTATTATTTTATGTGACCTTAATTCACATAAAATAATAAAATTTTGGAATCAGAAATAATTCCGTACCTATAAAAAAAAAATAATAAAAATAATAAAAATAAAGTGAAACAGCGGTTCCGGGCGAATAACGATCTAGTTATCTTCAACTAGTTAAAGGAGCGGACCAGCCCAATTTTGTTTGGCCATTCACCTTGGACCGGCCCACTTATTAATTACCTCTCTAATTAAAATTAACCTAACCTAATCCTAAACCTAATCACTCAACACCTTCTACGTTGCCGCTGCTTTGCTCCCTCTCTCACAACTACTACCGCACTCCTCCTTCCTCTGTGTAATCGCATACAGCAGCATCTCCTTAGCAAAACCGCAGGATGTTCGAAACTCCATTGACACGAGTGCTGCAGCAACACCGTTGCCACTGAGCCTTCCGCCGATTCGGTCGATCCTGGTAAACCGCCCTCTTTTCCAGCCACGGACCCGACTTCATTCCCTCTTTGATTCACTTCAACAGTGGGCCAAAACTTGGCGGCCCGGCCACCTGACGTAACGCAGACCAGAGGAGGAGTCGTCTCGCCGCAACCAACGCTAACTGTGGTCCTAACCTTTTCTTGCTCGCGGACTTTTGGAATTCGTCTCCACCGAGCTAGTCGCCTCTTCTCGGGCGTAGTTTGTAAGAGATCTCGGATCGAGATTCCCGATTTCCGCTCAATGTTCTCTTTCACTCGGTTGGGTGTACGTCGATCGGGATTCAATTGTAAGTTCTTAGCACTTTCATCCCAATATTAACATCAAATATAAGTAGTTTAGATTGTGCGTAAATAGTATATAAAATGAGAGTAGGATTTGTTTGTATTTTGTGTTATATAAAGATTTGGGAAGATGAGGGATATGTAGTATTGTAGGTATATATCAGTAGCAGTGAACGGACATGGATCTTATTAGTCAATATAAATCACAGTATTTTAATTAGTTTAATTTAAGGAAGTTATAGTCTTGATATGGCTGAATCGGTGAGATTTAAATATGATCGATCGAATGTATGTAGTTGATCTTTGTCGAAGTTAAGAATAACAGAGACTTAGTCAAGGTTTGTTTAGCTTAAGTTTATATTAGTTAAGTGAGGTGTCAATTTAGTTAATTTAATAATGAAATTAGAAAGTGTTGAAGCAAGTATTTTATTTGGTTTGAGTATAGGTATGTGCCAGTGTTAATAACTCAGGAAAGCAGTTCATATTTGGATGGTTATCGAAGGAATAAGTTAATTAAGTTAGATATTATTAGTCCTTCTGATAAGGATATGGAATTTAAAAACAATGCGTTATAGACGTGGTGTTGGTTACTTGAACGATCTCTACACACCACGTGGGTTATTAAATTAGTAGATTTCTAGAATAAACTTTGAGAATGTTGACACTAAGGGTAAAAGGGTCTTTTACCGTAAGAGAGCTTTTTCCGTAACTCCTTAGCATGAGGTTGGACATCTGGATGTGATTTTGATCCACATGCCTTATTTGACAGGCGTTTGAGTTACCACGAGTACAGCCTATTTGAGACGTGTTAGAGTGTGTTTTGACTCAGGTAAGTCCTTGCGACTTACTTAGCCAGTTTTTGGATATTAGTTGAGTGGTAGTGGTTGTGTGTGTTGTGTGCGTGTTTTAATAATAATAACTTGCTAGGACGACCGTTATTATTATGTTTAAGGCCCAAGTGTATGTATAACGGGCCGTGACATCACTGCCCAGCTCTGACAGGAGACTGGGAGGTTCTCTATACCCAGACCAGGCAGGTACAAGGTGAGATGCATCGGATCCATTCCTGATGGTTACACGGGGGCGGAGGCGAGGTTTGGGAATCCCTCGTGTCACAAACTAAGTATCATTAGCGTGAATGAGTAACTTAACTTAAGATAATAAATGGACTTGTTTGAAAGCATGATGGGTGTTTATATTTTTATGTGTGTGTGTGTGCTACTATTATTCTTCTAATATTTAGATAACTAGCTAATGGTTTCTCTTGTTGTGTTTTTAGATTTACCGCAGGTTAGACCAGCAGCTGAGTGATCCGGAAGTAGTGGTCAGCCGGGTCTCCGTACTCCTTAGAGTGGGGGTTGGGGTTGTGTTTGTCATTCCTTCTTTTGTTAAGACAGTTGTTCGTTTTCCCTTGTTTAAGTACTTTAGGCTGCTAGACCATGTTGCATTCATTACCTTAAAATACTATTTTATGAATTTCGTTTTTCCTTATTTGTGTCTTGTTGCAAGATCCTAGTAATATTGTTGTCAAACTGAGGTCGGGACCCATTGTGAGGTCCTAACCCGTAATGTCCCGAGTTCTGAGAATTCGGGGTGTTACAACATTGGTTATCAAGGTGACCATTTGAAAACTTGTATAAATAGAAAGTTTCTTTGATTGTTTGTTGTCCCACATCGGTTATCAAGAAGACTAATAATTTGAGAATTTGGATGAATAGAGGATTTGAAAATAAAAGAAAGCATACATTTCCCGAGCTAATTGAATCAATATATAAAATTAAAACTTGACGAAATTCATTAACTAAGTCTTTTACCATATTTACTCACAGTACGCATAGCATAAACACACTAAGTAAATATACCCCTAAATTTTTTACTTCAAAGCTCTCCTCTCTCACTTTCCATGTCAATCTTTCTTATTGCGTCAACCTTTATTGGTTTATCTGTATCGTTTCAAGTCAGAAATTGACAATGCGAATTAGCTTGCTCAAACTTCTCTTCACTGACATTCGAGCCGTGAAAATATGCTTCCATGTACACGATTTATGACTGCATCGTTTCAAGTCAATACACCAAACTTCTTCTTTGCTTTAAATCAACTAAAAAAATACATATAGAAAAGTTAAAAAAAATTGGATTTTTTTTTCTTTAGAAATAGCGCCATAACACTGAAGAAGAAACAAAACTAGGGGTGTAATTCGAGCCGCTCGAGCCGAGCTTCTACACATTCAGGCCTGGCTCGTTTTTATACGAGCCGAGCCTGAAAATCTATACGAGCTTTGGCTCAAGCTCGGCTCGCGAGCTTTTTTGAAAGCTCGGGCTCGGCTTGTTTAGCTCGTTTTTGTACGAGCTGAGCCCGAGCTCGGAAAGTTCGGGCTCGAGCTCGAGCTCGTCTAGGCTCGTTTGGGCTTGTTTGGCTCGTTTGGGCTCCTCTGAGCTCATTTAAGCACGAATCACTATAACCTGTAAATCTGTAATATGTAACATATGTTGAACATGAATTTGTAGTCCACTAACATTCAATGAATCAATCACCTGATAATCAAACCCGAGAAAAATAAAACAAACTAAATTCAAAGTCACAAGTTTAACACAATCAAACCAAATTCAAAATACAAAGTCTTAACTTGAAGTTCTAGTCTTCAACGGAATAAACGCAACAAAAGTCACAACGTCTTTAAGACACAACCACACAAATGATCTCTTCAACGAGGACTTCAAATCTTCAACCAACAACAAAACGCTCCATCTCATAAGTTATAATCAATCTGTAAAAAGAAATTCAACAACAAAATTATAAACTAAGGAAGAATTATCTAATTGTAATATTCAACCAACAACATAACCAAAGATGAAAAAATCATACCAAACAAAGTCTTCTTCAACACAATTCAGCAACAAGCCAAGAAAGTAGTCAATCAAACCACATACCTGAAAATATAAGATATCCAAATATATAAAAATTAAGCAATAAAAATCCGAAGATAAAAAGTTTAAACATACAATTAACTTAAAAAGTAAACAAAATAGGAAAAATACTTACATTAAATTGGAATACTTTGAAGTTCAAGTTCAACTTCTTGTCGAAACCAATTTGCTCCACAAAGCAATCCTTCAATTGTGTCATCACCCAAGGAACATCGATCGTCACTAATAACTCTATGTCCAGAACTAAAGGCCGACTCAGAAGGTACAGTAGTTACCGGAATCGAAAGAATGTCCCGAGCCATCTTTGATAAAGTTGGAAACTTCAAAGTATTTGATTTCTAACACATCAAAACATCGAACTCATTATCAAAATCTATTAACGCACTTTCCTCGAGATAAATGTCTAACTATTTTCTTGCTTGTGTTGGAATAACATGAAGTCTTGTCTTTCTCCATGTTTCAAACACATTTCTACCTTGACTTTTTTCACTAGAGCTTTCATTCTTTTGAACCCTTCCAACTTGACCACCACCGTCACTTACTCCACCACTAAACTGTAATATCCGGCATTTTTATTCCGTTTAATTCCGTAGCAAACCAGATTTTGATCCGTTGATCCCTCTATGTATGTCGAGTCGGACACAATATATCAAAATTTTATCATTTTAGGTAACCTTACTTCACATAAAATGATAAGATTTTTATAGCAAACCCTAATCCTTCAAACCCTAGTTTATATCATGACTTGTCTTTGACAAGGTCAGGACATCCTAGTGACGAGATCAAGACGAGACCATGACAAGATTTGACGAGACCATGACGAGATTATGACAAGGTCATGCATGGGCTTGACAAAGCCATGACATGTTTTGACAAGCTGTGACAAGCCTAGACAACAAACAAGCCCACTCCCTTCTTGGCCTATCTTTGTTGCAGCCCACACCACTTCAGCCCACTCCTCCTCCTTGCTTGCTGATGATGCAGTTCTGGACTGTTGTGCGGCCCAGCCATAGCTCCCCTTCCCATCAACTGCGTAGAGCAGTCTTTCCAGCCCAGCACAGACTCGCAGGCCACCCGGAAGCCCAACAACGAAGCTGGCCCAGCAGTGATCCTTCCTATCCATCGTGTGTGTATGCTGAGTTGGAGGGCGGATTCACTTACCATAACGTCCCTGAAATCACGCTACCTTGCAGCCTCCACCTCCCCATCTTCACGTCTAGATGCAAGCCTGGATACAGCAGTTGAGATTCCGCCTAGAATGGTAAGTGTAGCAACCCTGATCCTCCTTCCTTCCCAACTGGATTGGCTCCTTCTCAGCCTGGCGGATTGGACCGTCTGTCCTCACTCTCACACTGCCGCAACCCTAGCCGACGACAGCAGCCTCCTCTAGTGTCAAGCGCAGAAGCAACGAGTATTAACAACAGCCTAGTGATGCATCTGCATAAGGACATCTCTCTACGACCCTTCCTGCACTAACAATGGAGACATGAGCAAGCTAAGGGAGGCTTCCCTTCAGACTAGCACGCATCAGAGGGTACTCTTGGCTCTTCATCAAGGATCGGGCCTGCTGTACGTAGTTTTCTGCACCTCCTACAGGTTGCCCCGGAGCCTGGCTTTCTGCACTCAGCAACGTCCATCGTAGAAGCCTTGATTGCATAGCCCTGTTGCATTTGACAAGCAGCTTCACCCTCCAGCTATTGACACTGCCGGAGCAACAGCTGAGTGTTGGTAAGCTCTGTCCATTCTCTCTACTCTTGGACCATCAGTAGCTTCCTAGATCCACTTGCCTGACCTTGTTCTGGATACCTACAGAAGGTCCCTCCTATAGCCGTCTTCAATGGACCTGAGTCGCAGCCAGTGATGGTCTCGGAGCTCCCTGTCAATCCATCCATCCACCATAGGGTACGCCTGGTTACTCAATTGTACTGTTGTGGTTTGCACGGGGCGGGGAGGGGTGTTTACAGCGTTTATTTTGAACCCATGGACAGCAGGTAGGGAGGTTAATTTTTGGTGTTTTGTGGGACAATAGGTTTCGAACTTAGGATCTCCAAGATAGGATAATAATGGGAATACAAGCCACGTGACTCGAACCTGAGACCTTCTAACTGCCTGGATTAAGGAAAATATTCACTGCTGGTGAGTCTCGAAGCTCAGACCACTTGCACCCTTATTTTAAATTCCAGAATTTTGTGTTGAGCAGCCATCTTTAGGGCCAGATTTCAATACCTTAAACAAATCTTTCACCGTTCAATTTTTAGTATGACATAGAAGGATATACATAGTTTAACATATCAGAGATTGAGACCGATCCAACGGTCGGATCTGGATCTATAGAAGCTCAAAGTAGGCTAGTTGGGCTGTTTGTGAAAAGACTCAGTTTTTAGCTAAGTATAAGAGATTTT
Source organism: Fagopyrum esculentum (assembly GCA_033239045.1). Lineage (NCBI taxonomy): Eukaryota > Viridiplantae > Streptophyta > Magnoliopsida > Caryophyllales > Polygonaceae > Fagopyrum > Fagopyrum esculentum. The sequence continues at coordinate 149,486,120 of BSUD01000002.1, read as the reverse complement.
GTGTGGTGTAGCCAACTTGGAATTTTAGTGTAGGATTAACTACTGATGCTTTCTGACTTGTGTTTCTTCCAATGAGTATAATGCATTGCATAGAGAGAATAGATATTTTATTTGGGATTTTTAGATTTTGGTACGAGTGTTTTAAGTGAGGTCAAAGTGAGACCCTTAGTGAGTTGTCATAGAAGTTAAGAAGTTGGAAAACTTTCTAACTAAACGGGATCCTTCTTGTGAGTATTAGATGGTGTTCTTGGACATCAGGGGAAGTTTTAGAAATATTCTAGGAATATTTCTAGGGTTTTGAGACCTAGGGGTAAAATAGTCTTTTTACCCTTATGAGGGTATTACGGTAATTTTCTTATGATCCATTGAATATCTTAAAAGTCTCCGACTTCTAAGAAAGTGAGATACAGTATTAATTCACTTGCCTTTTATAACAGGCAGTTGAGTTCCTGCGGTTACAGACCGAGTCGAGATAACGAGATTATGTTTGAATTCAAGTAAGTCCTTTGGGCTTACTTAGCTGACTTCTAAATATGAGCATGAATGATGATAGTGGTGTGTGATTGAAATGTTTAGAGAGATAGGTTGTGATATATATTTACCGACCTATACTTGGCCTAAGAGTAACGGGCGGCGGCATTCTGCTCAGTTAGCTTGCGAGCGCTGGGGGTTTCTTTAGGGACTAGTCCATACTCGGTTTGTAGTGATGCTACCGGCGGAGGTCAGCTAGACCTACACCCAGTTGGATAAGGAACGGAGGCGAGAGCTGTTAATAGCTCTCGTGCCACAACTTAAATTGAATAATGTGAATCACTTAAATAATAGATAATAAACGGTTGAGTGCCAGCATGATGTTTGTTTATTTTTGTTTTCTGCGTGTGTTTGTGCTATTGTTATTCTGCTTATATTTGGATTGTTAGCTAACGGTTTATCCGTGTTGTAGATCTGTAGAGATAGACAGTTGCAGAGAGATCCGGAACGGATGGTCAGCCGGGTCCACGTACTCATTAGATGGGGACGGGGGAGTCTTCCATACGTCATGCATGTTATGTATCTTTATATATGTTTGTAAGGCTGTCACATGTGTACGTTCATACCATTAAAAATATTATGTTTTAGAAATTGTTTTAAATACATTTGTGCCTTGTTGTAAGATCCTAGTAAAGTTGTTGTTAAACCAAGGTCGGGACCCATTGTGAGGTCCTAACCAGTAGCTCCCCGAGTTCCGAGAATTTGGGGTGTTACATAAACTTAGCAACATAATCATCAAACAAAAGATGTATTTTATGCACAACATCGGAAAGCATATCTTCAACTTCCGGTTCCCCGTAGAAGTTTTCAAACACAAATCGAATCAAATCCATCTTGTTCCGAGGATCCAAAATAGCCGCTATTATCTTGAAAGATTGCACTCCTTCCAATACTTGTTAAATTTTATTTTCATACTCCTAACCATAAGATTCATGAAATCTCTTGGATCATTCTCCATCCCATCTAATAGATGTTTAATCCTCCAAATTTCAGTGAGATACAAATTAGCAGTTGTATAATTACGAACAGAGAAAACTTTTGTTACCTCATCAAAAGCGAACAAGAACTTGCACACATTTGTTGCTCTTTCCTAATCTTCTTCGGTTGGCAGAGTAGTATAAGTAGCATCTCAAGAATGGTCTACACCTACCACCGTTGGACATGTGCGATCTTTCCATGGATTGGCAACATTCTATAGGTGCTTTGTGAAGGATTTCAGCACCACCGCAACCCCTCTCACGCATCTCACGAAGAAGCAAGTACCGTTTGAGTGGGGAGAAGCGCAAGAGAAAGCATTTTCAAAACTAAAGAGGAGACTATCAAATGCACCTCTTCTTGCACTTCTGGACTTCACCAAACCCTTTGAAGTAGAGTGCGACGCTTCAGGTATTGGTATAGGAGGCGTACTCATGCAAGAAGGTAAACCTTTGGTCTACTTTAGCAAGAAATTGAAAGGTCCATGTTTGAATTACTCTACTTATGACAAGGAACTATATGCTTTATTTTGAGTTTTCAAAACATGGCAACACTATCTTTGGCCTAATGAATTTATTCTTAGAACTGATCATGTATCTTTGAAGCATTTTCAAAGTCAAGATAAGTTGGACAGGAGACATGGGCGATGGATGGAGTTTATCGAGACATTTCCTTATATTATCAAATATAAGGAAGGGAAGGATAATGTCGTAGCGGATGCCCTTTCTAGGAGGTATACTTTGATCGCAACAATGGATTCCAAAGTCCTAGGATTCCATTATATCAAAGAACTTTACGAGGATGATGAAGACTTTGGTGACATCTACACTAGATGCAAAAATCGACCCTAGCATCAGAAAAATCAACCGATTTTCTGCCCGATTTTTGTCCCAGTCGAGAGATAAGTATTATCTTTTTGAAGGATTTTTGTTCCATGAGGATAAAGTCTGTATTCCTAGATGTTCTCTGAGATTATTATTAGTTGAGGAAGAATATGTGGGAGGTTTAATGGGACACTTTGGAAGAGATAAGACCTATCAGATGCTTCATTCTCACATCTTTTGGCCTCATATGCTCAAGGATGTTGAACACTTGATTAAGCGATGTCTTGTTTGTCTAAAGGCAAAATCAAGACTAAAACCACACATTTTGTATACTCCACTACCGATTCCTACATCACCTTGACTTGACATAAGTATGGATTTTGTTGTAAGTTTGCCAAGGACTAAGAAGGGGAGAGATTCTATATTTGTCGTTGTTGATCGTTTTTCTAAAATGGCTCATTTTATCGCTTGCCATAAAACTGATGATGCATATAATGTAGCTAACTTGTTTTTCAAGGAAGTGGCTAGATTTCATGGAATTCCAAGAACTATTGTGAGTGATAGAGATGTCAAGTTCCTTAGTTTCTTTTGGAAATCGCTTTGGGGAAAACTAGGTACAAAATTGTTGTTTTCAACTTCTAGTCATCCTCAAACGGAGGTAACTAATTGGACTTTGACTACGATCTTACGAGTTGTCTTGAAAGATAATTTGAATGCTTGGGAAGATGTATTACCACATGTTGAATTTGCTTATAATCGTACCTTGCATTCTTCTACTAACCTAACGCCGTTTGAGTGTGTTTATGGAGTGAATCCTTTGACTCTCTTTGATCTTATACCGTTGCCTTTAGAGAAGCGAGTAGATTTTATTGCAGGAAAGCAAGCGGAGTTTATAAAGGAGTTACATGAGAAAACGCGCTCACGGCTGGAGCAAAAAGGGATTTCCATTGCTTCCAAAAGCAAATTGGAATCACAAGGAGATGCTATTCAAACCCCGAGATCTTGTATGGTTGCATCTATGGAAGGAGCAATTTCCGGAAAAGCGCAAGTCTAAGCTATCTCCACATGGAGACGGGGACCTTTTAAAGTCAAGAGGAAAGTTGGTGATAATGCTTATGTTCTAGAGCTTCCAGCTGACTATGGTGTAAGTCTCATCTTCAACGTTGGTGATTTAAGTCCATACGAGCTTAGAGATGAGCGTAGCGGAGATTCAAGGACGAATCCTTCTCAAGAAGGGGAGTCTGATGTGGGACCATCTCCAATACAAGGACCAGATACACACTCAAAGGCTAAAGCATTCAAAGATAAGCCAACAACTCCTTCACCTTCACATTCTTCATATTCGATTATGGATGGAGCGATCACATGGTCAAGAGCTATGGCAATCCAATATGAAGTTACGAATCTTCTCATGATATTTACCCTCAAGGAAACTCTCATCACTCTCAAGAGTTATTTAGTGACATTGTTGATTGTTATAAAAGATCCAAGCCACGACCAAGAAGATCCATCAAGTAAGGAAGAAGGATACAAGCAAAGAAGAAGTTATAGAGAAGAAAATCACCCAATTTTTCTAGAAAATCGACCAATTTTCCTGTAGGAATTTCAGTCGATTTTCGTGTCCGATTTCCTTCAAATGGAACGAGCTTGGCAAGAGATCCGACCATGATCTTCTATTTTTTGGCAATTATATCTTGTTATAATTCCTTAAATCTCTCAGACTATCTTAAAAAGTTATTGGGCAATTTTGGTAACTAGGCCTTTTTGAGAAACTAGAGTAGTAACTAGGCTTTTTAATGTTTCAATTAAGTAAATATACCCCAACCTTTTGTATTTATTCTCAAACTCTACACACTCTTCTCTCAAGGGGTACATTTACTAAATACAAAACTAGAAAAAGTCTAGTAAACCAAATTGTTTCAAAATTATTTAGATTCTATCTTTTTAGATTTTATATTTTATATCTTTTAAGATATCTTTTCTAGATTATCTTTTAAAGGATATATTGTAATCATATCTTTTTAGATTTTTTCTAGTTTTAGTATGTTTAGTCTCCCTTATAAATAGCCTTAGTGGGGGAGATTGTTTAGTAGATTAGATTTGATATTTTCCACAGATTTGTGTGAACTTACGGCTTCACTTACGGAGTTCGTATTTTATTCATTGCTATTCAATCAAATGAGAGTTTTGGTTGAGTTGTTGTGACGTTCTTGCTAGATTGTGCTTGTGTGTGCTAATGTTGTTGAAGGTTGGTGCTCTTGGTCAATTCTAGTCCCTCCTTGTGCTTGTCTTACTTAGAAGACTTGTGAAGGTTAAAGAAGTGCGGGTTAAGGTAATCTTTTCGTTTAAGGGTTTTGACACATCATTGGTCAAGGTTCTTTTGCGGAACTATCTTGGTTCATATCTTCTTATATCTTTCATTTATCATTCCATAATCATCTTCTTATCTTTACAAATCATTCACTAATCCGTGTTCCGAGTTTATAAAAAAATCGACCTGTTCTTGAGATAAATCGACCTTTTTCTCCATAGAACAACCCGATTTTTATCCCAGTTAAGGACTTTCAATTTAGATCGGGAATTGCGGCTTATCCCCACATCAATATGATTGTTGCATTTATAACCTAAAGTGAACTAGGATGACCACTTTATTACCTTAAAAGGCCCAAGTGTATTATAATGGGTCGTGACCACCTGCCAAAGCTCGCTGAGTGGAGGAGGTGCTCAGAAGCTAGTAGCACAAGGGGCAGGTGGTAAATCCACCCCTACGCAAAACCTTGTGTTAAATGGGAAGAGCCGAGGTTCTTTAGGCTCCTCGTGTCACAAAATAAGTTGAATTAGTAATGGAATAACATAATTGAAGATAATAAATGGTTGTGTTGTGGCATTGCATAATGTGATGTGTTGGTGTGTGTATGTGCTATTACTTCATTCTTATTCATTTCTGTTAGCTAACGGTTTATACCGTGTTGTAGTTGATCTATAGGTTAGGAGGACTGTAGAGTGAGTCAGATGGGTGATCAACCGAGGGCTTCCGTACACTAGGTTGTTTGTGGGATATGGGAAGTTTTGAACTCGGATGTTTATGGATGCCGTTTTGTACTCGGCTATGTTTTTGTAAACTTTTTTTACATATACAATGTACAGTTTTATATATTTGGTTTAATCTATTTTTGTTGTAAGATCCAATGAACTTGTTGTCAGGCTAGGGTCAGGATCCATTGTGAGATCCTAGCCCATGTGACGCCCCGAGTCCCGCGAATTTGGGGTGTTACAGAAAATTTTTGGTACGTGATTTTCTTATATGAATTTCTGGTATAAAAAATTTGGTACCAATTTATAGTGTGTAAATTTCTAGTATGTAGAGAATGTGAAAAATTATGGTATTGAGAAATTCATTTTAGAAAAAAAATAATTAAAAAAAAATAAAAAGACAAAATAATAATAAAATCAAATCAAATCAAATAAACAAATCCAATAATTAAAAATTAAAACTTACACTTACATAATACTAACAAACATCTATTATTTCCTTTTTATTAAAATAGAGGGGTTACTTACTTTTACCTATCATTAAATGAAATGGTAAAAAAAATTTGGGTACACTTACTAAACACAAAACTAAAAAAAATATTGTAGGCCAAAATCTTTCTTTTTAAATTACTATGATATAATATATAACCATAACTCTAACGATTTTTTTTATAAACGGGCAATGTACGATTTGATTGTTGTACAAAATATTAACAATTTTAACTAACTAAACCATTCAAACTTTTATACGTAAAATTCTCAGACGGACTGTAACACGAGATCGTGTACTTGTGTACATATGAGCGCATATACACGTTAGATCCAAACTGTGAACATAAATTAAAATTCCATCTTATACCAATTAATTATTAAAAGAGTAGATGACCGACCTTCTATTAGACTCAGAATTATTTTATACGTGAGATTATATATGAACCCCTCGTTTGCGATTCTTCATATTCATTCCATGTTAGACGTGTCATGTTATCAGCCACTGTAAATCAATATACTTTCCTTTGTCTCGTTCACAAGGTCCATATCACAGTCCAATGGCCCGTGCCCCATGGAGATAAAAATCTCTACATTATCCGCATAAGCAATCTCCACTGTCCATTCTCCCAATCCAACGGCCCATTTCCCACAAGATCCCACCCGTTATCCACCCAATTCAACATTTCTCTTTCACTTAAATACAAAAATTAGCCCTCAACTTAAGATCTTTCCTAAACAGTCACCTATACCTCTGTAACTTTATTTAATTTTGAAAACATTTCATTCTTATGAAGTGTATTACATTGATATCCTATTAATCATAATTTATAAATTTTAAAAGTGTTTGTATAAATGTCTTAAATACATTGTCAAGATAAAAAAAGACAGTAAGTGGTTGTTCAAAAGAAAATTCCGCCTATTGCAAAATTTTATGTAATTTGTAATTTTAAGGGTACTTTTTCGTAATTTATCTTTACAATTTTCATTGATTGAAAAAGAGTTGCATAAAATCTGAGCCTCCCACACTTACACTTCCCACTCCCCCTTTCTCCCTTCCCCAATTAGCCATGGCTTCCATGTCTTTCAAGACCTTCACCGGCCTTCGTCAGTCACCTGTTTCGGAGCACTATCACCATTCTCTTTCCTCTGCTTCGGTCAAAGTGAACACGGTTAAACCCCGCTGTATAACGGCCTCAATCACCAGCCCAAAGCTCTCCGGCCGAAATCTCCGCGTCGCCGTTATAGGAGGTGGACCGGCCGGTGGAGCTGCTGCGGAAACCCTAGCCAAAGGAGGAATCGAGACCTTCCTGATCGAGCGCAAGATGGACAACTGTAAACCCTGTGGTGGAGCCATCCCGCTCTGCATGGTCGGCGAATTCGACATCCCGCTCGACATTATTGATCGGAGAGTAACGAAGATGAAGATGATATCTCCTTCAAACGTCGCTGTGGACATCGGTCGGACTTTGAAGCCGCACGAGTATATCGGAATGGTTCGTCGTGAGGTGCTTGATGCCTACCTCCGGGACCGTGCCGCATCCGCTGGAGCGTCGGTCATCAACGGCCTGTTCCTCAAGATGGAGATCCCAAAGTCGCGTGATGCTCCGTACGTGTTGCAGTACACTTCCTATGACGAAAAGACCGGTGGAGCAGGGCAGCGGAAGACGTTAGAGGTGGATGTTGTTATCGGAGCTGACGGAGCCAATTCTCGTGTGGCTAAGTCAATCGGCGCCGGGGACTACGAGTACGCCATTGCATTCCAGGTATTTTAGCCGCTCAATTCATTCTCAATTTCGTCACGAATACATTGCTATAGTCCTAGGGTTTCTGAACAGGTTTTGGCTAAAAATCATTCTAATAATTCTCGCTTAATTGGATGAATCTGTACACTCTCTGCTAGATTTTGACCATTATCTTTGAGTGCTCAGCATTTGCGCATAATTTGTTCACAATTTGCTCACAATTTAGGTGATTTTGATTTCCAATTGAGTTGAAAATGGTAATCTAGATAGGCCATGGGAAGCATAGTAAACTGAAGATGCAATTTGAAGGAGAGAATCAAATAATTGGATCCTCTTTTTGTATGTTCAGCATTCACGTGATGATTTGCTCAAGTTACAGTTGATTTCATATTCGAGTTAATCTGAAAATGATAATTTTGAAAGTGATATCTACTGAACAAGCAATTCAAAATGCAGGAGAGAATCAAGATCCCGGAAGAGAAGATGACATACTACGAGGACCTGGCGGAGATGTACGTAGGGGACGACGTCTCTCCAGACTTCTACGGCTGGGTGTTCCCGAAATGCGATCACGTGGCTGTCGGAACCGGCACTGTCACTCACAAATCCGACATCAAGAAGTTCCAACTCGCAACCCGCAACCGCGCACTCCCGAAAATCGATGGGGGACGCATCATCCGCGTGGAGGCACACCCTATCCCGGAGCACCCGAGGCCTCGGCGTGTCCTTGACCGTGTGGCGCTCGTAGGTGATGCTGCAGGCTACGTGACGAAATGCTCTGGTGAGGGGATCTACTTTGCGGCCAAGAGTGGGAGGATGTGCGCGGAGGCGATTGTCGAGGGATCGGAAGGCGGGAAGAGATTGGTGGATGAGTCGGATTTGAGGAATTACTTGGAGAAGTGGGATAAGAAGTACTGGCCGACTTACAAAGTGCTGGATGTGTTGCAGAAGGTGTTTTACAGGTCGAATCCGGCGAGAGAGGCGTTTGTGGAGATGTGCGCGGATGATTACGTGCAGAAGATGACATTCGATAGCTACTTGTACAAGACAGTGGCGCCAGGGAACCCGTGGCAGGACCTGAAGCTCGCGGTGAGGACGGTGGGGAGCCTCGTTAGGGCGTATGGGTTGCGCAGGGAGATGCAGAAGCTTGAATCTTGAGAATGGTGAGGAATTGTAGTATCACTATGGTGGGAGATTGGTTTTGTATGTTGTGAATTTACACTAGACATTGTCGAATGTGAGATTGGAATCGACAAATTTGTACTTGATAATATATATTTAGGCACCTTTCTGATTCGTGATTATATATGCGGTTAAAAATTGTGCTTATCTATTTTCTATTTTAGTTTTTTAAGAAAAGTAGTTCGAAGAACGTCATGATTAAGAGCGATGTTGGACGAGCCAAACACGAGCAAGTCCTCCCGAAGTTCAACATCGTGACTAACTTCATATACAAATTTAGGGGAACGGTGCGGGGACGAATTTATTTTAATAAAAGTAAAATGAAAAAATACACACAAAAAATCTTCATTAGCACGTTGGTATCAAGGTTTGAAACGGGTCAACCCATATTTTTATAAATACAAAATGAATAAATACACAAGGTTTGAAAGAATAAAAGGCGGTATTTTCATGGCCACAATTCTACTTGGAAGGAGGTTGGAATACACAAAAAAATCTTCTTTAGCACGTTGGTATCAAGGTTAGAAACGGGTCAACCCAGATTTTAATAAATACAAAATGAATAAATATACATAAAATCCTCTTTATTACAATGGTATCAAGGTTTGAAAGAATAAAAGACAATATTTCTATAGTCACATTTCTATTTGTAAGGTGGTTGAAATTGACTCGATTAAAATCATGACACATAAAATATAGATTTTGTACATTGAACGAGGTCAGATATGTTTCACTTATTACTAAGACTATAATACCATGAGTATGTTGGATAAGAAGGGATTTTGTTTCAAAGGTGAAAGTGGAGTTTTGAAAGTTTGTAAGGGTTTTGATGTTATTTTGAAAGGTGTTAAAAGAGACACTTTATATTTATTGTAGGATTTTACTGTTTTTTGGGTCTGTTTATGTTGCATCTTCAAAGGTTCACAAAGATGATATGACAAAGTTATGACATATGAGACTTGGTCATATGGGTGAAAGAGGGATGTAGATTCTGGTAAAGGAAGATCTTTTTGGTGGTCACAAGATCACGAGCCTTGACTTTTGCGCCTTGAGAAGCTACACCGTAGCAAGTTTCCAAAGGGTATTCATAGGACAAAAGACACACTTTATTAAATTCATTCGGATTGTTGAGTTCCGGCTATAGTTGAGTCTCTAGGATGTTAGAGGTATTTTTTTACTGTCATTGATGATTATTCAAGAATGACTTGGTTGTTTGTCAAGAAACAAAAAGGAGAAGCTTTCAAAAACTTCCACGAGTGAAAAACGTTAGTGGAGAATCAAACAGGAATGAAGATCGAAAGACTACAAACTGATAATGTTTAGAAGTTTTGTTCGTCTGAGTTTGATCAGTTCTGTAAGGATGAAGGAATTGTTCATTATCATATAGTCTAACATACACCACAACAAAACGGTGTATCTAAGAGGATGAATCAAACGCTACTAGAGAGAGCAAGGTGCATGCTCTCTAATGCAAAACTAGATATAAGGTTTTGGGGGGCAACAATGACTACAACGTGTTATTTGATAAACCGCAAACTTCACACGGGCATAAATTACAAAACACCTTATAATGTGTGGTCTGATAAGTTTGCTGACTATTTTGATCTTAGGGTTTTTGGTTGTACAATTTACTATCATGTCAGTGAGGGTAAACTAGAGTCTAGAGCAAAAAAAAATGAGTGTAGGCTATGGAGATGGTATCAAGGGATACAAAGCTTGGTCTCCATCTGAGAAAATATTTATTTTGAGTAGAAGTGTCATCTTTGATGAGAGTTCTATGCTTAACTCATCACTGAAGCTAGTGGAATTAAGGGAGAGTAGCAATGTTGATAAATAGGCAGAGATCCAGTTTCTTTCTCAAGAAGAAGAGGAACTTCCACATTCAGAAGTTGAGCTACCAAAATCTGTAGCAGTAAAAAATCAACCATTAGAAGCTATTCACTAGCGCTTAGGTGAGGGATGCTCAAGAAAAGTTGGAGTAAGACCTCCACAAAGGTACGGTATTGATGATATAGTTGGTTATGCTTTACAGGTTGTAGAAGAGATGGATACTGATCATGAACCATTCACCTATAGAGAAGTTGTATCTAGGTCTGAAGTTGCACAGTGGTTTGAATCCATGGGAGATGAGATTGAATTACTTTATAAGAATCGGACTTGAAAGTTAGTCATACCGCATAGAGAGAGAAAGATTATTACTTACAAAACGTTATTACCTAAAACATGCTACTACAACTAAGCTCTGCACCCGTACTAGGTGTGTGCCCCGTAGGTTTTTGTAAATTAAAATGTTGGAACAACGACAAAATTATGAACATGTTGCGAGTCTAGAGTGCAGTCGTATCGCAAGTTTGTGCGCGCGAGTACACCCCTATGGTATAGAGAGGAGAGGTTTTGTAGGGTTTTTGACACCTATGTGACGAGTCTAGAACGCGTTGCACGTGCGAGTCGTTCTCAAACGCAATCTCAATACTGATGAAAATCATCCCGGTAAATAACACCAACAGGATGATAACTATCTCAAACTCAATTCGGAGGTGGGTAAAATGAGAAATTTAGTACTGAACTCAAATACAACGCCCTTATTTTGAGTTGCAACGTTCATTGTTGCATTTTGGCATAGACTTACCAAATAATTGGTACCGCCAATTTTGCTTCAAATAAAATGGCCCTTAATAAGTACCATAACAATCCACCAACCACCCTAAAATTCCTAAATTGACCTATCCATTACACTAAGGGCCGGGCTGCGGGTTTGCCCTTTTCTTTTCTCACGACTCTTGAATCATCAGCCATTAAAACGTCAGCTCCCACGCTCACTCATTATCGACGGTCACGATTCTCTTACAAGGAATCTTTTTCCAATTTTCGTTTTCACCTTCAAAAACTTACATCAACAGTGCAGCATATACTCTGTGATCTCTAAAGTGTAAAGTCTGTCCAAATAAAAAATAGTGAGAAAAAAATACTTTAACGGCAAAACTTTCGCCCATAGAAATCAAGTGAGGGACAATATATAAAGGTCGGGATCCATAGAGAAGATAGAACCAACACTCCGAAGCTCTTTCTCAACGGAGATTTCTCAGGTTATCGTCGCTATTTTTCAGGTATCGGATTTCTCTATGAATCACCATCATTTCATTGATTGTTTAGACCTAATCTAGTAATCTTCATCTTCGATCTCATTTCCTCTCTTTTTTTTATTTGTTTTCTGTTTCTTGTTTGTTGATGTAAGCATTTACATGCTAGCCTTCAAAGTATGGAGTGATTGTTGCTGCTGGTGAGGCGAATTGCCTGTTTGTTCTTAGATCTGTGCCTGCGTGCTTGTGTACTCCGCTTGCTTTTTTTGTTTGGGAGCTGATTAGGTCTTACGAGTTCCTTCGTTCTTACTGGTGTAGATTTCAGCCTTGGATCTCTATGAATATGATTTGTTGATAGTGACAATAGATCTTGCGCTTTTGTGCGTGATTTTCATAGTTCATTACTACTCAATCTTGGAGCGTTCAACTATTGAGCGTATTTTGCGACTTATTTCATTTAAGAAGTTGTGTTGCTGATCCTACAATATAAAAATAAGTATAGTTCATGTAATAGTAGAGTTATATTTGCAAGAAACGTGTCTGTCAAAATTTCCCAGTAGGTTGCTGAAGGATGTCCGTAACAATTTTGATATTGAAACCATGCTCCAACTGAAACAAGAGTGTTTCACTTGATTAAGGAAATGTTAAGTTGATGAATAGCTTTGTAATACTAGACAATTGATGAAAGATGTGTGAAATGACACCAAAACAAATGTCACCAAAAAAACGTGACAACATGCAATAGCATTTCTGAACATGCACAAGTTTCTCGAAGCTCTGCCTTTACTGGTGTCTTACCGGTCACAACTCCTTATGAGAGGATGTATATTTAACTGAGCCTATGCATAAAGTTCTTTAAAGTGCTGATGATTTCGAGCAAATTGTTTCTCTGGATTCAGTTGATATAAAGATTCTTTTTGTCACTGTAAATTGCAATACTATCTAGATTATTTGGGTACACTTACCAACAAATTGGGTGTTAGCTGTTAAGCAGTCTTCAGAACTATGAAAAAATAGATAATAATAACCACAATTACAATGTATATTACAATTGTGTTAGATGAACATCTGATTATTATTTCATGGAAAAGATTATGTTGTCAATTCTATAGTCATGAAAAAAATCTAGCTCATGTAATACTAGGTATATTTACAAAGGACATGCCTGTAACTTCTTGCTGTCTGTGTTTACTTTAGTTTTGAATCGAATTACCAATAGTAATTTGAACAGACTGTCTTTCTTCTTTTCTTTTACCAGATTGGTATCTGTTTTCTACGGAAAAAATTTGGTTCTGTTTTCTCGTCTTTAATATAACTAGGTCAGCCAAAACTAGTTTTGCCTCTCTGATAGTTCTAGCCCATTTTATGTGTTCTTTGGAAACTTCTAGAGCTAGATTAATAGTTACTGTCAAATACTTACTATGGCAAATGCTATATAGTCTATATTGCATGATAGAAGACTGTCACTGTCAAATACTACCTATATTTCAGTCCTAAGGACATCAAACATCTCAAACTTTGTCTTGGCCTTGAAGTGTTATGATTTGAAATGATTTTATGCTTCTACATCTTAATTAATATACGATTTCAAGCTTAATGCACCTAGTTGGGTACCTAGAAAAATATTTACTACCAGCCATCAGGTTATATCTGCAAAATTTAATCGCATGCCTTCATTATTCTTTAGCCATAAGGGAGTGAGGTAAGTAAATCCCTCATAAGTGCAGTGCAATCTGCTCCTATTACATAGTCATCGGCTGATGTTCTTCAATCTTCACAGTTGGCTTTGTGTTGTTTTCCATTCTTTAACAGTGCACTGTTCCTGTTACCCTCTGCAATTCAAGAATTCCATGTGGCACTACTCTCCCTTTTTGGTGTAGTATTCCACTATATTTTAATATCTATGATCATTTTTACACTTCAAAAATTAGTATAAATTCAAGAATTCGATGTGGCACCACCCTCATGTTTTGGTGGCACTACTCTCATTTTTTGGTGGAGTATTCCATTCTTTAATAGAGCTTGTTTTCCATTCTTTAATAGTGCACTGTTCCAGTTGGCTTTGTGTTGTTTTCCATTCTTTAATAAGCCAAGTTTTTGAGGACTAAACTTTTGCTGCCATTGTAACAAGAAATTGCATGTTAAATTTGTATTAGATGAATGTGCGATCGAAAATATTGAATCATAATGTACTCAATAATGTTGGTGAAGGCTTTCTGGAAAAAAATTCATGCTACATTTAAAATTGTGATCTATTTATGGATATGTTTTTTTGAAAGAAATAGTATGCTTCCATATGAGTAAGTTATCTTTTTTTTTTAATTTTGAAGATTTACTAGGAACTAAGAATGGCAGCAGCAGCACCAACTACATATTCAGTCAAATCATCTGCCTTTGTTGGACCAAAGGTTGGGTTACTTCATCAGTCAAAATGTACGAGTCTGAAATTTGCTTGCCAGAACCCTCTCAGGGGATTCAGTGGCCTCAAGGCTACGACATCTGTGACTTTTGAGTCAGAGTCCTCCTTTTTGGGCAGGGACAGTTCCGCTACTCTTAAAAACAGTTTCACAGTGACTGCGCAAAAGCCAAACCAGACCTCAACCTATCGTCTGAATCCTCAGGCATCTGCATCCTTCAAGGTAGCTGTTCTTGGTGCTGCTGGTGGAATAGGTCAGCCACTGTCACTTCTGATAAAAATGTCCCCCTTAGTATCAGACTTGCATCTCTACGATATTGCAAATGTGAAGGGAGTTGCAGCTGATCTCAGTCATTGTAACACTCCCTCTCGGGTTGTGGATTTCACTGGGGCATCTGAGTTAGCCGACTGCCTTAAAGGAGTCGATGTTGTTGTCATCCCTGCTGGAGTTCCTAGGAAACCTGGAATGACCCGTGATGACCTATTCAACATAAATGCCGGAATAGTCAAGACCCTGATTGAAGCTGTTGCTGATAACTGTCCCGAAGCATTCATTCACATCATCAGTAACCCAGTTAACTCCACTGTCCCTATTGCAGCTGCTGTTCTCAAGGAGAAGGGAGTTTATGATCCAAAGAAGCTTTTCGGTGTTACCACATTAGATGTCGTTAGGGCAAACACATTTGTTGCCCAAAAGAAGGATTTGAAGCTCGTTGATGTAGATGTGCCCGTTATTGGAGGCCATGCTGGAATTACCATTCTGCCCCTCCTGTCCAAGACTAAGCCGACTGTCACATTCACAGAGGAGGAAATAGAGGAGCTGACTGTTAGGATCCAAAATGCAGGAACTGAAGTTGTGGAGGCTAAGGCAGGAGCAGGCTCTGCTACCCTGTCAATGGCATATGCCGCAGCTCGATTTGTGGAGTCATCTCTTCGAGCTCTGGACGGCGATAGTGATGTCTATGAATGCGCTTTCATACAATCCGAGTTGACTGATCTTCCATTCTTTGCATCAAGAGTTAAACTTGGTAAGAAAGGTGTCGAGGCTGTGATCTCTTCTGAACTCGAAAATTTGACAGAGTATGAATCAAAGGCCTTGGAAGCACTTAAACCCGAGTTGGAGGCAAGTATTGAGAAGGGTGTTGCATTTGCAAACAAGCCACCGCAAGCTGCTTAGACTTCCTTGTTGCAGGTTTGCAAATTCCTGAGATATTAGCAGAAAATAAGCTCTTCTTTTTTGGATAAAAGAAAACAATCGACCATGATTGGAAGTTTTCGTATTTGGCTTAATCATGCCCAGGTTTTGATATCAGATAGGCACACTGATGATTTTGTAGATTAGACTGGTTGTTTCGTGTGGTTATTCTTGTTAAGCTTGAATTACAGCGTGAGATATGAATCCATTAGTGTTGAAATATGCAGCTTTTTCTCAGATATAGAGGCAAAGCACGTTTGCATCGATAATATATTGAAATACAAAATACATAAATGGTCCATTAACTATAGCTCAATCTTTATAAACATCGAGCCTTGTTATTATCCAAAAACGACAAAACTAGAGCCGACTCTGAAATGGAAACTTCTCATTTTATAGCTCTATGAACTCTGTTCATCTTCATCCTTGTGCATGAAAACTGTTCCCAACGTAGAAGCTGCCACCGTTTGATGATGTTGTCACATCCGAGTTTCGGACGGGCCGAATCCTAGTCATGAGCTTTCTTTTTTTGTAGTTAGCCTTGAAACATGCTTGCCTTAGCCTCTTAGTCTTGTCTTCAAGCTGAAGATCAGGCCTTTCCTCCATTAACCTCTGCTCATATGCCAATACTTCTATAGCCTCTCGCACTTTCTTCGAATTCATCTCTTCTTTTCCCATTGCCTAACCACAGAAAAAAAAAACATGTGAGTAGATGATTAATTAAAAACAACCATCCAATTATGCTAAACTGAACTCTAAAAATGATTAAACCCATGATAAACCTGAACATTCTTGATAAGGGTTTGAAGACTCTTGAGCTTTCTATGAGGCCAACGACGAATCCCCAACTCTCGGCACCTCTTCTTCAAAAGGGTAAGTCCAACGTTGAGCTCCTTAGCTGCAACTGTGATCGGCATGTAGAAGTAAGGGCTAATATCCTCCCTCGTAAGAGTCATCTTCGAGTTGTTGATAATATCCGCCGTGTAGTTGTTTTTTCTCTCGATAACACTTTCCGATCTTTCCTTCCGATTCTTCCTCTTATCCTCTTCGCTGCATTGATCAATCTCTATTGACTCCTCAAATTTCATCTCTTGATCAACACCATTCCCAGTACTCCCCATGTTGCTCGAAAACATGGTATCCGGAGCAACATCAAAACCTGATTTTTTGTTTCAGTACTAAGTGAAAACATAGAATACATACAAAAATCAAAATACAGTAGTACATTAATGTAAACTACCTTGAGACAGAAAATGAGTAGGAAAACTCGGTCCGAGATCGATCAATGGCCAATACAAAGGATCATAAGCCAAGTAACTGGTTGCCAAAGGAACAGCAGCATCAATGGTGTTACTACTGCTGCTGCTACTGCCTTCTAAGTATAACTCATCTTGCCAACCAAATGAAGGATTACAGGCGCTTCAAATATAAAAACCAGCAAGTTAATAACAACAAAACTCAAAAATAAAAGGAAAAAAAGAATCATAATTCATATATTATTCAGTATTTACCTGAAATCAAAAGGAGCAACAGGAGGAGATTGAGGTCCTGGAATAGAGAAAAAATCTTCATCCTTGGTAATGGACCAAAATGGAAGTGCATTGCCCTTCTTGTGCCACATGATTCAGAGTATTATGATCGATGATACAGATTAAAATGGGTAATTTTTGGGAAGTGATTTATATAGTAGAATGAGATTCGTAGTATGGGAGATGAAGGGTAATTAATGTTAAGGGAAAATAAACAGTCAAAAGAATCATTACCGAGGTGCCGCCAATTATTTATTTTCATTCATCCGTGTGAAAAAAGTTTGTAACTGCATGCTGATTATGACATGTTATTATTGGCCAATAAATTTTGGTTTTAACTTATCAATGTTAATTAGGATGAATTGATGAGTGTAATTAATTCTCTCGTGGTAAATAAAACTGCTACACGAAAATCGGAGGAGAAAAAATATCTTATTTTTTGGGCAATTTGAAAAATAATAAAATTTGATTACGGTAATCCAAAATTAGTGGGTAATCGGAAAACTGAAAGTATATAGATATGCTTTTGGAAAGACAATTCGATAAGTTATATAATTTGATGTAAAATGGGTTTACGATTGAAGGAGGGGTTATCGAAAAAATATCATTTTTCTCCAAAAGTTAGGTGAAATATTGAAAATTAAAATGTCTAAATAATTCAAGGGCTTTAAGGGCCGAAATTTTTAGAAAGTCCGGACTAGGGATCGGACCAAAATTTTGGTCTGACTCGGATCCAATAAACCTCTTTTCTTAGTTTTATTTATTTATTTATTGTTAATTAATTTTTAGTTCGGCTCGGATCAGGATTAGACTACATTCAAATTGTAGACGGGATTTGCACCGTCCTAGTTTCACCCCCTAAATTTCATCTTCATTCTCTCTTAACAAACATATTCAAAATCAAGAACTTCAAATTTTGAGTTTTAGTTGAAAATTTGTTATTTTTTGAACTTTGGGTAACTAGAAAATCAAACTGAAATCTTAATTTTACAGTATAATTATGAAAAAATAAGTAAGATTTTGGTTAATAGTAAACCAATAATACGGCTAACAGTAGTAGGATACGTTCGGTACTAGTTGAATTATGGGGTTATTTAAAAAAATAATTGTTGGTATATTAAATTTGGGATTGACAATTTTTTCATTATTTAATAAAATTATCGTGATATTATAATCTCCCAAATAATCTCCCAAATAATCTCACTCCTGAGATTGTCCGGCCCTAGATATAATCCTAATTCAAAAAATTGACATATAGGTGTATTTTCAGTTTAAGACACATAAATTCAAAATAAGTTGTTTAAATATTACATTTTTTATGTGAAAATAATCAGTACAAGATAATATATTTTGAAATTAGATCAGACTTTTATACCATCGATAGCAATACAACTATAAAGTTTCCAATAAGATCAGACTTTTGTATCAACTACAGATATACATCTAAACTTATTACTATATCTAATCTAATATCTTTACAAGAAAATTACAAGTCCTTCAACAAATGTTAACAAAACAATATAAATGGTCTTATAAACACTTTTTTAAATGTTTATATAACCTACAATACTTTGCATGCTTATGAAATGTAATTGACATTCAATATGGACTCTGTCAGGCAACAATTTTTGGCATTCTGAATTATGTGTGAGCAAATTATTGCCACTGATGATCGGTCTGTAGAAAAACTTTCAAATTAAATAAGTAAGGTGTCAACTGTCAATACAAAACACTAAAAAATGATACCCAAAATTTAGCATTACATTAATGGTCGTTCTGGATCATAGAACTGCAAAGCGCAACAACAATCACCTTCTGGAGAATCCCCTTCCACGGCCTCTACCACGACCACCGCCTCCCCTGCCACCACCGCCTCCTCCCAACACTTTGTTTACATCACGGTTGCCTTTCATGTTTTCAGGCAGAGGGAGAATTTGATCCACACACTTCCTGAAGCTGAAATCGTCAACAGAATTATCGCTTCTGATGATGAAGAAACAACGGCTTTTGTATTCTGGATGGTACCGAATCTGGAAAGCTTTCACTCCAGGGCCAATCTTCTTTTCCGGATCTGAGTGACCCTTTTTGATCAAGTCCAATAGAACCATCTGCTCGTACTGCACACCGATCATAAAAACTTTAATACCATAACAGCAGAATCTAAGATTATACAAACACTAATATCATCAACAAAAAAATAGAAAGGGCATATCAAGTTAGTTGGTCAATTACAAACCCAAGTGACGATTAGATTTTAGGAGGGTTCATCAAGATTCGGACAAAATTCTAACTAAACCACAGTTTTACAGATCTCATCCATCAAGCCATCAGAAGACGACTTGGACAGAGACACTGGGTCAAGCTGTAGGTGCATGAACAGTACAAAAGTAAATTACAAATAAAAAAGATATGGAGAGAGAATGAATGAAATATGAGCATCAATTTATTCATAAATGGCTAAGATTTTGGCATCTTGGTCAAGTTCATCACAAGACAAACACATTCATAAATGTCCAAGATTTTGTCAACTTCAAGGTGAAGTTTACCCCAAGCCAAACAAATCAGAAGAAGCTGAACCAGAAGAAGCACAGTGCACCTTGAGCGTGAAAGGTGATCAATCTATCATCAATGTACAAAATCAACATAATCCAACCTTGAGCAGTGATCCGGAAAACATTAACGTAGTTCTACATCTATTCTAAATCTACAAATTTATAAATCTGCAAACATAATTGACAAAAAACTGAATCTTAAAGTTACACCCTACTATAGTTGCCTCCATTGGTACCTACTCAATACTAGGCATACACCATTAACAGCATGCCAATACCAATTTGCCACCCAAATTCATAATCCGTACAATCAAATTCCAATACAAGTTTTAAGATTAAAAAAACAATGTTTTATGTTACCTCAGACAGAGCACCCACCAAATCTAGGTATAACTCATTACAAAGATTACTAATCAATAATCCTCATCACGCCAACAGTTTTCAAAATGGAAACCTAATGTTAAAGGAGAATGATGATGAACCATCACACGCAAAAGCAAATAGCAAATCCAGTACTAAAGAATAAACATATAAATAGAAGAAACCTGAACATGCAAGTATGCAACAAAATAATCATATTTTAAGATTCAAACAAAAAAAAAAAAGAAGCGTAATTTAGTACCTGGTTAACATCGAAATTAGGGTTCCAGTAATGAAGAAACTTGAAGAAGTAATCATACATATCCACAGAAGACTTAAAGGTCTTGGGACCAACAGTAACCGGACCCGATTTCTTCTCGTCGGATCCATCTCCTTCCTTCAAATTATCGAGCCTCTCTTCCTCCAGAGACTTATCCACCTTCTGCTTCTTAGTAGCGCCATCCTCATCCTTGTCCTCCTCCTTCTCACCCCCCTCTTCCTCCCTCTCTCGCTTCGCTTTGGAGTCTCCATTGGCGCCATTTGCGGGCGCCTCCTCCTCTGCTACCACCGGTTGGGGTTCTTCAATCTCCATCTCAACTGCGACCACCGGGGCTTCGCTCTGGTCAACCGTCTCAGATACCATGGCTATCGAATCTAGGGTTTATCGATCTCTCTATACGCTAACGCGAAATCTTGTATTGATGTCGTGGGTTTTGCGAATCGTGGGGAGTTAAGGAGTGTGAGAGGAACCTTTAACTGCAGTGTTTGGGCCTGGGTCTTCTTACTTAACCTCTATGGGCCGCTTACTAGAAGAATCACTGTAACCTCTATGGGTTCTAGTATTACAAACTAATAACCGCTGAATTGATAGTCTTGTAGCTACGTGATGTATGTAGTTGTAGTTTTTATTATAATACCCTTTATTTTTGGTTGGACTTGCGGTTGCGGTTTATTTCGAGTTTATTTGACGGTTAGTTTATTTTAAAAAAAACGGTTATATGTGTTTAGTTAGAGTTTTTTTTTAATTAGATATGAAGTATGAAAATGACAACATTGCCCTTCTAATAACACATAGTCACGTGAGAGGCACAACTGTAGTGTGGACAAGAGAGCTGAGTTCTCGACATCACTCTTTTCTCTCGTTCTCTGCAGAGAGTCCTCACGAAGGAGAAGGGAGTCCTCGAGAAGGAGAAGGGAGAAAACGTCAATTGATTCCGCACGAAGAAGGAGAAGGCACAAGTAAGGTCCTTGTTCGATTTTTCCCCTTACGCTCTTCTCTTGTTTTGCTCAATCTGCTGTTGATTTTTTATAGGGTTTGAATATCGTTTTGATCAATTTTCTGTCGATTTTTTTTTAGGGTTTGAAGAAATGTAGAACTAGAAACCTAGGGTGTCGAAAACGCTCCCTTTTAGACCTACTAGCGAAAAGAGTTAGGTTTGTGATTCTTTGAGCGTTTTGCCGGCTATCGATGACGGAGGAACCACCTCCGGCGACTGTACCCTCTGCAAAGGGGGTGGGTGATAAAACAGCCAAGGATTCAATTATGGAGGAAGCAGTACAGATCCCTGTAAGTGCTGCGACTACGATGACGGCTATGGAAGTTAACTTAATGAAAGTGGATGCTTCCATTCCGGCAATGGAGGGTTCTCTGAATATCGACACTAGTATCGCGTGCGAGACAAATTATGTGGGAGATATTGCAAGGACTGAAATGGATGTTGAACTTGAAAAAAGTAACAGTGAGAAGATGGCGAACGAAGTAGACTCGAATAAGAGTGACAATGAGACGATAGATCAATCTCAAGTGCAGATTATGAAGGGTACGGATGTAGAACAATCTTCCAAAGAGACTACTCCTAGCTTAACTGAGAAAGTGAATCTATCCTTTGCTATAGGATGTGATTCAACCAGAAATGGAGGAGGAGGTGTGGACGGTACGAAAATAGGGGGGCCAAACAAGATCTTGGAAAGAAGTCACAACAGGCACTGATGCTGATGCTACCATAGGGGAGAGGAAGATTGATATGAATGCACTAATAGGGAAGATCAAGTTATCTTTCCCGCAAGGGGAAGATGGGGATCCATACTTTGAGATCGACCCAAGTGTTACCGCACCTCTTGAAGAAGAATGGAAACTCTCTATAGTCTTTAAGGTTTTGGGATACTCCATTGCCTTTCCAGTAATGTAGAGAAAGATCAAGGAGCTATGGAAGTTGGGTGAAAATTTAAAACTAATTGATTTAGACAATGAGTTCTTTGTAGCTAGGTTTAAAAACGAGAGTGAACTACTTATGATACTTACGGGAGGGCCATGGTCAATCTTTGGAAGGTGTCTCATCATGCAAAGATGGTCTCCGGATTTTGATACATCGGCAACTATAAATTCAGCCCCAACATGGATAAGGATTACTGCATTCCCATGCAATGGTTCAATGAAGCTCTCCTATGGAACCTTGCGACAGGGGTAGGTAAACCTATTACCATGGATCCAAAAACGCTGAATTTGAATAGAGGCAGGTTTGCGAGGATATGTGTTGAGTTAGACTTAAACAGGCCCTTGAAGAAAGCGATACACATAAACAAGAAACGGTGCGCTGTGGAATACGAAGGACTACATCTCATATGCTTCAAATGTGGCAAGCATGGACACTACGCCTCGCATTGCAAAGGGCCAGGGGATTCATCGACTACTGAACTGAGGAATAAGACGGTAGAGACAAAAACTACAACAAAAGAACGGGATGATCAGGGACAAACATCCCAGTCGGAACACACGCCGCCGGCGGAACCTACCCGGAATCAATATGGACCGTGGATGTTGGTCGGAAGAAGGAATAAAAGCCAGAAAGGAAGGGATATTCCCTATACGGAATATGATCGTAATGAAGGAAATATGAAATATGCATTCCATAATTAAAAACAAGACACAGGTTGCTGGCAGTAGAGAGAATAAAGGCAAGCAATATGGTGAGGATTTGAATAGAAAGAAGACCGCAATAATTTTTGAAGAAAATAGAGGTAAAACTTACGTGCAGAAAACGACAGATTCTGAAGGAGCCAAAACTAATAGGACATATGGGGAGAAGGGACATCATCAACAAATGCAGAAAGACAGGTTTGATAGTTGTAAAGGCAAAGGTCCAGTAGAGGAAAGTACGGAATTGAAAAAGACAACAGGGTTAGTTTTTGAAGCGAAATTCAGTACAGAAAAAGAAGCGGCCATGGAGAAGAAAAATAAGCGTAACAAACTACGGAATGCTAGAAGAAAGTTGGCCAGAAAAGTAAGGCAAGAGGAGGTAGAAAAAACGGAACCGGGAAAGCTAAAAAGACAACGACCGGACAAGGATATAAGGCGAACAGGGTCGTCAGATTCCGAAGACAACGGGGAAGGACCAGAAGATAAACGAAGAGCCCTTGATGGCCCATCTGATACAGTAGAGAAGGAGAGCAAGAGTGAAGAAGGGGGAGATGTAAGCATGGATACATCGTCCAGACAGTCCAACATAGAAGCAAACATAGAAGGGATAGTGATAGGGTCAACCTCTAATGTCCAGACAGTAAAGGAAAGACCTGACAGACTCCACTCGACATTCGAAGCCTCTAAAGAGTTAGAGATGGGCCTAGAAACGAATGATGCAGAAGGCGCAACAAGGGAAAGCGAGATGGATACTACTAATGTCGGTGAGCTGAACGGGAGTGCGAGAACACTTTTGCAGTAAGGTCGATTGGTAATTGCTCCAGGTGTGTAGCTCACCTTTTACATCAGGTTTTATTATGAATTGCATGTTTTGGAATGTTTAGGGAGCCGGAAAGAGCGGCTTTCGTCGTGCTATCAAACATCTATACAAAGCTCACAAAATCGATATCTTAGCAATATTTGAACCCCGCATTTCGGGAACTAGAGCTGAGAAGATTTGTAGTCGCATGAAACTCGGTGGGTGTGTGAGAGTTGATCCGGATGGATTCGAAGGAGGTGTATGGCTATTGTGGGACGATACTCGGTTTCAGATATCGATCATCAGTACATGCACTTTTTTCATCCATGCAAGGGTCTCTTTTAACAACAGAAACGTCCATATTATTGCTGTGTACGCGCCGCCTACGGAGTATAGGAGACGACCTTTCTGGAGTGCCCTTGACAAGGAGCTTGCAGGTATGGATGAACCCTATATAGTAGGGGGAGACTTTAACTGTATCACTGCTAGTCATGAAAGAAGGGGAGGTACTGGTGCCATCCATAGAGATTCTGATACTTTTATAGACATAATTCACAACTATGGTCTCCTCGACATTGGGTTTACGGGAGTTGAATTCACATGGGACGATAGTAAGTCTAGCAACAGAGGGGTTCAAAAAAGACTGGACAGGGTGCTTATGAATCAGGATGCGAGATTGGAGTGGCCAGACGCTTCAATGAGACACTTGGCTAGGTTCTCTTCAGATCATTCACCAATCTTACTTAGATTCCAACCCAACATCATCAAAAGACGTGATAGGAGACCTTTTCGCTTTGAGGCGGCATGAATGACCCACGATGAGTTCCTCCCCATGGTCAAGAGATGCTGGGACATGCATGCGAACTCAGGTATTCCTCTCGATGTTCTAAAAAATTGGCTTATACGTTGGAATCGTCGGGTTTTTGGTGATGTTTTTTGCAGGAAGGAAAAAATCCTAAAGGATCTATGTGAACTCCAAGGTAATACAACTTTAGTACTGACTAGTGCGGGTAAGGCCAAGGAATTGACCTTGCAAACCAAGTTGGAGGAAATCCTAGAGCAAGAGGAAATCATATGGTTTCAAAAGTCGCAAGAACAATGGTTGAACCTAAGAGATAGGAACACCAGATATTTTCATATGTCTACTATCATTAAGAGGAGAATGAATCGAGTTGATGGACTTCGCAAACCGGATGGGACGTGGGAGGAAGATAGTAAGGAACTTGAAAAGCTCACTGTAAGCTTTTTCAAAGAGCTTTACAATAATTCGAATGAGGCATCATCAAGTACAGGTAACTCCTTCGACCTTAATGGTTTTCCTTTGTTCCCTAATGATGTTGTTGCATATCTCCTTAAGAGCATTAACATTGAGGAAGTCTGGAAGGCTAGTAAGAGCATGAGAGCATTCAAAGCACCGGGGATTGACGGTTTCCAACCAGTCTTCTACCAAAAATGTTGGAATATCGTCGGTAATTCTATGACTAGAGAGGTCACCAAGTTTTTTGAGAGTAGGAAGCTGCCAAATGGTATTAATAAGACTATTATATGCCTCATTGCGAAAGTAGGCATGCCAGAGAATATTAAGCAATTCAGGCCCATTGCCCTCTGCAACGTTCTTTACAAAGTCATTTCCAAGGTCATGGTTCAGCGTATGAAAGAATGCATGGATTCTCTTGTGGAACCTACCCAGGGTAGCTTCATTCCAGGGAGGTTCATACAAGATAACATTGTCTTAATGCAGGAAATTATTTATTCAACAAGGAAAAAGAAGACGGGAAGAAAGTGGATGATCCTGAAGCTGGACCTTGAGAAAGCCTATGACAGGATCCAATGGAATTTCGTTGAGGAATCGGTGAGAGTTGCGGGTTTCCCTAGAGAGTGGTGCAATATGATCCGGGAATGCATTACCACCACCACTATGCAAGTGAACTAGAATGGGGAACTTACGGAGGAGTTTTCCCCTGAGAGAGGGCTGAGACAAGGAGATTCGTTATCACCTTATTTGTTTGTTTTGTGTGTAGAAAGATTGAGCCACCTTATTTTGGAAGAAGTGAATCAGGGGAGATGGAAGTCGATACGTCTATCCATAAATGGACCTAAAATCTCCCATCTATTCTTCGCGGACGACTTGACCCTTTTCGCATAAGCTACCCAGGAGCAAATGAAAGTGATACTTGATTGCTTAGACATTTTTTGCAAGGCTTCTGGACAGAAAGTGAGTGTAGAGAAGTCCAAGATTTATGTTTCACCAAATGTGGATAGGAATCTACAACTGGAGCTACAAAGGTTGAGCGGCTTCGAAGTGACTGTAATACTCGGAAAATTTTAATTTTCGTTTAATACCGATCAAATCGGATTCCGATCCAACAACCTTTATTCTTTTTAAATAAATAAAACAAATTGTAATTAAATTTTATCATTTTATGTGACCTTAATACACATAAAATGATAAAGTATGTAACCCGTATAATAATTCCGTTTTTTTTAATAACCGAAAAGCGGTTCTGTGCGAGTAACGAATTATTCCTTCAGCCATCTTTTAATTAGATGAGCAGGCCCAACAGTTGGCCCAGTACCCTTCTTCCGGCCCAAAATATACCTTACCCTAATTGCTGAAAATTTAACCTAATCAAAATCTTAACCTAATCTAACCTTGCCCTAATCCAGCGTACGCTACAACTACGAGTCCCGCTGCACAACCGATACAAATCCAGAACCACCATCGGACCCTCCACGCGTGACTGCCTCCGGCCGGACTCCAGCAGCGCCGACACGCCGGCTCGTCCTCGACGCCGGGATCTGTTGAGACGTCATCCACATGAGTATCGACCCCTTCCCTCATTCCCTTCTTCCTGAGAAATGTAACCACGTTGATGCCACTCCTCTGCACAGCAGGCGCCGGGATCCCGATCGACCTTCTGCACCGACGCTGCAACCGTTGCTCGGCGCTCTAGGCGGCTGCACACCTCCAGTAGGAACAGGCGGAACGCTGCCAACCTGCTGCAGACAGAAGACGGTAAGTCGGCCTCCTGCTATTCCCTTCTCTTCCTCCTCTAGCCTTCATGTACACCCTTAACCGCCTAGTCCTCGCAGCCGCAGAAGACGGACCTCTACTGCTCTGTGGCCATCACAAGCCACGCCTTCACGAACTCTCCTTCTCGCCTCGTCAGGAGGCTACCACGGACCACTGAACCCGCGACCCACTAGACTGAACCCGCGACCCACTAGACTGCTGCACTCGACCCACTGGACTGCTGCACTCGACCACTGGACTGTTGCACTCGACCCACTGGACTACTGCACTCGACCCACTGGACTACTGCACTCGACCCACTGGACTCGTCTTTGGGATATCAATAGCAGCCGGCTCCTTCATTGTTGTGGGTACGTAGGCTTAGCCTTTAATCTTAGTACCATAATGTTGTATAGGGTGTGGTTTGAGTTGATGCATAAGAATGAGAGTAATGTAGATGTGTGGGTTTAGTTTTGGTCCAGAAATGTTGACAGTAGGTATCGAACTAGAGATCTCTTGCATATGCCCATTTCTAGAATTTTAGTTGTACTCATAAGCTGACCTTTTGGAGGATAAGTTTCGATGCCTTAAAATGAACATCCACCATTGAATTTTTAATATGTTGTAGATTGAAATACATAGTTTAATGTGTTAAAGTTTGAGAGAAAGTTAACGGTCGGATTGAGACTTACGAAGTCTTGAAGTAGAGCAGTTGGGCTGTTTTTGCAAAAGAGGAAGAAAATTTGACTAAGTATAGAATTCTAGTTTTATTCCAACTTTAGAGAATTTTATGGGAGAGTTATGAGTAAGTATTTTTTGAGAGATCTTTACCCCGATATTTAGTATGCATATCATAGAGGATCTAAGATTCTATTTTTGGAATTTTTATAACCTTATCCAAGCGGCGTTTATGAACCCAAAATCAGGCTTTAACGACTATGGTTATAAATAAAGAATGTTCGATAACTCTTATAAAATCTTACTAAATCCTTACTTAACTTTTCAATGAGAACTAGATTATGGACAAAGGTTCTAAAAGAAAATATTAGAACTAAATGATAGACTTTGAGAATTTTCGGCACTAAGGGTAAAATGGTCTTTTACCGTAAGAGAGCTTTTTCCGTAATCCCTTCGCAAGAGGTTGGACATCTGGATGTGATTTTGATCCACATGCCTTATTTGACAGGCGTTTGAGTTACCACGGGTTCGGACCGAGTTGAGATTTGAGAAAGCGTTTTTTGATCAAGGTAAGTCCATGCGACTTACTTAGCCGGTTTCTGGATGTTAGTTGTATGATAATGGTGGTGTGTGCGATGTGTGTTTATAATAACAACTTGTTAGGACGACCGTTGTTATTATGTGTTAAGGCCCAAGTGTATGTATAACGGGCCGTGACATCACTGCCCAGCTCTGCCAGGAGACTGGGAGGTTCTCTATACCCAGACCATACAGGTACACGGTGAGATGCATCGGATCCACTCCTGATGGGTACACGGGGGCGGAGGCGAGGTTTGGGAATCCCTCGTGTCACAAAATAAGTATCATTAGAGTGAATGACTTAAATGAAGATAATAAATGGATTGTTTGAAAGCATGATGAGTGTTTATTGTTTTATGTGTCTGTGTGCTATTATTATTCTGCTAATGTTTAGATAACTAGCTAATGGTTGTTTTGTTGTGGTTTTAGTTTTATAGCAGGTTAGAACAGCAGCTGAGTGATCCGGAAGTAGTGGTCAGCCGGGTCACCGTACTCCTTAGAGTGGGGGTTTGGGTTGTTGCTTTGTTGTCTTTTCCTTTTGTTAAGACAGTTAGTCTTTTCCGTTGTTTAAGTACGATAGGCTGTTAGACTTCGTTGCATTCATCCTTTTACAAATATATTTTTATGAATTTCGGTTTTCTTATTTGTGTATTGTTGCAAGATCCTAGTAATATTGTTGTCAAACTGGGGTCGGGACCCATTGTGAGGTCCTAACCAGTAATGTCCCGAGTTCTGAGAATTCGGGGTGTTATAGTGACCAAGAAGTTGGAAAACTATCTGGGAATGCCAATAATCCAAGGTAGAGTGTCGAAAGAAACTTTCTCATGCCTCCTAGATAAGATCAACAACCGTCTTAATGGATGGAGGGGAAGGAATATGAGCTTTGCGGGGAGAGTGACGCTTGTTAAGTCCGTCATCTCCTCCTTACCTATCTACTCGATGTCATCCGTGATACTTCCGAAAAGTGTCTGCGAAGAAGTTGACAAAATGAGCAGGAACTTCATATGGGGGCATAATAACGGAAGTCGCAGAATACACACTGTCGGGTGGAAGACCATCTGTCAACCAAAGGAGAAGGGTGGGTTAGGTATAAAAGCAATGGAGGATCTCAATATGGCGCTGGTAGGAAAAATTGGATGGAGGTTCCTAAAGGACGACTCAAGCCTGTGGACGAGAACCCTAAAGAGCAAATATATTAGAGTGTCGGGACAGCCGCATTTAGACCCGTCGTTTATGTAGAAATGCATACAAAAAGGGATTAGAGAGGTGGTGGTTCCCGAGCACAAATGGCTTGTGGGAAACGGTAGTGACACAACTTTTTGGGAAGACTGTTGGTTGCTTGACAACCCTCTGATCGAACACACAACTGCTGTTGTAGGAGAGATGGAGCGAAATAGGAAAGTTTCAGACTACTGGGATGAGGATAATGGCTGGAGGTGGGATACTATTGGTACGTTACTTACCACATCCACTATTCTCAAACTTGTTGTTGTAAGCTTGAAGAGTACACTAAGCCCTACGTCAGAAGATATTGGTCCTGGAGACAGAGATGAACTAGCGTGGAAATGGAACGCAGACGGAAACTACTCGGTAGCAACAGCTTATTGTATGATCAGGAATGAAATGACAAACTGCTGCATTGATAGTGAGATATTTAAAAAGATATGGAAGATGGGGATCCAAGAGAGAGTGAGATTCTTCATGTGGAGGCTTCTACAGGGAGGAGTTCTAACAAATGAAGAACGATCTCGAAGACATATTAGCACTAGTCCAGACTGCGCGGACTGTCTTGGAATTCCGGAGACACTTGATCATTTGTTCAGGGAATGCGCAGTTAGTAAAGGAGTATGGATGGGACTGAATGCCGGAAACTATGGAGTGAATTTCTTTGACGCACCCTTTGCGATGTGGGTAAGAGGTAATGTTCTATCGAGCCGTAAATTCAATAATTGTTGCGATTGGAATGTGGTGTTTGTGACAGGTCTTTGGCTGCTTGGAGATGGAGAAACGAGAGAATTTTCGAGAAGAAGATCACAAGACCGGATGGACATGTGGTTATTATCGAGACAACCATGGAGGTGATCAAATCGTGGAGGAAGAATAACAACAGCAAACCTCGCACTGTTCAGACCATCACACATGTTAGATGGGACCCTCCTCCAGAGAATAGCTTGAAGATCAATACGGATGGATCTGTTAAAAACGATGGAAGAGTTGCAGTGGCGGGAGTTCTTAGGAACGATAAGGGGGAGTGGCAACTTGGATATGTTGCAAACCTGGGTATATGCACCATCCCTATGGAGGAACTTTGGGACATATACTGCGGGTTGAAGATTGCTTGGGAGAATGGCTACCGTGTTGTGATTTTGGAGTCAGATTCACAACTCGCTATTTCTCTCCTAAGTAGACATATTCCAAGATGTCACCCCCTTGCCAGTCTGGTCAGTAAGTGCCAATACTATCTTAGAAGGGACTGGATTATCCAGTTCCGACATGCTTTCCGTGAGGCGAATAATGTGGCGGATTTCTTAGCTACACTAGCCTTTGGTTTCCGTTTTGGGCTTGTTGTATTGTGTGACCCTCCTGAGGGTGTAGTGGATCTTTTGCATTGCGATGTAAGGGGTTGGGCTATCCCCCGTTTGAGCACTACTTAGCTCTTTTCTTCATATATAATAAGCGCGACTAGATGCGCCGGAGACCACCGACTCTCCTTCACACCAAAAAAAGAAACCTAGGGTGTCTTCTTGAACATATATGTGCCTTTGTGGGATAATTTTCTTGAACATATTTGTGTCTTGTTCGATTTTTCCCTTAATTAGAAAGCTACTAAGCAGAAGCAACATTCATCTACAGTCCATTAGAAGCAAACATTCACCTGTTGTCGATTAGTTAGAGTTTTTTTTTTAATTAGAAAGCTACTAAGCAGTAAAGAGCATTCACCTGATCTATTTCTCTTTAACACAACACAATGCCAGATAATGCCGAACCAAGCAATAAAGAGCATTCATCTGCCGTCCATTAGAACCAAGCACTTAAATAAAATTTGTTTATTGTGTAGTTTTCCTCTACATGTTTACATTCATTTGTATATTTGACTGATTTGTAAAGACTATGCAGAACCTATAACCGTTGATTTTTAGCGTATTGTTTGTCGTCCATATTTTGTCACTTGTTTAATGTTGAATGTTCATTTTAATCATGGTTGAGAATATTGGTAGCTCGGGTGCTAAGGGCAAAGATAAGTCATTTGTGTAGACGGATGCTCTAACTAGAAATCTTCTAGAAATGCTCATTGAATATCAACATCCATATATTGCATTATAAGTTTTCAACGTTGATTTTATCAAAAATTTTGTCAACCGTAGTAAAAGAGTGCATTATAAGTTTTCAACGTTGATTTTATCTCATTATGTGTATTAAAATTTTTTGTTAAATTTATATTGCATAAATCCTATTAACTCTAATAAAATAATTTTATATTTATATATCTATAATAAATATAAATCATATCCCGTGCAGGATACGGGTAATACACTAGTTTAACTTTATAATGTTTTCTACCAACTAATTTATATATCGAGTTCGGACCACCTTCGAGTTAAAACTAAACCATTACTTCCCCTAAAAATCTATGATACAGGTACAACTTTTGTGATGATTTAAGCATGTAATGCATTTCAACTAGACAGACAAATCAACATCCATATATTCAATTGCCATTTTTATTAATTGAAAAGTATGTATACTCACTCGTTTTAATTAAAGCTTTTCATTTCATTCTCCTCTTTTGGTTGATTTTACACTTCATCTTGAAAAGGTCAAATTAGTGTTTAAAGCTTGTTCAGACCTTAACATGATATTAAACTTATATCGAACGTTCTTCCTCTCCTTATCAAACTTTATTTTGGTCAAAAATATTGCTCTAAACTGACTACGAAATATACCACACAAAATTGAAAATAAGTTTAAAAAGTCAAGTGTCTTTTAGGAAAACTTTTAATTATTTTAATTTTATTTAAGAAGAAAAATAAGTTTATGTCATTATTTTAAAGCTTTCATAAGATTATTATTTTAAAAAGTCCAAGATTTTATTTAAGAAGCTTTCAGCTTTCAGCTTTGCATTTTTTAATTTATCTCATTAAAAAATAAGTTTAAAAAGTCAAAATTTTTAATTATTTTAATTTTATTTAAGAAGAAAAAATAATCATTAATCGAAGTTTTTAATTTATGTCTTTTAGGAAAACTGGTTGTAAAAATCTCACAATAAAAAATGTTGAGATAATTTCATAAGATTATTATTATGAAATTAACTGTGATGAGAATTTTTTATATGGTTTAATGTTGATATTGAGATAATTTCTAGAAACAAACCAAACGAACCCTGCAATCGACCCTACAAACCAAATGAGAATTTTTGTCTAAAACGTTTAGTACTTTATTTTGTGATAATATTTGATAATCGTTAAAAAAAATAATGAAAATGATAATGATAGCTCAAGTACGGTTCATTATTCTGGTACGGTTGTGCGGCTGCGTGTGCAGCTGATATTTTTTATTTTTAATTTTTTTTTCTTTTTCCTTTCTTTCGAAATAAATGAAAATGATAGTTCAAAACTTATAAAAGATATTGCATAACTTATAAAAAGATATTGCATAACTTATAATTGAATAGTTCATAACATATAAACGATAAATTTACAAATAATAATATATTAAAAAGTAATAGTTTATGAATTATATGTGAATAGTTCAAAGTTTATAAGAGAATAATGCAGAATTTATAACTTGGTAGTTCAAAAAAATTTCATTCGTTTTTGAGGAAAAAAAAATTCAATCGTTTCTGGAAAAATAAAATAAAATTTTGGACACGTTTCAGCCGCATACGCAGCCACACAACAGTAACCGGAAAAAGTAAACCGTACCTGAACATTAACCTTAGAAGATAATCATATTTAGCCTATTAAAATAAGTGTAATTTATATATAATTTGTAAGAAATGGGGTTGAATTGAATGATAATACCGTGCCGAACACTACCCAGTCTTCACCAAACTCTTGTCCCCTTTTCGTGTCTTCAAAATCCTATAATAGACATGGACCCAACTCTAACGTCAATACGAACGAAATCAATCCCGTGTTTTGATATTAATTAATCTGCTTAGGATCAACGACATCAATAATCACAATTGGTGATCTATTGATTCATCGTCTAATTTCACAGGAGCCCTTTTAATTTGGGTCAAGTCAAAGCAGAGGAGCCTTTGTGGGTGTGGCTATGCTAGTTGCCGCGATTGAACTTTCCTCCCTTGTGATCCTATATTCTTATCCCCCTTCCCTCAAGAAATAGACCAAATCATCTCTTTCTTTCTTTGTATTTTCTTTCCCTATATATTCCTTTCTCTATTTCAATTTGCAACTATCTGTCCATATACATCCATTTCCGATACACGTTTGTGACAATAGCACTGTGTTCTAGAAATCATTTCAGGTAAATTCATGTCCTTCAAGATGCGATTCTTGATGGGTTTTGTTTTCTCTTCGTTTTCGTTATTTTGTGATTTGATTCGATGGGTTTTGGTTATGTTGGGGGAACGTTTCCTGGGTATCCCACTTTCTTTCGGGTTCTAGGGTTTTTGATGTTGTTGAACTGTTCATTTGATGATATTTCCTAGGGTTGATTTTGCGCATTTTGGAGTCAACTTTGTTTCATTTCTAGGGTTTGGAGATTAATTGCTAAATTGTGGAACGTTTGCTGCGTTTTTCTTTGTATCTTCCTGGTAATCTTTGTGTTTGGGTCAAGCCCTTTCTGTATTCACTGTTTGAAAAAGGTGAGAAGGGTATGGTAGTGGGACACTGAGAAGCAGTATATTTCCATGCTTTTTAGGGGGATAATATGATTATATGTTCCCATTGAGGCAATACATTTGAGTACTCTAAACAATATCACATGATTTCACTTTTGTAGGTTGTTTATTTTGGGCTGAAAAGGATCTGATGTGCATTTTTCTATATTGTGAAACCTGAACCTTTTTTTTAATCAGGCTTTTGATCTGACGAGGAATGGGAGATCATCTAGTTGTGTGTGTAGATACTGTCACCGAACAAGAAACCTTACCGTCCAAGCAAGGGGACGGAGTCTCTAGAAGTTCAAGCGGTAGTTCTTGCAATCTTGTCGCCGAGTCTTCCAATGTGGTTGTTGAAGAGGGTGCATTTGAAGAATCAGGGGTCCCTGACGAAGAGCAACCACTTATTCAGGCGATAGAATGCCGTATTTGCCAGGAGGAGGACAGCATAAAAAATTTGGAGGCCCCTTGTGCTTGTAGTGGAAGTTTGAAGGTGAACATTTTCATCATCTTTTGGCACCATCATGTGAATCGAATAAGTGTTGTCAAGTGGGCTATTTAGAGCTCAATTCGTGATTTTGACTGAATTAGACTGCTCCGGTGACACAAACTACATTCTATACCCTTGAATGTGCTGAAGTTTTTAGCACAAAGAATGTTTCATTGTTACCGCGTGTGGGTCTGGTATCTGTACATTCGACATTTTTTCTTCTTTTCATAATTCAAGGGACTTTGAGTCAAGTAACATGCTCTTTGTAGGATCATGTATTTCTGTACGAGTGTATCTTTGTCTCTGCTAACGGCCTTCCTTTTTTCATTTATGAATCCAGTTTGCTCACAGAAAGTGTGTACAACGATGGTGCAATGAGAAAGGGGACATAACTTGTGAAATCTGTCATCAGGTATGTTACTGTTTTTAATTTATAACCCTGGCTATTTTCTTTCTAATGAAATAATTATGTGGTCCTGAATGTGTGGGTAGATCCTTCAATAATACTTGAAAATATCCATGCTTTCAGATGCTCTTTCAGTTCCTAGTTTTTTGCCGAGCACTAGAATGTTAGTGTTTCGTTCTGCATTGTTACTTTCAAGAGGGATAAAAAATGCATGGAGGAGAAGAAACACTCAAAGATGGCATGATTATGTTCTATTTTTCTTCTTGTGTTTTTTTATACATGTAACATTAATCATTCATAAGCTTCTCTTTGCTAAATTGAAACACCAAGTGTCATCTATAAATTTTATCATCTTACAATCGACAAAGCAACTAGATTAACTATCCGTCAAGCTAATATTCTTGAGCTATACTTGCATTCAATTTTACACTAATCACCTGAACTAATCTTTAAATGGTCTCTTTCCCCCAGCTTTACCAACCTGGCTATACTGCTCCCCCACCAAGTTCTAATGACACCGCAATTGACATCAGGCAAGTTTTTTGTTAACGTTTTCATGTCTCTTGTAGTTTCATGGTATTACTTGAAGTAGTATGATACTATGTTTGTTTTGGAAAATAAACTGAATGGTGTTTGCTTGCTGTCATCTGCTTCACCTGGTATAAAACTTGTTACTATCATCGAGGTAGCACGCATAAATAAAACTTGCATTCATATCAGTTGCCTAACAATCGCTTACTGTTTGGATTAGATAAATCAATTAGATCCTGAGCTCATGCAATTTCCTTGCAAACACATTATACTGAATAAGCGATCAGGATTTTCTGCCCAATGCTGGATGATCCAATGGCTTGATATTTTTGTAGAGGAAGAATACAAATTCTAGGAAAATGATATTATTTGTGACAAAAGGAAGGATACAAATTTTAGGAAAATGATCCTCAAGGTCTTAATTTACCCAACACACACTACTATATTTTTGTTTAAGCGGCAAAAGTAACACTTTTTTTAACCTATGAGTTATAATCCTTTTATGTTATGTTTTTCCTATTATGTATAGTTAATTCTCTATGATAAATTCGATTCTAAGTTTTGCTGATTCTATCCTAATAGTGTAATCATGTTTACAGTGGAAGTTGGGCTGTTGCTGGTGCACCTTTGGACTTGAACGATCCTCGTCTTTTGGCCATGGCAGCTGCTGAAAGGCATTTACTGGAGACTGAATATGATGAATATGCTGACAATAATGCGAATGGAGCTGCATTTTGCCGATCTGCTGCTCTGATTGTAAGTTTACTTCCAATTTTGGTCTTTGAATGCTATCCTTCTGTCATTGTTAGAGCTTTCATGTTCTTTCTCTTGTTGCAAATAATAGCTCAGGGTGTGGTCCCATACATCTTAAACTAATCTGTATCAAGTGTGATAGACTAATGATATTCAAGTGGGAAATTTCTTTCTTCTTGCCAGTCTCTGTCACTTGCCCTGCATTAACTCCTCTAATCTAGTTGGCTTTTCTAAGTGAAGTTGGTCTTATCCAAGTTTATTGGCCATTAAAGCTTGTCATTTACAGTGTCACCAATCAAGATGAAGCTTCCTCCACATTTCTTTCTTGTTTTCAGTTAAATTTTACATTTCTATGGTGCCAAAAGATTCCAGTCCTGTATATCTTACTTCTCATTAATACCTTCATACAAGGTTTTAGCTTTGAAAAATCATCTAATTGTGGAAGCCTATTGAAATGCTACATTGTCGGTGCTTTGTTGTTTTGTCTGCCATTTGAGATCATAGTTTGACCTGATCATAGATATCACGACTGCTACCTTACAACAAATTTTGTCTTCATATTTGTCCGGTTGAGACATTGCAGTTCTTTAATTGTGAATGGGTTTCACCTGAATGTGTTATAGTTCTGACTTACTTATAATTTGGCAGTTAATGGCTTTGTTGCTCTTGAGGCATGCTCTTACAATTACCAACCCCAACGGGGATGAAGATGATGTTTCAACATTTTTCTCAGTGAGTCTTGCAATTCTTGTTGTCCTTACTTTAGTGAATGTTTTTTGTTATTGCGTGCGTTTGACAAGTTATTTATATTTCTATTGTGCAGCTTTTCTTGCTTCGTGCTGCTGGGTTTCTCCTCCCTTGCTACATCATGGCATGGGCAATTAGTATCCTCCAACGCCGAAGACAAAGACAGGTTAGTCACTGCACTAATGCTAAAATATAGAGAACTTGCCCTTATGGCATTTTTAACAACAAAGGGAAACCTATTTTCTTTTATGACACTGGTACAAGGACCAAGCTGTTTACTTCTATATTGCAATTAAAAAAAGAAGCAAAAGTAAGCTATTTTTGTATGTTTGAAGAAGCGTTAGTTCTCTTTTATTTTTTTAATTATAAACTACAGCCACTATTTATTTTCCTTTCGAAATGCACTAGTTGGCATAAACTAAAAAAAATTGCTTTGATTTTTCTGTTTATTTATAGGTTTTAAATCTACTTCCAAACATATATCCTTAAATTTTATTTCTGTAATTATTAAATCACCAGGAAGCAGCAGCTCTAGCAGCTAGTGAAGTGGCATACATGTTTCAGGCAGGGCAGCACAGAGGCCTGCAAGTTACAATAGCGCCTGGGCCTTCGGTTGTAACTACACATCACCAAGAGGCAGAACCTCAATGATCTATATTGTATTTGTCAGTTCAAGTAAGTTTGCAGTGGAATCCATATGCCAATATCATTGGTTATAACCGGATATTTGAGCTCTATATCCTTCTCTTCAGCATTTCCCGTCTTTACAAGTCCTTTCATTGTGAATTATGTATCTCCTTAAAAAATAGCTCAACTTATCCATTTTTACCACCATCTTTGTATGTACATTAGATGTCACTTTACGGTAATACCGGATGCGCTGTTTGAAATGCTGTAATGGCTGTAACTTGTATTGTAGGCAATGGTACTCGTTGCTATATTTGCGTTGTAATATGCTTTTCATTCGATGTCAAAACAGGCTACACAATACAGTACCTAAAGAACCTTATATTGATGTATGCTGTTTTCTCAAAGAGGTGTCCTCTTGGCCTGGTTCGCGGTATTTTGTATCGAGCATAAAGCTCTTTTGGTGCCTTGGCTACCCAAAAAAGCCTACAGAAGGTGAAGCTTCGGGCTGTGCAAGTGCGAGTAGGGTTGTGCATAAGGTCCAGAAAATGAGCTTAAAATGACGCCTTGTCCACTTTGTGACTAAACAAACATATTTTGGTAGTTTGCAATGTGTTTAGTTTTAGTAACGTTCAACATTGTTAGTGATCCAATAAAAGAAAACACATTGATAGTGATGGTTGGTCTTGAAAGTTACAATGTAACTCTTCTTTCACTTTAATACTTGGCTTAGATGCAACAAAAGCAGTGACCCACATCAATTGCAACGTTTATTGTTACTAGACAAGTGCTTCTATTGGCCCATGACCACTCTCTCAAATTGAGGTGCGGAGTTCTTTGCTCTTTTGTCCTTTTAATGAGTATGGTTTTCAATTCATCCATTGTTTTTGTAAAGAAAGTAATTCGATGCATCGAGAGAACCGAGTAAATGATAGACAAAACAAATACGAGGAAAACGATGAACTACAGATAGAAACAACACATGACGATGAGAGTTGAGGTTGAAAAAATGTTAATCTTGTCAAGTTCCATGTTAAAAACAAGAAGAAACCAAGCTTGTTTTGTTAGATAGTTTGATTCTTTTGTTTGAAGGGTGGTGAAATGATAAGAGTTGGAAGGGGAGAAAAGAAAAGCATAAAGAGCAACCCATTAAGCACAAGAAACCAAGGTTGCAAATTTTTATTTTTATTTTTTTTTATCTTTTGCATTGGATTTGCATTACATAGAGGGGAGAGCTTTGAATTCTAAAGTGAAATCAAGCACATTGTAACACCAAAAGAGGTCTCACTTACAAGGCTTAATCTTGATACAACCCAACTTAATTTCAAATCTGAAAAGTATGAACCCTATGCTACATTATGACTCTTAGTAATCCAAATATTCAAAGATTTGTAGAAAATGTTTGATATGAGCTATACTAGATAAGCATTGGAGAAAGTGACAATGAGATGGCAAGGCGGTTAAGAATAGAAGAAGCTTGGTCCAAAAGAGAAATGATAGGAATGTAGGGAACATTTGAAAAGATACTTGTCTTCCCTAGGATGGTGTTCTTCTTCTAAACCTTAACTTTTTGTTCAAACTTAACTTAGGAAACATCCCTTTTTCTTATGACAGGTACAGCTCATGATTGGGATGAAGATAGGTGAATCTTGTAATCTCCCTAGCTTAGCTTTGCTCTCTTTGGGTCCCTCAAACTTGCTTCTTTACTTTTGTTTACTTCCATACCTTTTTAAGCCTTCTAATTCACATAAAATCCCATGCCTTCACAGCTTCACTACTACATGTTGAGACTTAGAGAGCCTAAGGCAAGCAAAACACCTACAATTTCTTCTTCTTCTTCTTTAACAACATGAGCTGTTTTGGCCATAATGTGGCCTTGTTACTCATTTGTGTCGGGTTTCTAGCCGTTCATCCGGAGAAGGTATCCGGAGCACTTACAAGCGTGGACATAGCTCTAAGAGGCCACTTTCCAGGAAGATCACTTATCCTTCAAGCAAATAAGCTGAATGATTTGCAGCTTAGGAAAAGTCTTGCTCCTGTCCCTTGTGTGTCATTTGATCCTAGCCAGTCGAGTGAAAGAAGAGCTGGAAAGGGAGGATCAGAC
Source organism: Fagopyrum esculentum (assembly GCA_033239045.1). NCBI lineage: Eukaryota > Viridiplantae > Streptophyta > Magnoliopsida > Caryophyllales > Polygonaceae > Fagopyrum > Fagopyrum esculentum. The sequence goes on along the minus strand of BSUD01000002.1, from coordinate 149,446,723 downwards.
CCGATTCACAATAGAAGCCTACCAAAGCACTGAGAGATTGCTAGGCTTTTTCTAAGAGGATAGCAATCACAAATTTATATTCTTTCCTCCTCAGAAGTCCCTACATTTGGAGTTGCTGGCTTGCTTGCCTTTCGATTTTCGGTTCTTTAGTAGCTTTCATTGTTCTGCAACACAATAGGTGCCATGTATGAAAGACCTATTAGATCATCTCCGTTTTGTAGAATCATAGAACCTAGAAAGTAGCCAAAGCGTATAAATATAGAGCATGCATCACAATTCTGGTCAGTACACACAATCATATATATATATATATAGTCTTTAATGTATGTTTACTGCACTAGAGTGTTTCTTGGAGCAATTTGCTCATCTAATACAAATTACAATTCTGCAATCCCATCAAACTTGAAGAACTGAACTGTTTCCTGCATAAAAACCTCAAGACAGAAACATCAGAAAGTGCTTAATGCATTTTCGAAAAATGTATTTCCTGGAACCTTGGATACATTGTCTGTGCTTGCCTGTACATGCTCAACATAACAGAACAATGGAAAATAAAACCTACAGTATAAAAGTTGCATTCCTGTTCTCACAAGTATTACAATGGCAAAGCAACCCCGTGCACTGCTCTTCCCGGATTCTATCGCTCTTCAAACACACCCTGGGGTCTTCGGTATTTTCTCTTCCTGTGATTATTACTAACAGTAGAGAGCTTACGTGCGACTGCCTGCCAAATCATGTCTACAGCATCATCAGGTTGTGATGGAAACTGGTACTCGAAGTGATGGGCCACTTCCTTTAGTCTTTTCCACATCTTGGTCCACTCATCCTTTTGAATTCCCCTAAGCAGGTTTACCAAAAATCCCTTCTTCATTGAGTCGGATGAGAGGACAAACACCGAGAACTCTGAGTAGTCGAGTGCATCCTCATAGGGGAGCTCAATGTCATCACTGATTATGACAGGGACGCAATGGCTGACAATAGCATCAAACAGGCGGTTGGAGGAGGGAGTGTCTCCTGCAATGTTCAAGCAGAACTTGGAAGATTCCATTCCTTGGCTTGCTTGCCGGGCTCCATTCCTTTGAGAGAGGCTCCCAAAGGTGAAGTGGACATCCTTTTCATCTTTCATAAGGTAGTATAGCTCTTGGCGGATTGTTCCTCCCTAAATAACAAGAAAAAGAAGTTGATTTTTGGAAACGCGAAGACAAAAATTGAGAATAAATAACTAAGGGCCTGTTTGGATGCAAAAAGCACGTTCTATACACATGTTTTATAGCCTGTAATACATTTCAGTGAGAAAAGGGTTGTTTGGATGCTTTACAATTTCCATTATACTGTATTATTGACAAAGCAATAGTTGTATGCAACATAGGAAAGGCGGAAATTTATATTTTTTCTGCTAAACATAATAGAGGAACTTTTGGTGTATTACTGGTGCACAGTGAGGTTTTTCCAAGATCACAATTGTAATCGTTATGTTGGTGACAGATCCAGAAGTAATTAAACATCTACATTCAATCTTTTTCCTAGTTTGGAAGGAGTAATTTCAAGTAAAAGGATACATAGCCAACTCTATATATGATAGTATGAACTGTGAACTCTTGTTCTTATATGAATGTTCAATAGTAATCTTATCAGAAAATTTCTAATCAGAACAGGAAAAAAAGAAGCAGAAATAAGTATCAAACACAGCATACATAATTACATATCCTGAACAATTTATACAAAAAATGGAACATAATAGAGAGATGGTAACTCACATCTTTCCGGTAGATAGCCCCTTGGAAATATGCTAATATAGGACGTTGCTCAAAGGGGTCCAAACTTTTTCCGTTGTTGGTTGAGACTACATGCTTGTATGGGGCAATGACATCCTTATCCAGATTAGCAATCTCGGTTGGATACCTTCCAAAGTCAGCAAGTATAAATCTTGCAGAGCCGAGTGTTGTCCTAGCATATAACATACTGTTAGGATGATGAGCTACAATCACATGGTCTTCTCCACCGGAACGTCTCCACTCACTCCTACTGATCAGAAACTCCACCAATCGATCTTGCAACTCCTTATCCAAACTAGGCTTATTCCCACGGGGTTTTGAGTGGCGGTTGTAGCTCAAAGAAGCAAAGAACGGCACAAAGACAACATCAGCCTCGCTTGAATTTGAAACTCTAATAGCAGTACATGGCCTTGCAATGTTATTGTTGTTGGATGACAGAAGATCAAGAGTGAGCCAATACTCTATACTATGTTGCTTGTTTAAACCGCCCGGGTATGACGGAACTGCACTAATGTTGCTAACATCAGGCCATTTCTTGTTCACTTTCCCCTTCCAACCCAATAGCCCAAAATGAAATTCAGGTGGCATGTCATACATGTAAACCTTAAGCCTAGCTTGGCTTGAATCACAAACGTCCGGCTCCGGATTATAAAGTCTGTTATCAAGCGGTATTAGTTCTGTTTCGATATCATCCGTAGACGGCTTCATATCATTTGCATGCTCCAAAGGATCCAATGGCTCCTCAGAAGAAAGTAACTTAAAAACTGAATTGGGTGTGTGATTACTGTCATCTGAACGAAAGAGGAGCATAATAGAGGAGATCAAAAGCAGCATGGAGATTGAAATCAGGGCAATAAGAAACCTCGTCGACGATACTGATTTCTCCCCCATTGCTGAAACCCTTGCTCACGCAAATCATCGAAGGGAAGAACGATTTCTCAATTGTTGTTCACACTAAATACTCCTAAATAGACATTCAAGACTCGTTCGCTTCAGGTGTTTAACCACAAATCATTGAGCTTGATTCCAACACAAATGAACTGTACAAACACAAAATCCCAAATCATGAACAGAAATTTCATAGCTTGTAACCCTAGACACCAATTTAGATTCTTGATAACTGTAATCAAGTTTAGAAAAGGGGCAATAACATGAGAGGGAAAAAACAGAAGTGAACATGAACAGCATCCAGAACAAAAAATCATGCCATTAATAGAAAAAATCAACAAAACAACGAAAGTAGACATTTATCTAAGAACTTACAAAGAACAGGGCATATCATTCATCTGATCAAAGCAGAAGGAAAACTTACTCTTTTTATTATTTGTATCTTCGATGGGATGAATAAGCCTTCCCCAGAAACGGAGAAACCTCGATACCAACAGGAACTACGTTACTCAATTGAAGTTGAAGTTACAACTTTCAAGTAAATTAATGGAAACTAGTAGACTGGAGATTAGAATATTGGAAAAAATTTGCAAGAAAGGTGGGACCCTTTCCCTTTGCCACTTTCTCCTCCACCCTGTTTATGAGGAAAAAAAAAAAAAAAGCTGCATGCTTTATTAAGCATAAAACGCGAAACAAGAAAAGGGGATCCAAATTAAAACATCAAAACGTCGGTGATATGGTGGGTCAGCTGCGGAGAAGGTAAGTAATTTTGAATTTGGGGAATCCATTGGCGACCTGGGATGAGGTTGATCGGAGAAAGAGGATGAATCAGTTTGTTAGGAATTTTCTTCTAAGAAATCGATTTATTTCCATGGTCAAAATGAAAACGGTAACGTGGAGGAGCAAATGAGTGGGGCCCGTCTACCGACAGACCAACGGCAGACGTTATTGGGCATTCAGGTTTTCGTCAAACTTGGCAGAAGTGTCTGCAGACCGACGATTTTGCGTGTACTCTATATTCAATTTTGAGATTCAAAATTATAGTGATCAGAGAAATGGTCATTACTGATTACAGCACTGTGAAAAACTCAGTCAATATCTACCCTCTCTATTATAGATCTGTACCGGGAGTAGAACTATCAAACAAGCCACGTGAACCGGGTTTTAGTCGGCTCATCTTGGATCTATAAGTCAGACCATCACATGGTTCCAGTTTACTGATCAAAGAAGGTGAAAAAGATAGGTTAATAAACCTAAGGTCATATTTACAGAAAAAAAAAGTTAGCGATGCAGAGCATTTTGGAACCACTTCTATAATTTTCTTAATTTAGGGTTTAAGATCTCTTGTTAGAGAAAATATCTCTCATTAGAGATGTTCAATGAAAAATATCAAAGGTTAGATCTCTAAGTACATTTACACATTAAATATATTATTTACTCAATTTCTTATGAATGTATATTTTCAACTTAGTTTTAAAAGAAAAAAATTGTGCGTACAAGAATGAGTAAATGCTTGAAAATTAAAATTTATAAATATAGATCAAAATATCGTGTTTGAGATGATTTGATAAACATGCTATAGAAAATATGAGAGATGATGATGTTCTAAATCTAGTGGTGGGCATGGGATGAGACGAGATTGTGGTCATTCATGTCTCGTCCGACTATTTTACATGGGGCGAGATCGAGATGGGCCTTGAGTTTTTTAGATTGAATCTCATCGAGTCTTATCCTAGTTGGGATCAGAACGAGCCCAATCCTTCTTATTCATTAATTTCTACCTTAATATATTGTAACCTTCATGTGTAGTTTACCAAACAAGTCCTAATAATATTTTGCCCAGCTGTGGTAGATCTATTGGGCTATAAACACCTATTATTGGATTGGGCTATAAGCCTATAATACAATTGAAGCTATATCCTAAATTCGTACTCAATTTAGTCACGCTAATTAGGTTGGATAATAATGTAGGGAGCACATGGGCTTTCAATCCAACCGTACGTAGATATTATGTACATTATTCTACTCCGTATAATATAGTATATCCATGTCGACCGTCAAATTCACATTAAATTCAACGTCTATGACTCCGATCCCTCAATTATTCCCATATATATATATATATATATATATATATATATATATATATATATATATATATACACACACGTAACTATACCGCCGAATATACGTAAACACCGGTATTATCGTGTGAACGTGTAAACACCGAATATACGTAATTATACCGTCGAATATATGTGACTATACCGCCGAATATATAGAATTAGGTCCGACGAATATTTCTGCCATTAATTACACGATTTCCCCCCCTTTAATATCGCATAATCTCAGCCATCTATTTAACGATCTAACGGATACAATTTGTTCTCATTGTACATGTTAAGAGTTGTTTATACGGGAGTCCACCTCTATATATATATATATAGAGGGTATTATTCAAGTAAGGCCCATTATTGCGGTACGGCCGTGCGGCCGTACCGCAGGGCGACACGTGTCCCGAAAAAAAAAAAAAAAAATTTTTTTTTTTTTTTTTT
>BSUD01000002.1:149404243-149441084 GCA_033239045.1 Fagopyrum esculentum | reverse complement strand
AAAAAATATTTTCGGGACACGTGTCGCCCTGCGGTACAGCCGTACGGCCGTACCGCAAAAAGAGGGCCGTACCTGAACATTAGCCTATATATATATATATATATATATATAATTTTAAGAAAATTTGTACTTATATACGTGTATTAGTTGTATCTTTAGATAAACAAATAAAAATAAAAATAAAGATCTTGGATCTAATTATATATAGTATAGCTAGCGGGGCCCAGCCAACAAGATGAAACAGAAAAAAAGGCCATTAAATAGAAAATACGAACAATAAATCACCTTAAATTACGGTGTAAATGGCTCTGAAATTACGCGCTTTATCTTTACAAACTGTAATGTCTGTGACAGACAAATTTGTGGGCCGACAAGAATAATGCTCTTATCGTTGCACTTCAATGTTACACACTACTTCAACGTAAAATAGCGAAATGCGTGCATGTGAACGAATAATACGAATCACAAATCATAATGAATACTGCGGTAAATATATTATAACTCTCAAATGAGTTCTCCAAATTACAATAACAATTGTGCTACAGCCCAAACGAGCAATTTGGGCCCACGACAGCAGTAAATAGATTAATACTAGTACTGGGGTGGCATGAGTCGTAAATAAGATGGGAAATCAAGGGCATTTAGGTCCACCTTCCTTGGTCTTCCAGTTGTTGTAGCAAGGACAGACTTGCTTGTTGCCATAGTAACCAGGAGGGACGCACTCGCATTTGTTGCAGCACTTTTGACAGAAGAACATGCATGGCTTGTGGTACTGTGTTCTACTGCATCTTCTCGTGCATTGCCCCAGACATTCTGTTTATTTCCAATATTTAGCCTATATTTTTAATTTCAAATTATATAACCAAATTTTCAGATTCAACTTATACTAAACCCTTACGAGATGGAAGCACGCTGCCGGATCCGTAATGGTTTCGCCCTCGGGCCAAAGCCTGTGTACAAAAATTCAAGTTTTTAGAAACGAAATTACATGATTTGGAAAATTAAGGTCACAATTGGGAATGTAGAAAGTACCTCTGAAGCGAGCATAGAGAAGGCGAGAAATGCGACTAGGAGAAGAGCGGAGAACTTCGTCGAATTCGCCATGGCTGCTTTCTGATCTGCTTAATTTGAGTTTGGGATGAGTTTGTTGGTTTCAGGGTTGAAGAAGAATGCCTTTTTATAGAGAGGATTTTCAACAAATTGTGCAACTCGCCACAAACTTTTGATTATTTAATTTATTATCCTCAGCAGTTTAACAACGGTGGTTTCGGACACCTTTTTTTCCGCTGTGGGTCCCACTTCTCACATTGGGTAAATCTGTAAATTACAGTGTTTATGTTTCCCGTAAATTAATTCTCTAACAATCAACTACCACACCATTTTTTTATTATTATAAATTTAGGAAATGTTGAAGTATTATTGTTCGTGATTGTCTAAAAGACAAACAATTTTAAACATAAAAAGTAATTTAAAGATAATTTTTGTGGCATAATTGCGTGGTGTGTCAGTATGACAATAATTACACACATCAGTTATCAGTCTTCACATGGAGGATTATTAGCAATTTGTTTTACTGTTTTGAGAATTCACACCAATTGTGGTTCTTTAAAATTTCTAATAAAATCAGAATTCAAAAAAAAATAAATGGTTTATCTAAAGACATACCGAATCTAGACTCGTCAAAGAAGCAAAGATTCAAACTGAAGTCGGATATAACAATTTCGATCTCTCATGGTCAACTCAAAATTTTTTAGAGTTAGAGTGTCTTGATGACACACAAATTGTCACCTTCAATTGCGATCTTTTTTTAATTTTAAGCCGATAGCTTCTTACAAACACGTTTGAAGCGTAAAGTCTTCTACTTTTAGTGCCGAATTAACATTATTATTTTTTACTCAAGACTAAAAATCTCTCCATTGTGTTTCCGAATTACAAAACCGATGAAGGCAATTCTAGAGTCGAGTTTACAACCATCGAAATAAAGTTTGGATATTCAAAACTATGATATATTTATTTTTCTCATTTGATGTTATTTTTTTAATGTTTGGTAGTTTTTTTTGTTGGTGTCTAATGTCATAGTCATCTCATCTTTGATAATTGTTTGTCATTAGTGAATTTGATTTTTAATCAAAGCAATTGTGTTATTAAAAGATTCGAGAGTCTCATTATTGAAAATAGTTTTGTTTTTAAGAGAATCAAACATAAAAACGCCCCATCAAATGGAAGCAAACCAAGTGAATTTTTTTGTCAAAATTTTTCTTTAATTTTATGAAGAATGTCAATTGTTTTTTATTCTCATGGTTGATGTTATTTATTTTGGTCAAGATTGTTCTATCCATTTTATTAATGATTTGTTTGGTAAAAGGGAACTCATAAGTAAATGATAAAAGTGTTTAAGTTGGTAGTTACACATTTTTACAATTTTGAGTGACCGAATTTTCTTTTAGTTTTGTCGCTTTTTTTTAATCCAAAATTTGAAAATTTCTATAGGAAGTTATTTACTTTATGTTGTGAGTTCAGTTCCAAATCATGTTGCACACATTTTTTTAAAGGGAAAACGACACTATTCAATAGATTAATCTCAGCCAAAATAATGGCATGTACATCATATAGGAAAGATCCATCAAATACTTCCTCTAAGCCAGAAGACGAAAAATGTTTTTGCTAAAGCATCAATCAACCTATTTGTTGAGTGTGAAATGTAATCTAAAAAGAAAGACGAGAAGGAAAGACAAATTTGTTTGATATCATCCATGATCAGGCCCCCGTATGGCGCGTTTGGAAACTCCGTCGCAAATTCCATCACAACCGTCATGGAATCCGTTTCTACGATCACGTGTTGTAGTTGTTTTTTACTCACTTCCATGTCACACGCATTAATATGAGTGGAACACTTATCTTCCATTAAAAGCTAAGAAGCAAATTCGGTGGAAAACCATCCACTTTGTTTACACCCCAGTATAATATATCTTGTATTTTATTTTTTCGAATAATTGTTTGCTTAGTTTTCTCCAAGATATTCAGAGTAATAATATTTTGGAGCTCATTGTTAATTTTGTTAATATCTCATTTCTTGTAATTGTTCATATAATGATTTAGTTTTGTGTTGGTAATAATTTGATTTACAATTTGAACCAATTTTATAAGTGGCGATGTGATAATCCAGTTATCATGCCATAAATTGATCGAGTTGTCACCACCGACCTACTAGATAAATTTTTTCTAACGTCGAAACATAAGTTTGATTAGGTTATTTCACTATCATGATATATGTCCTTTCTTTTGGTAATGATGTATGCCAACATTTTTTTATGTATTTTTTTTTGCGACTTTTACACACATTTGTGGTCCATGATTTTCACAAAAGTTTTATTTGTTAGGCTTTGTTCATGTTGCTAAGTTTTCTCAAACCAAGACCACCAATGTTTTTCATTTATAAATTTTGTCCAAATGAATAATAAATATATGCTGATCTTTTTTATTCAAAAGAACTTTTTATAGGTTTTAGTCCAAAAGGATTTCTCATTCTTTTGGGTAAGAAATTTGGCCCCATTGTGAAAAGATAAGCGAATAAGGGGCATCATTGTCTTAGTCCTTTCACCAAAAGAATTAATTGTTTAAAATGAAGAATTTGCTTTTATCTTCTACTATTATTTTTCAGAGAAGTCTTGGAGAGTCTTGTTCATATCTTGTTTCTTTTGGATACCCACACCCCCTTATTTTGGTCCACAAATTTTCTCCCAACTGGTTAGCGAGTATAAGTTTGTTCCTTTATTTATAAAAAATGTTCGACTGATTTGGTTAAACTCTTTGTGGATTAGTAAGGAATAGGGAGCATATCACTTTGCATGATGAAATTTAATTTTGCGTTCCGATTAGCTCAATTAGGGTTGCCCTATCTTTCTGAAAAAGAGAGAATGTTTTCCATTTGGTCGTTGTCTTAATCTTGTTATAACGTTATCAAAACGATTTAATCCTCTCTTCTATGTATAATGGAATATCCTATGTACTTGTCCAGGCTTTTCGTAGTTGTGAATCTTGCGATGCCTATGTATAATGGATATACTTAGGTATGATTTTATGGAGGGAACTTTTGTTATCTTTAATACCTCTTTCATTTGGTACAATGTTTTTGAATTTATATTTGATAAAGTTTTTAGTGTTTCTAATGAAGATGGTCTAAGATATGAGATGTTGAATATTCCGAACTTAAGAATATAAAAGAAAAGTTCGATTGGTATTTATGATTTTTTATATTTTCAAATAATGTTATAAGTTTTTTTAGTTTTACCATTATTATTTAAAAAGTGTATATTTTAGGTATCAACCGAATACGGAATAACTCAGTACACCCACCAAAACTATAAAAACCTCAACGTATTTATAAATTAGATTACGTTATGGGAGATGATGTACAACCAAACTCGCATGTACCTAGAATTTTCGGAAGGTTGTTGTGTCTCGGTCTCGAGTTTGTGGTTGCTGAGTATTAAAATTATCTTTATCTTTTATAATCCGGCGGGTCTAATATGTGGAGGGGATGCACGTAGGTGAACCTAACACACAAGCCTTCGGGGTTCCATCCTAAAACCAATTGGCAATAGGAGGAGTAGCCCTAGTACTTATATGTTAGGTTCGGGTATTATCATATTGTCGATGTGAGACAACAACCCACACATCTTAACACTCCCCCCTCTATGACTAGTTGCACTTGACACAAAGCCTTAAGGCCGGCTTAGCCAAATGGGCGGAAAGCATACTCGCTAACCATTACCCGAACACAGGATTACGAGACCCGCACGAACCGTGGCTCTGATACCATATTAAATTATCTTTATCTTTTATAATCCGGCGGGTCTAATATGTGGAGGGGATGCACGTAGGTGAACCTAACACACAAGCCTTCGGGGTTCCATCCTAAAACCAATTGACAATAGGAGGAGTAGCCCTAGTACTTATATGTTAGTTTCGGGTATTATCATATTGTCGATGTGAGACAACAACCCACACATCTTAACACTGAGTTTTCGATTAAGGTTGGCAGATAAGCTATAACTATCTGACATCTGTATATTTTTATAGAGTGAATTTGCTATGTAGCATTACTTCACTAATTTTGTTTAGTAATTGTGAAGCTCAATAATTTTGTTAGAATATGACCTTTTTAAAAAATTTTAGACTAATTTGCCCTTCTACAAGAATTTAAAAGATTCCTAATTATTTATTACCTTTTAATTGACCTACAATCCCTAATTGAAGAAGGTGTATTTTGAATAAGTTACCAATTTTAATAGCGTAATCAATTAGTAAATCATAAAGAATATAAAAATTTTTTACGTGAATTGATAAAACGTTACATGCTTGTACGTTTCATGTAAATCATGAAGAGTACAAGAAAATTCTTAATAAAATTTTACAAAAAATTTATAAGAATTTATCAGCGTAATCAATTAGTAATTAATATTGTACAAGAAAATTTTACTAGAAGATAAATCGTGTAAAATTTTACAAGAAGATAAATCGTGAAATCCAACTTGTCCAGTTGGTATTAGGGTGGCTGGGAGGGAGCCCAACCAGAGATCGATTCTTGGTAACTACATTCGTTTTTTAATTTTTTGTATTTCTTGTAAGAATTATAAAGTTACAAGAAAATTCAAAAAATATAATTACAAGAAAATAAGTATCATCTACAAGAATAAATTATAAATTTACAAGAATACTTAAGTTATAAGAGTAACGTCTAAATTATAATAAAATTTATTATAATTAATAAGGATAAATCTGTCATTATTTGTTTAATAAGGTTATTCACTTAAAAATTTATAGGCCTAGGTTATTTACTAAACAAAATTAGTCAATGGGTACATTCTATCCAATTTTCTCATTTTTATACTACAAAACAAGTAATGGAGAGTTACGATTAAATTGTCAATGGTGTGCGCGGTGACACGGACTTCATTTTTGGGTGACGGTGACGGTGGATGTTAAAGTAATTTATTATATGGCCTCCATTTAACAACAATTATTTTATACACATACTTGTTTTAAATTTTAGTTTTTAAAATTTACTCAGGTCAAAAATTTCTATTGAAATTATATATTCTAATTATACACTTGGCTGTATGCATATCAAGTTTCATTTGAAAATCACGAGCTTATTATTGTAGGACATTGATAGATCATGGATTATGATTTTGGGTGGACTAAATTTATCCAATGTAATAAACGAATGAAACAATTTGGTTTATTAGATTTTTTCTAATTTTGTGTTTAGTGAATATGCCCCTGGAGAGAAGAGTGTATAGAGTTTGAGAATAAATACAAAAGGTTGGAATATCTTTACTTAATTGAAACATTAAAAACCCTAGTTAGTTTTTCAAAAAGACCTACTTACCAAAATTGCCCTAAACTAATTGATATTAACAAATTCAAAGGTGTATATATATATATATAAATAAATGATACTTATTTAAGAAGTGTTATAAACTTATAAAGAATTTAAATTTTAGATCACTTGTATCCTCTCATATTTGAACACGTTAAAATACCATTTTATCAAATGAAATTTAGTTAATATTAGGCTATTTTAAACATATAGGAAAATTCATTATAGTGTCCATGAAATTTTGCAATTTTTATTTGATAACCATTTAATATATAAGGAAACCAACCCAACAAACTCAATTTAAAATATTCACTAAAACTGTACATTAATTAGACAACTTTAATTTATTATAAAAATAAGTTTTTTTTGGCTTAACTTATTGTAAAAATTTAGGCTTAATACTATCAAGTAAGGTCACTTATTAGAGTAGATAATTATTGGACAGTTTATTGATTTGATCTAACAGTCTAATTCTTTTTACCAATTATACAATATTATAAGAGGTGTGATTGAGATTTTGTAAAATTAAAAGTTGTGGTGGCAATTTTATAATTTTAGGAAGATTAGTGACATTTTTTTCCTGCAAAGTTTTGTACAATTTGTTTAATTTTTCTTGTCCTATTAGTTCAAACTATTTGTAATAATAGTTCATATTTTTTATGAGCAAATATTGTAACAATTTTTTGTTTGTTCAAAATTTTAATTCAATCCGTTCAAATTTTACTTACTATGAACTCAAATATCTTTGAACTAATGATAGCGAAATTTTAAACTAATATTATAAAAATTCAAATTTTTATAACGATAAACAAATATAATTTGAACCAACAAATTAAAATTATCTAATTAATGTGGGTTTTAGTGAAGAGTTTAAGTTTAAGACTTAGATTACCTTAATAAACTAAAGTTCATTTGGTAATAAAAAAATTGGGATTTCACGAAATTCTAAAAATTGATCACCATATCTTCACATTAGTTAGTTTTTGTTTTAACTATTGAAAAAAGCTTAATTTTATATCTTCACATTCACATATATTCAACTAACAACTAATGAAAAATTGGATGGAAAATAATGCATAGTTATGGAAGTTTAATAACCAAAACCTTGTGGGCACAACATGGATCTATAAAAAGAAATGGTTACCAAACAAAAAGTGTAAAATCTCATGGGCACCAAGAGTAAATTTTCAAACAAATATGAGTCATAAGAGAAAGTTCATTGTTGTGTTTTAACCGGTTGCCACATTGATAAAATGACGTGGCGACATTCGTTGTTTAAAAAATGATCTCCACTTGTTAGTTTTAGCCTGCTTTTATTTAACATTTGATAACCTTTAAAGTTCACCCGTTGTGTTGGTCTGCTCCCCCAAAACTAAACAACAAAATAATAATAAAATTTTTTTTAAAGAGCATTGTATAATTTGTATTTAGTACAAAAGTAATGATAACTTGTTTTAAACAATTATTTTTTATCGAATATGTCACAACTTCACACATCTTCCTTGTGTTAAACAATTTCTTGTTAATTAAAGTACATTTCAATTAATAAGGATAAGGACAAGTGTTAAAATCTATGTTGCTAATAATTCTATCCAAAAACTTGTCAAATGAAGTCCAAAAACTAAGCACGTCCACGGATCACGGGTCATCGATCCGGCGGGTCCGGGTTCCCCCGGGTCGCGGGTAAGGGTTGTAAGATCCTTACCCGTGACCCGCCGGGTCGACCCGTAACGGTCACAAAAATTCAAAAATAAAATAAAATAATATAATTTAATAAATCTAACCCAAAAACAATTCTATAAATATCTCAAACCCAATTCATTTCATCTCAAACCAATTCTCATTCAATCATCTATTCACTCTCTCAATCTCTCCATAATTTCCAACTCTTACATTCAATTACTCTTCTAATCTCATATTCTCATTCTCTTATTTTTCATTTTACCACTCTTACTACTACATTCTATTATTCAAAAAAAAAAATGTCTAGCCGAGGAAGACGTTCCGTTAGCGGTGCCGGTCCTTCATCCGGCGAAGGTTTTACCCGAGGACGGCATTCCGTTAGCGGTCCTCCAACCGGTTCGGATTTAAGGTGAGACTTATTAAGTGGAGATCACGAGATCTTCGAGGAGGAGGATATCACGGAATCACCTACTTTTCCCAACACCCAAGGATCCGAGACCGAATTCACGAAGGAGCCGGAGGAGGAGCCGCCGTTGAACAACAATCAACTAACGGCGGCGGTCTTCCGATTTTGGTTTACAAAAGGTGCTCCCGATGCCAACGGAGTTTACTATGTCAAATGTAATTTTTGTGCGGCACAATACAAGCACAAAAAGGGAGAAGGCTACGGGAACTACAAGAGGCATATCCGGAACAAGCATCCCGAAAAAATGGGATTAGCACGAGGGCAAACACAACTTACCGGATACGCATCTACTTCTAACCAACCTCCTTCTCTATTTACATATGATCATTTTTCTTCTATGGATGCATTTTTGAAAATGTTGGCCGTAGATTCTTTAGCGTTTAGTTTTGCACAAAATGTTGGTTTTAATGATTGGATGCAAAATCATACTCAACCCGCATATAAACCGATTTCTCGCCAAACCGCTAAAAGAAAAATGATGCATAAATATAAAATTCGTAAAGAAGAATTGATTAAATATTTTATGGACAACGGTGATATTCAAGTTTTTATTTGTAGTGATATTTGGACCGACGGTTTTCAAAAAAATTCATATATGGGTATTACTTGTCATTTTGTTGATAAATTTTGGATTTTAAACAAAAGAGTTTTAGCATTATGAGTTTTCAACGAACAACACACCGCCAAAAACGTTGCCCGTTTGATTGCAAATGTTTTGGAAGAATATAGATTAGTTTCACGAGTTTTTTCAATCGGTTTTGACAACGCCTCCTCTAACACGGCTTCCATTAGAGATTTAACCAACTATTGTAAGCCGATGATTGGAGGTAAAATTTTTCACATTAGGTGTGCCGCTCATATTTTAAACTTGTGTGTTCAAGACGGTTTAGCATACGTTGGACATTTAGTACACCCTATTCGAAATATTCTTAATGAACTTTGGTCTAAAAAAAGTGTACGTACTAAATGGTATGCATATTGTAAATAAAATAATGTTTATCCTAAAAAATTTCCAAAAGATGTTTGTATAAGATGGAACTCTACTTACAAAATGATTTACGAATCATATGAATATCGAGAACTTTTAAGTGCTTTTGCCGCACAACATATTGACGGTAATTTTGTTTTCGGTGAACCTTGGATTTTAGCAAAAGATGTAATGGAGGTTTTTAAATATTTTTATGATGCTACTAACACTTTTATTTATGTTTATACACCAACTTCAAACATATTTTGTTATGTAGCAACTAATATTGCATTTGCAATTCAACAAGGTCTTTTAATTGGAAATATTTCACAAGTTATACTTTCAATGCGAACTAAATGGTTAGATTATTATACAACCATTCCCGATGTTTTTCTTGTTGCATTTGTGTTAGACCCTAGACGTAAAATGGATGGTTTAAAACAATTTTTAGAAAGTTATTATGAATTTTTAGGTTTAGAACAACATCCCGATTGTCATGTTTCTACCATAATTGCTAAAGTTAGAAAATTATTTGATGAATTATTGGTTCAATATCGTGTTTCCGATCGAGGTCAATCTTCTCAACCCCCTCCTCGTCCTTCATCTTCAAGTTCATCTAAATTTAAATCATTTGCTAGAGATTTGTTTGGCCCGAAAAGGGCAAAAACCACGTCGAGTTCCAACTCGGAACTCGACGAATATCTAACCATTTCTTTTGAGTTTGCCAATGATGAAGAAGAAGAGGATTTCAACATATTAGAATGGTGGAGCCGACCGGAGAGAATGAGGTTCCCTACCCTCTCAAGGATCGCGGCACAAATTCTCGCCGTTCCCGCCTCAACGGTAGCAGTTGAGCAAACCTTTAGCCGGAGTGGAAAGGTGCTCGATCCGACGAGATCAAACATGTTGCCCGAGACGTTGGAGGCACAAGTCCTCCTAGCCGATTGGAGGAAAACGGAAATGCGAACACAAAAAAACAACCTCTCGGCGGAGGAAGGCGACGAAGAAGACGACGAGCGACAACAAACGCCATCGGATGTATCAGCGGGAGAGTCCGACTAAGGTAAGGGCCAATCGGGGATATAAACAAAGGTAAGAGAACTACGTGGACTTTGATTCCTCCTCCCGAGAGGATACGTAGGCAACCGGGGTTCCGGTTCAAGCCCAATTCTTTCCTTTATTTATTTTATTTATTTTATTTTTTAAGTTTAAGTCCAATTTTTCTCTTCTATTTATTTTCTTATTTTTTTAAGTTTATTTCCTTTATTTATTTATTTTAATGGTGAGGTGGCCGACCCGTCGACCCGGCGGGTCGGCCACATATACGGGTCCGGGTCACCCTTCCCGGACCCCTGACCCGGCGGGTCGGACCCGTCGACCCGGTGGATCCGACCCGTGGACATGCTTACGAAAAACTAGTATTATATTATAAATGCTTTTATGTATAAAAAAAAAATCAAAGAATTAAGGGGGAAAAAGTGGTTGGATGAATAATATTCGACTCGGCGACATTTAACCTATTAATCTTTGACATTTTAACCCATTAGATAAACTTGCTCTAAAAACTTGGCGTAGGTTGGAGTAGATTCAAACTCACCCCTAGATTTGTGCCTGCATAATCGGTTGTTAAAGTTAAAGTTCGTTGTTAACTGAAATATACTACCGATTGTCGTTTTTAGTATTATAAGTTTGACGAATGTTTAAGATAATTGAGTTTTTTTGAAGCTTATGTGTAAAACATTGAAAATATATAAGTTTAATTTAAATATAATTTTTATAGCATTATATTTATAATGTATCATTATATTTTAATATAATTTTTAAGTTTTTTTATGAAACTAATGAAATTGAAAAAAAATGTTCCATAATAAACTATCTTGAACTCCGTAGGTAGATTCTTCCAAAAACCAAAATTTTTACTTAGGGTCCGTTTGATAACTTAAGATTATGTAGATTAAACTAAAGATGACGAGAATTAATTAGATTAAGAATTAAGGAGATGAAAGTGTTTAAGGAGATGAGTAAGAAAGAATGAAATGAGTGTTTGGTAAAATGAATATAATTGTACGTAAAATTACAAATAAGTATGTGTTAAAAAATTTTGACGAAAGAGATGAATAAATAAAGAGGGGTAAAAATTAGATTTTAGCGTCAATAATCCTAATAATCTAACTTGAATAAGATTACACAATTCTCATGAACTAATTCCCTTAATCTTCATAATCTAATGTCCTTCGTCTCCTTCATCCCCTTATCAAACGAGATTAAAAGAATTATTTATCCCTCATAATTCACGGAGTCTTAACTCCTTAATTTTTTTCATCTACCACACAAGACCTTTTTTTTTTCCTATTAACTTCACGAGATTGATAAACTTCCACAATTTATTAAAACAAGGATTTTAAACACTCATGATCCATGCGGTGGTTATTCTTTGTCCTTTTTTTGGTGGGAGATATTAATACCAAATTAAAGATGGAGGTCTTGGTATTTACACGTGTCCTGACACGTTGTTGTATGCCTTCATTGCGTCGAGAAACCAATCCCATGGTTTGCAGGATCAGATTTTGAGACATTTTGGTGTGTTTGGTGATGATGCTGCTTTAAAGTCTCCTGTTGATAGTTGTGTCAACTTTTGTAAGGATGATGACTTAGACATGAGCGTGATACGACCAACCCCCCATTTAATGAAGAAAATGGTTAAGAGTTATGACGACATTATTGATAAGTGTATCCAGAGGGAGTTTGACCTATCTGTTAGGCAGAAGGCTTTATTGTAACTTGAAATTACCTATGGCTTAACAATGGCTAAAAGTTGTCCCGTTCGTTGGGCTTGGACAAGCTATGAATCCGGTCACCTTTTGGTCTATTGTTAAATATTGTCTTGATATTGAGATGTTTAGGGGAGGGTCCAAGTGCCCTGCTTGTGAGAAAGATATTTTGGACGTCTGGGTGACCACACTCTGGCTTATGATGCGCAGATTGGTGTTAAGAACCGACACAACATGGTTCGTGATGCCTTATTTGACGAGTGCTTAAATTTAGGGGTTTCTGTTTGGAAGGAGGCTCTTACTGGCATGATTGATGGTGATGGAGGGGAGCTTTGCCCGACTGACATGCTTTTTTTAATTGGTTATAGGGTATAGATACATGTGCTGACATCACCGGTTCGTCCCCCTTCTCTTCTTCTGACCTTAATTACTGGTTTCATCGTAGGTAAAGATATGAGGGTGACTGCTGAAAACAAAAGGAAGAAATATGCTGACATCTGTCTTCCAATGAGTATCACTTTCTCCCCTTTTCTTTTTCCACATTTGGTGACCTTGGAGATGATGTTGTGGAGCTCCTTATAAGGTTGAACTCGTATGATAAATGACTTCCCGGGTATAGTAGGAGTACGTGTTTTATTTTGATTAAAATTGCGTTTTCCATTCAAAAAGGATGTGGGACCTAACTTGTTAGTCGGTTCCATCCAACTTTGTGTAATTTGTTTTTCCTACGTTCCATTAAAATATTACTAATTTATAAAAATAAATAATAATAATAATAATAATAATTATAATAATAATAATATGAAAGAAACTTAATATATATATATATATATATATATATATATATATATATATATATTTGTGGGTGGAAGATATTAATACCAAATTAAAGATGCTTTAATATATAATACTTCAATAATAATAATAATAATAAAAATAGAAAGGGAAAATGTAATAATTGAAGGGCATGTGCAAGTCCCCAACTGCCCAACCTCTTTCCTGAAGCAACTCACATGACAACATGACCTCAAAGATCCACTCTCTCCACACTACAAAAGCAACTTTCATTTTTCTTTTCTTTCCTTTTTTTTATTATTATATATATACCTTTCAAGCATAACTAATTTTATACTAGATCTTTGTGTGATTATTTTCAAATTTCAACAATAAATAATTTTAAAAATTACAATTTTATACAATATAATTATCAAACAATTTTGTAATTTTTATAAATGAAATTCTAATGTAAAATATAATTTGACCATTAGAATCGATGTACAAATTTTATTATTTACTTTTTTCAATTATGTAAAATAAAAACATTAAAACTTAATATAATCAATAATAAAAATATTATATGACACTAAAGGTTTGCTTAACACGTCACTCATAAAGTGTGACATTTAACTGATATAGTTTTGATAATTAACTATGATAAAACATGAAACATATCATATACTGTACAGTCTGTATATGATAATTGATAATATGGCATGTGTTAGTTAATGAAGTTGGTTTATGCCACTAATATTCATCTTTGATTATGCATCATTAGCTATACTATAAAGTTATAATAGTCCATAAGTCACTAAAAAAGTGTTATTTTCTCGACCAATGGAGAAACCATTAGTGCTCGCATTATTGTTGTGCATAGACTATGCTATTATTTCATGTCATAAGATGATAAAGGATAATATATATGCGTGTTGAGAGGTTGGAATCGATAATACATATACTACCATATAAATATTCGAGTTTTCCTTCTATTGTCAATTGATTTTAGGATGAACCCGTGTGCTTGTACGTGTAACTCATTGAACGCGTGCCTTTCAGATCCGATATGAATTCCGTTACGAAAAAGTATTCCGCGTCGTAACAATATGTTAAATAATGTTATTTGAAAATGTTATCTTTCTCTTCCACTTATAAATGATGCAAATAATAAGGAGATGGATGAATAAGTGATTGAGCTTTGGCGGTTTTGTACTTTATATATACTTTTAAGATTGACAACGAACACATGTTGCACTTCGACGTAACATGGCACTTGAGTTATTGCTACATTTTTCGATTTATTATAAACATTATTTTCATAATTTTATAGTGATTTAATCATTTGTCCGTATATTATAATATATATTAGGGTTTTGGACGCATACGTAATCCGTATCTATTGTTTCTTTTTTTTTACTTGTTTTAGTCCATGCAAATAACATCACCCTAAAATTAAAAAAAAAAATCTTTTAATAAATAGGTTGTGAGAATCGAGTTATTATATATTTTATTTGTTTTAGAGGGTTTGAGTAAATTGGGTTGACATGTGATTGAATGTTGTAAGGGTTGAGTGTGATAGTAACATTAAAGAAAGTTGCAGCGCCCCATACTTTACACCATACAACTTGTACCATATAGTATGGTTATTGCTATTCGTACCACGGTTTCGTGCTATACGTATTCGGGGTATGTTTACTCCTCGCGTAGCTGTAAAAAGAAAAAAAAAAAATTATTTTATTTATTTTATTTTATTTATCCTGTTACGGCTACGCGATGCGTAGGCGTAGTCCATTTTCCTTAGTATTTTTATCGGAATTTTTGATATGGGCGACTACGCATACGCCATAGTCGGACCATGGATACGAATAGCATGAAACACGTGGTACGAATAGCAATCTCAATATCTAAAGATTGATATTGGACGAGTCTTTCTAAATGGATGAGGAATTTGAACACAAATAGTCGGAAGTAAGTAGAAAAGGCCAATCAAGTTCTTAAGTTGGGCTTATTCATAAATCTGACGCATTAGAAGGCCCAGCCCACACTTTGAATACAGGCCTTGTTTACGAACATCTTTACTCAAATATATCAAACTAAATAAAGAGACGCATCATCTCTACTTATATTTCCATGCATCTCACATCTCCAGGCTAAACTCGGATACAAATGACGAGACCATTCCGTAAAAAATCGCATCTCTAAGCTACAACCCAAATATAAATGACGGGACCATTCCGTAAGAAGTGGAAAACCTCATTTGAGAGTCGAAACTAGACCTCTACAAAATGGGGTTTGAGCCGTGCCATAACTAAAAACTCTACCCGGAAGGTGCGGGCTGGTTAGACCCGAGCCGTCTTGTATGGACCACAAACGTACGTAACAAGTGGGCGGACTGCCGGCCCATCCCAGATGGCTCGTATGTACTTGATTGTGCGTTTTTTTTCCTAAGATATATCATTACAAACAAGTAATATAATGTATTAACACAAATTTTCAATTTTGTTATTCATGCATAGTGCTCTATTAACGAGTTCACCAACAATAAACATACAAAAATTAATAAATCTAAATATGTGAAAAAAAAAGTATCATTGCATTTAAGTTATTCCTACAAACTTGTATTACAAACGAGTATAACTCGTCAAAATACTCAAAACAAACTAAATGAAAAATCAGAGTAGGGGACACTCAAAAAAACAAAATTATATATACATATATATAAATAAATTATATGTATAAAACTATATAGGGTCGGGTTGGCCCGCGGGCCAAAACGTTTACTGATACCCATCTCATCAAAATACGTGTCAGGTCAGGCCAGACCCAAACTAGCTACCCATGACCATGTTTTTTTCCGGGCGGGCGGACGGACTAGACGGGCTGACCCGGGTTTGTACAGGTCTAGTTGAAATGTTGTCTCGGGATCTCGCAAATAGCTATTCGACCCAATTGTAGGTAAATACTCAAGATCGAGCTCAAGGAAACTAATGTAATGTTTAGATCATTAATTACAATCCATATATAAAATATATAACCAAAAGTACATATGTGAGAACCTGACAAAACGTTACACAGTAGATCGATCGACCAACAAGTTCAAGTCAACTGATCTCAATAGGCAAATCAACCGATCTATGGTCAATCGATGAAGAGTGAGGGGGATAAATATATATTTTATAGGTTGATCTATTCAGTAGCAATCAAGAAATGATACATTCACACTTGTGATTAATCAAGACATCATAGAATCCGAATTATAACAATAATACATAATATAATCTCAATTCATAATTGTATCCAAGTAATATAGTCATGCTATGAAAGAATCATTCAGACACAATTCACGCATCTTGTAGGAATTTATCCTACCAAAAAAATCTTGTAGGGAATTAAGGTGTATATATATACGCAACTCTCGCATCTTACGAACAAACACCCGAACAACAAATTGAACAAACAATCATCCCGGACAACTCTCGCATCTTGTGATAGATAATCATTGGACTAACATAACATATAATTTATGACATATAATCAACAAATAACAACAATCATGAACATCATAGAATTATCAATGCAAGGTGGGTTCTCCAAACCCTAAAATAATGAGAAATTGGAAAGACATACTTACAAAACCTCTTTATTGAAACTTATAAAGACAAGATAAGTCGGATCGGATCACGAACTGATCAACCAACCACCTTGGACTGATCAACCTATCTCCATAGAGCTTAGACCAATTGGTCCAGTCTTATTTGTGCTGATGGTAGGTTCCAAAGCTGAAACATAAAAACAGGATAAAGAAAACTAATGGTTGAATAGTCTTATTTATATGAAAGAAGTTTGTCTAATCCTCTTAAGGTTTGACACTAATCCTTCTAAACTCTATCTCTAAGGTTAAAAGATAAAAACTTACAAACGTATGCGATGAAAGATAACAACCCAAACTAATGGTCGAATAGTCTTATTTGTCATGGGCGCTTCTACTATAGAAATGATTCGGGAAAACAAGTTCAATGGCAATGAAAGTGAAAGCCCTCAGCGTCACTTGAGGAATTTCAAAGATATAATGAATACCATCAAATTCCGCAATGTGTTAGATGATGCCATAATATTCTGAGCATAAGATCTCTCTAGGTGACAAAGCTCGCAACTGGTTTGATAGAGAACCAACAGGTTAATACACTACTTGTGAACAATTCACTACCAAAATTTTAAGTGTTTTCTTTCCTCTAAGTTGGGCTCAAGAATGCCGAATACACCTTATTACCTTTAGAATGGAAGATAAAAATGATATCCACCAAGTTTGGAAAATATTCAAAAGGTTGATAAATATTTGTCCACATCATGATTTCGCAAAAGGCGCATTACTAGAATACTTATACAATAGTTTAAATGATGTAACGAGAGATATGGTAGATATTGCTAATCGTTACAGAATTCTCAAACTGCACATAGATGAAGATTGAAATTAACTTGTTGAGATAGCTTGGGAAGTGGAAAAACACCCCTCGCGAAGAAGAGTTCAAGAGGTGAATATCTGGGAAGAAAAAGGTAATTCTCATAATCGAGATCTTGCTACCGTTGAACTAATTAGCTTGTGCCAATTATGGAGAAAAGCAGGGCACGAGGCCCCTCAATGCCCCAATCTCACTGGTCGAAACTACATATCTCCATCAACTAAGACTCCCATAAAGATAATGGTAGAAACCCTCTTGCTAGAAACGAAAAGAGAAAGATCGGAACACCAAACACTTACAACTAACTTGACGAAGGAAATAAAAGAATTAACTGTGAGGGTGGAGGCACATACTACTCACAACAAACCCAAAGAGGTTGATGTTGTCACCTTAAGAAGTAGGAAGGTAACAACAAAACCAACTTTCATCACCCCTACTTCACCTTCAAATAAGTAGAAACCCGAGGAGCAAACGGTAAAGAAAGAGACACCATATATTCCTCCAACTCCATATAAATCTCCCATTCCTTTCCCACAAAGAAAGAAGAAGGCCATCTTGGATGAACGGTTTGAGAAGTTCCTTGAATTAATGAATAACTCTATTTGAACATTCCTCTCACTGATGTACTTAAGCAAATACCAATGTACGTCGAGTTTATGAAGGATGTCTTATCCAACAAAAGACTTGTCAAATGTAAGGGAACAATACCCTTCACTAAGGAATGTAGTGTTTTACTCATGGACAAAGACGTCTATCAAACGAGAAGATGCAGAAAGTTTTTGTGTCCCTCTCGAAATAGAAGGACAACCTTAGAATTGTCTATGTGATCTCGGAGCCAACACAAGTTTAACCTTTTGGAATTAAGTAACAATTTAAATCTTAATAATATTCAACCCATCAAGTTCACTCTTATAATGGTAAATAGAGCTAAGTTAAACCTGTAGGAATGATAACAGATGCTCAGGTAACACTTAATATATTTGATGTCCCTATTGATTTTATTGTTATCAATGTCAATGTTGCTTTCGTTCTTGTTATCCTTGGTAGACTTTTTTAGCCACTGCAAAAGGTCTTATTGATGTACGAGATGAGATATTGATATTCCATTTGGAGACCAAACAATGGAGTATAATCTCTCAACAGTTCTTAAGCATCCGTGATTGAAGACGACGTGAATTTCGCTGATAATATAAACCTTGTTTGGATATATATATATATATATATATATATATATATATATATATATATGGGGTCGGGATCTGGTAAGAACAAGTGTTACGGTAAGAAATAAGAACAATTATGGAGTGTTGAATTAAAGCACGAAAGGTTGAGATTTTACGTCCAAATAATGTATTAATATATTCTTATTCATTGTGGGACGATGCATATGGTAATTATAGTTTACAAAAAAAAATATGGAAAGAATTTTTTATATTAATTACTACTTCTTACTGCCGCATTTAAAACAATGCATACAAGCACATATATATTATATTTTAATGCATGCACGAGTAGTGATGCACGTATATGTTATATTTTTATATTATAATGCATGCACGAGTAGTGAATCACAAGTGCATTTGTGTAATGCACGAGTCTAGCAAATATAATGCACGAGTGTAATGCTGGCAAATGGTTAGCACGAGCAAAGGAAAAACAAATAATATGTTTAAAGTGTAAATTTATTGCAAGATCAATAAACTAAGTTAAAAAATCATGCACAAGATATGTCAATCGACTCGTGCATATCGCCTCACCTAAGATGCACAACTATACATCTAAAAAGATGCACGACTAAGATGTATCATAGTTCATAATACACGAATAAGAAAAAAATTTATTAAAAAAACGATTGATTATTGTACGAATACATAGAAAAATAAATATTGCACTTTTATAATATTAGATTTCCACATCAATAATATTCTATTTGCACATTTATCTCTTAACTACCATTTATGTAAATGCAACAATAAAGAGAATACATTATTGCCATATATAAACGTTAATCTTGTACGTTGATTATTTAATCCGACAATTAATATACGTTCTTATTATACGTTCTTATTTGTTAACGTAACTCTTGTTCTCACTTGATTCTATATATATATATATATATATATATATATATATATATATATATATATATATATATCCAAACGGACATAATCCTTGTGAATTCGATATCCAAATATTCTACATTTAAGCTCGTTATCCTTGCAGGTGAGGTTGTTTAGAACTATTTGGTTTAAAACTTCCACATCAGTTTCTACTACTAAAACTAGCTTGCATAGTACCCACCTAAGATGTACTAAGCTTGTTGTAGGTTGTATCCATTGAATACTAATGCTTCCCGTTCTACATCTTGGATGGGTCTGGGGTTGGTTTGTTGAGATAACAATGGACTGATTACTCGTGCTATGGTGTCCAAGGGACCAAGATTCATCAACATATGCATCCTCTTCTAGGTATGCTTTTGGCCATTCGAATGGGGTTATCTGAATCTCAAGCTTCTTACATCACTTCCATCTATATTGAATCAGACTCCTCCATTGCTATACAATACGCCTCTTATGATTGAGTGTTTATGGCCTTGTTACGTATGATATTAGAAGCTTGTCTTCCTTCTTAATTTGTTAGATATGATTTTATTCATATTAATCCTTGTTGTAATCAAGTAGCTCATCTTATGGCAAAATTTGTTCCCTCTAGTCGGGATACTCAGAATTTTAGCTCGTGTTATCTTGTGATTACTTTAGAGCTTGCTTTTTCAGACATTTCTTAATACTTTAGAGCTTGCTCTTTTAGACATTTCCCACCGTTGATGCACTTGATTCAACTATTCAGATTAGTCCACATAATTTAATGATTTCTAAGCAATACGGTGACATTTTTGTAATTATACGAAGTTCAGACAACAATTTTGTTCTTTTAAAAATCTATTTTAAACGTTTTTGACGCGGTGACAATTTTGTAGTTTTTAAAATGTGTAGTGAAAATCTGCTTTGTTTTGTTAGTTCAAAATGTTTGTTATAATAATTCATATTTTTGTTCAATTAGTTCAAAATGTTTGTTCTAATAGTTCTTATTTTTTATACACTTTTTTCGTACAATTTTTTTATACATATTCATTCAAACTTTTTTGAATTAATAATATAAATTTTTTTAACTTCTATATTCCATTTTTTTTTCTTCCTTTCTTTTAGTTCAAATTATTTGTTCTAATGGTTCACATTTTTGTTCAGTTGGTTTAAACTGTTTGTTCTAATAGTTCTTATTTTTTAAGATTTTTTCGTTCAAAATTTTTATACATTTTGTTTCAAATATTTTTGAATTAATAGTGTACAAAATTTAAATTGCTTATTCCAATTTTTTCCTTTTGTCTTCTTTTTCTAGCATACACTTTTTTCGTTCAATTTTTTGTGTGTGTTTTGTTAGTTCTGATTATATTATACTAACTAGTTCATATCCCGCACCTTGTGCGGGTAATTGACAATTGATTCTCTTGACCCTCCGTCGTAAAGATTGAGCAGATCTAGAAAAAATATAAATGTTTTATATATATATATATATATATATTACGCCAACGGCTAGATTAGAAAAAAAAGTATTTATAAATAGATTAAGTTCATTATTGAAAATGATCATTCATTAAACTTTTGTCGCAAGCTTTGTTAGCCAAAATTTATTAAAAAGGAAAATATGTTTTATGTAGTTGAATTTCTTAACTTATAAATTTCATCCCAATTATCATCTTCAACCCCATCTATTTCGGATATGGCTAGCCAGAATGCCTCTCTATCAACCTCTACGTCGCTTGCATTATTTTGTTCGCAAAAAAAAGAAATTTATAAATGGAGGGAGTCACTTTAAGTGTTTTTATCGAGACCATTAAAAAATTTGGAAACAATTCCGGACACCATCAGCTAGTGTCTAATTTTAACTTTTTTTTTTAAATAAAGGAAAAGGGCCTCATCCGCATCGCTCAAACTTGACGTCGACGCCTTGCGATTTTTATTGACACCGAGTAAATTGAGCACCGTGTATATAACATGCGACTTACACAATTATGGTTTCCATTTTTCAGGCACTTATTAAATAGTAGGTGAAGATATGATATTTTATTATTTTAATAAAAAAATTAATATTTTTTAAGTAACACTTGTTTTTAGAAGTACCAATTTGTGATTTTTTTTTTTATCATTGTACATTTCAGATATATTTTTAACAAAGTAATGAAGTTTGGAACTTCATAAAATTACAACAATTTTAAACGTTTTTAACAAATTTGGTTGGATAAGAATAAGATTATCGACTTTAGCAAATTTGGTTGGATAAGAATAAGATTATCGACTTTAGCAAAAATAATTCGGAATTCAATTTCATTTTAAAAAATAATTAGTAAATTTTAAAATATAAAAGATTTGTGCTATTGATAAATTTATTTTGTTCTTTTAAAATCTATTTTAAACGTTATTCCGAGAATAGGGAGAAATTAGGTTCGGAGTAGACCCGTAGTTTCAAACTGCGGGTTTGAATAAATAACCCGCAGTTTTATTTATTAAAAAAAAATAAATTAAAACCACTGTTTAATGAAAAGGGGCGGAAAATATCAAGTTTTGAGGGACACAGGTTTCGAACCGCAAACCATTGACCTGTGTGGGCAGCACATTTCCACTACACCACATTTATATATTTTCAAAACAAATTTTATTGGTGCGACAAAGCTACAATAGGTGAGTTTCAACTTCCCACCTCATCTTATTTCGTAATCTAACAATCCTATAATTTGTATATATTTTTGTTGAATAATAATTATAATTTCGTATTTTTTTTAAATTATATTAAATATTTTCAAAACAAGTCATTAAGTTTGAATTATAATATAATAATTTAATTCCAAAAAATTTTTTAAATATTATATTACAACTAAAACTTAAATATTTGTGTTAATTTTTATAAATAGTAATATCATTACTTTATTGATTTATAACTATCATTTAATATTTATATAAATAAGAGTTAAAAATTTTATGAGGGTTAAAGTTTGAATTATAATATAATAATCTAATTCCAAAAATTATTTTAAATATTATATTACAATTAAAACTTAAATATTTGTGTTAATTTATATAAATAGTTATATCTTTACTTTATTGATTTATAACTATCATTTAATATTTATATAAATAAGAGTAAAAATTTTATTGAATATTTTTTATAATTTAAAAAATAATACGATATTATAATTATTATTCAACAAAAATATATACAAATTATAGGATCGGTTAGATTACAAAATAAGATGAGGTGGAAATTGAAACTCACCTGTTGTAGCTCTGTGAGAACAATATAATTTGTTTTGAAATGGTGCAGTGGAAATGTGCTGCCCACATAGACCAATGGTCTGCGGTATTTTCCGCCCCTTTTCATTAAACAGTGGTTTTAAATTTTTTTTTTTAATAAATAAAACCCGCAGTTTGAAACTGCGGGTTATTCATTTAAACCCGCAGTTTACTACGAACATAATTCCTTCCTATTCTCGGAATAACTTTTACTCCGTACCTAATGTTAGAATTATTTTTGATTTTGTTATTATTTAGGAAAAAATCCGGTTTTTGTGGGAAGATTACCTCGAATAAAGAAAAAGTATTCATGCTTGTCGGAGAAGATTCATTTGATTTGATAAGTTATTTGAGAAGTTTTGTTTGATTCGATCTATTAAACAAAAAAATCTGTGTATGTTAAAAGATAAATTAATGATAATTATTATGTAAACAAATGTTAACGATTTTTACGTTAAAAAATTAATTTCGAATCATACCCACCATCCTAATATGTTTTTTGATTTCCAACCATTTTTTTAATTATGTAAAAAGGTAGTATTTTACCTTAAAATTTGAGATAATTATATCCAAAGAGATCTTTTATACTTTTTATTTTTTGCGATTTTGATTTGAAGTACGTTAATCGAAGTAAAAAATAATTTAGTTAATTGGTTTAGTAAAATAATTAATCATAATAATTTATATCTAGAAAAAAAAGGAATCAATTATTTGTTATTAAATAAAAAAAAACGGAAATAATTAATTTATTGTTAATAACAAAAAAATCGAAATGTAGTTTTAGAATAAATTTAGATCCAGATTTTGATTTCACGTAAATCTATTTAAAGATTTGATGAGAATATTTTTAAAAAAAATATAGATCCAGATTTTAATTTTACGTTAAAAACGTCAGTTAATTTTAAAAAATTTATATGCTTTAATAAAAAATTTTTTTGGCTTATTATTTAAAAAAAGTTTTAATTTTAGAAAAATTATGGGGCGACAATTCAGCATTAGTGTCGTCTGTTTTAGTAGAGTATATAGATAATTCATACAATTTTATAAAACAAACTAATGCATGAACTAATAATATAAAATATTTGAAGTAATAAAACACCCATATCTAATAACCATAACTATAAACATATGAACTTTTGTAATATACGTTCAAATTTGGGTATCATCAGTTCGAACATTGAGTATTGTAGTTCAAATATTGTATTTTATTAGTTCAAGCAAAAAATGCATAAAAACATAACTACTAAATTAACAAAATATTACGTGAACTAAATATATAAAATATTAAAACTGATAGTGTATAATTTTAAACAAATTGAACTAAAATTATGAATTGAATAATAGATGTTACTATTTTCTCATGAAAATTACAAAAATGTCATTGCATCTCCTTTTCTAAAAATTGCAAAATTGTCACCACATTTCTCTTAAGTCATTAAGTGATGTGAATGATTGTAGGCCCTTAGATCAAGTAAATTAACGGTCCTGATTACTCCGTAATGTCTCACCACATAAACACTCCTTACTTGAACCAATCTCTTCATTATTTCATCTTTTAAGTCCTTTTTGTTTTGATCTTCTGGTAAAATATAAATTCTAAAATTAATAAAAGAATTATTTTTATGTACAAGACCTCCAAAACTCATTAGACGACCCTATTTTCGATCTAAACCTTCAAACGGTCGGTTAATTTAGCATATAAATAAATATTGTCTAAACCAACGTATTGGTACTTTTTTTTCTTAAACTTGTGGTTTTCCCTGAGAGTAAACTCAATTTTTTTTGAAAGGAACCCAATAATCATATATATAAACATTTTTTTATAGTAACCATCAAACTAATAATTCAAAAAAAAGTTCTATAAACGGTATTTATTTGACTAACATCGAAAAAATTCGCATTTCGACGACATCAAGAGCTTGCACCCATTTTCATTTTGTTTTATTTTTTTAAAAAATAAAATAAAATTGGACGCCGTCTAACGCTTGGAGCCGGCTAAGTAGAATCACTAAAACCTTCGCTTTTGCAATTGAAAGTCTTTTCTAACATGCTTTGAAGCATGTGCTTCACAAGGAATTCGAAGAAAATGTTGTATAACTTCACAACTACATTTGACATTTTCTCTCTTACAAATCTCAATCTTTGTTTATTGTTTGTTCCCTATCTCTATCTCTATCAATTACGAGATGAATTAACAGCTCACAAGTGACACTCCACTATTCAAGAACTGAATTCATATTGGAGAGGGTAAATTTTTCGAAACACAACCATGGATCAAGAACTAAAATCTTTAAAATCATAGTTCAATATTGTTAATTTAGAGGATAATTATCTCATGTTGTTTTATTCGAATTCTTTGTGAAGCGAATGTCAGAAAATACTTCCAATAGTAAAAGCGAGGGTTTTTGTGTTTCAACTTAGCCGGCTCTTGGCGCTGACGTTCATTGGACGCCGTTGAAATGCAAATTCTTTCGACGTTAGTAATTTGAACGCCGTGTATATAGCACACCATTCTAAAACCAACTGTTTAGGTAGAACCAACGATTTTCAAATCCGCTGCCAATCCATTGTAATATTGTATACACACATCACCCATCACTACTATCTTTTGATGGCAAACCAGATTAGATATATGTGGGGGCCATCTAAACTGTTAGAGACAATCAATTTAACAATGTTTACCGCAAGTATTTCAAAGTGATATTAATATAGTGTCAATTCATTACACATCAATCTAATCACGTATACAATGCACCAACGTTTACGCTTCATCAAATGACAAGATAATAGAGCCGTTAAAACTTAAATTATGCACATCTTTGAATTCTCTACTCGTGGGACTTTCTTTGCCACTATCCCACGTATCAAATCATCTACGTGGTGGACAAGAACAAATTGGTTAAACAACCCCTTTTGTCTTGTCGAGTATACAATTTATGTATTTTATACAAAACACCAATAAGCCTAACAATGAATTTACATTCAAAATTTAAGAAAACTACCCATATATTATACATCCAAAATGCGGGTAGTTTCTATAAGTTGATGAAGTTCCGAAGACTTTTTTGTGAGTTCACTTAACGTGTATTGCCTCCACGTCTTAGACATGCTCTGTATAGAATGATAAATTAACATACATTCACCATAACATATATATATATCAGTATATATAGGTTGATGTATTTATAGACCACCTTATGAGTTGAGGGTGTTTTCTTTGTATCCCTCATAAAAGTTGGAGTTTTTATTTAATTTCCCATATTTTCATGATTCCAAATCCATGATAATTGTAATGAACAACAAAATAGCATTCAAATGTTGGATTTAGTTGTATCAATTGGACGAATACAAGAACAACCAAATCACAAATTGTAACAATTCATTTTGTCAAACTTATACACTATATCAGATGATTCACAATCAACAACCAAAGAAAAGAAGTGAAAAAGCCACCTTGAACTCAATCGATCTTACAATTCCAATTATACAATCACCAACCATGAAATATATTGATCAACTCCAATCGTATCTGAATTTACATCAAACCCATATGAACAATCATACTATTGAGTCAAATTGATTCATATACTGTAGTACAAGAACAATCATACTAGGGAGAAGAACACTCACATGAAGCATCTACAACTTCCTCCTCTTTCCTATGGAAATTCCTGTGACACCCACAAGCTGCACATAAAAACGCATCTCCTGTTCCATGGTTGCCGCTCGGCATGAATTCTCTGCAACCATCCACAGCGTATCCCCCTACACTCGCGGCGTGATTCTTCTGGCACTCTCCATATCTCACCGTTCGTACAGCTGACACGTTGCTCTGGCTTGATCGGCGAGACAAATCTGATCTCTTGACGACGACTTGCCTCTTCTTCATTTCAGTTTGATAGATTAATGGCTGAAGAATGTTTTTATATATATACAGATAGAAATTAATAGGCAAGTGGAGGCTAGAAGAATGAAGTGATTGAATAATTCGTAAAAGAAAGACAAGATAAGTGAGTGGGTGAGTGGTTGCAATTGTGTTGATGTGAAAACCCTAACCCTAGCTTGGTGGCTATTTATACAGTCTCAGTATTCACCATTGACCACTACTAATTAAACCCTTTACAGGTTATCGATATTTAAGCGATGGTGACAAGTCGGTCTTATGATTGCTGCCCACGTTAGCCCCGCGCCTTTACGATCATCATGGTCCATCAAACAACGACGCTGTACCAGAATGAGTCAATTATTTTTCTGGCTGACTTTATTTTGATTGTAAATACTGAGTAGATGATATAATCAGCTCTTAAGCATATATATCGTGCAAGAAAAAAGTATGTATTATTAACCCTACATAAAATTCAAGACAGCAAACAGCTGATGGAAGATGAAAGAAATTGGTACGTAGGCCATCACTTTTCATGGCCAACCAAGCATTCATAATATCATTAATATGCCATGGTGGAACCAAAGCTTTTTTGGTAATGTGGCCAAGATCATCTCTACTCTACTTTTGATAGGTCCATGTCACCGGTGAAAACCCGCGAAGTTGAGAATATGTCATATGGTGTTGTCGATTGGTTTTAGAATGAAACACCCGTTTAGCGCGCTATATATAATTTATATTGCCCATGACTATAAGTCCAAGTTGAGTTGAGTGCATGCATGATTGGTATTATAAAACATTACTCTTATAAGCAGAAGCTGATGCATGGGTACCTACCTCCATGTGCTAGCTACCCTACTGTTAATTCATAGAGAAAAGGCCATGTTTAATTATAACTCTTCAGTATTGGTTAATTATGTATGTATATATGAGGAGAAAGGAAAGGAAAAAGAAAGAATAAAATCTAAGACATTGAGAATTGTCTTGACAGGAATGGTAAAATTTTAGATTTCTATAGAAGAAGTTACAGTTGAATATGGGTCCTAGTTGTAGCATAAAGAGTGATCACGATGGGGTGTGTCAACTAACGATTGTCTAAATTATGGTCGTCAATATTGGATAGTGCAAGATTGACCTAATTTGATTAGCCTCCACTTCTACATGCCCTACACTATTCTCTTTACTCTTTCCCCACGCAATTCACTTGTAAATTAACTCATTCGCCACCATGTCACTCAAGCTATTACTTTACTTTTTGTTAATAAACTACTACTTTTAACTGAACATAATATTGGAGGATCATCTAAGCTAGTAAAGCTTAAATACGGTAGGTCAATTTGAAGAGTGTGAAGGTAGAAGAGAAGTATAGGAAGTGAAACTAAGCTATTATACCCATAGTCATGGTTCTAATAAAACGATAATCGTGAATCTCGTAGATAGAGATTGAGGAATGGACTGGAATAGGCAATATAAGATGCGTTTGGGTCTCTCACTAATACATTATAGATTAAGGGCCCGTTTGGTTTTAACTCCGAAATTGAAAACGAAATGGAAATAAATCTAGTCCATACGTATGCCCTTATTCATGAAAGTTTTTAAGAATCATTCCTTGTGATTTGAAGTAATTGGAGTAGAATTTGATTACTTTTGATACCTTAACAAAATGTGGGGAATCAAGTCCATTTTGCATTAAAGCACAAGGAATGATTCCTACAATTTAATAAATAAGAGTATAAATATAGACTAAATTCGTTTACATCCCGTTTTTGTTTTCGGAGTTGTAAACAAACGGGCCCTAAGTTTAGTTTGTGTTTGGCCACCACAACCAACTTAGCCTTCGTTTGATCATGTTAAAATCTATGGAAACAATTCATCATGTGAGTTATCCTACCTGGGAAACATAAGCGTTGTAGTATTTGATCTGCATGTGGATACATTGGGCAACTTAAGGGTTGAAACGGAGAAAATTTTAAGATATATTTTCAAGTATCAAAAAAGCATATTTGGATCATGCAAACTATGTAACGAAGAATAAATGATAATGATACACCGTAAGTATAAGAAAATGGTTGTTGTCTGCGTAATTCTAAATGAGATCGTTCAAAAATAGCTTGAGGATCGATAGATAAAATCGTTAAAACCTTGTTTGAGAAGTCGAGTAGAAACTAAGAGTGATGAACATGATAAAGTCGTCGGTGACTCCGGTGAGAGTAAAACCGAGAGCTCAACGAAGAAATATAATCAACGAACTTACAGTTCAATTGAAAAATAAATAAAATAAGTAGGATTATATAAGTAAAGAACGATAAGCCGATAAGGTTGTCGTTATAACCCTAATATTACAAGACAAGGCATCTCGTCCCAATATTTTTTTACCGAGACATAATTAAAATTTTGGATAAAATCTTGTCAATTTTGGAACAAAATCGGAACGAGGGAGGGACAAGATTGAAATTTACACCCACCCGAAACCGAAAGAACGAAAGGATGAAATCATCAATATATACTACTAAAGTAGAGTTCTAACCTGCTGACATGGCACTCCCATGATCAAAATTTTTAAAATACACCTCCCTCTTTAAAGCTATAAAAACTTTTTTTTTGAATTACTAATTCATTAAAGTTGATTATAGAAACATCAATAAATCTATAAATCCTAACTAAAAACTAAATATACAAATTTATATTTTTTTCTGTACACACCAAATCTCGATTCCAACTAAGGTTGTTCAAACGTTTCGGACCGGACCGGACTGGACCGTAAACTCTCGAACCGGACCGTTTAACGGTCCATGGACCGGAACGGTCCGGCCACCATGGTCCGGTCCAATACGGTCCGGTCCGGTCCGTTTTATTTTTATTTTTTTAAAAATTAAAAAAAAAATTGTATGGATTAAATCCGGTCCGGTCCGGGTTTTGGACCGGACCGGATACTCTTCTTATTGGAAAAAAATAAAACGTAAACTGACGGTCCGGACCGGACCGTAATATTTTGGACCGGTCCGGACCGGACCAAAATTTTACAATTACGGTCCAGGACCGGACCGTAATTTCCGGTCAGGTCCGGTCCGGTTCAAAGTTGTGCAGCCCTAATTCCAACAATTCAAAATCTTCGTGATAAGATTTGTATGCTGAGATTCCAAGAAATGTGTTTCACCTTTCTGAATACCAAGCTATATGGGATAAAGATGTGGAGAAACATCGATTGGTTGGTAAGTTGTATATGTTTCATTTTGATTGTGTAATTTGTGTTCTTTAATTATTTTATAATTGTTTAATAGTATATTATCTTTTACAGATGTGGTTGGCAGTTGGTTTCCATTGGTCCAATCAATTATCAATACAAAAGGATATATATATATATATATATATATATATATATATATATATATATATATATATCCGAAATGCGAGGTTAATAATATGCTAATAGCTTATTATTATACATATAACTTATAAGTTCTAATCGTTTTTCGTATTTGCCTTCATTCAGCAATGACTCTTTGAAGTGTACAATGTGAGAACCATACTGCTATCAATTCGACAATATTGAGGTTGATGACCAGCTGAATGATAAATTCACCATTATCATTCAATATGCTGTGGTTAAGGAATGGAGCGGTAATGATACAATGTTTCATACAACACATATGAATACGTTTTCATTTTATAATAATTAATTTATTTATAATTTCAGGGCAAAATTATATATCAAATGTTGTTGGCGCTACCAAAATATTTATTGATGATATTCAAATTCCTGAGATTTTAGAATTCAAACAAAGGTATATTTTAGATAAACATTTTCTATCTTTCTAATACATGATTAAAATAGACTTGAGTCCTAAATCTAAACCGCCGGTTTAGGTTTGGCCCAAGGCCAAACCTAAACCTAAACCGGCAAAAACCAAATCGGCAGTTTAGGTTTAACCTAAACCGCCGGTTTGGTGGCGGTTTGTATATAAAAAAAAATGAAAACTGCCGGTTTAAGGGCCAAACCGTCGGTTAACCGCCTGTTTAAGGACCAAACCGGCGGTTTGAGGACCAAACCGGCGGTTTGAGGACCAAACCGGGCGGTTTGATGACCAAACCTAAACCGTGAACCTACGGTTTGGTCAAACCGGCAAACCTAAACCGCCGGTTTGTGCTGGTTTGTAAACCGGCGGTTTGGGCGATGTCTAGATTAAATACCTTACTATATGACATTGTGATATTCAGAATCAATGTCCTCAATAAATCGGGTAGTATCCTTCCGATTTCCCCACCACATATTGTACCTTCCTACACTCAAAGTGATCATTTCTTAACTCTCCATACTAGAAAGACAATTAAGGAGATTATGAATACAAATAAGGTAATAGATATTACATTTGGAATGTTAATTATGTCGTCTATTAACTGTTGGCTTTTTTTATTAATATAGTTTTATTTTATAGGCATGCTCATGTGTTACCATTGCAACCGTGGGGAGCACTGATGATCTATTTGGTTGATTCTACAACTCGTGTAAAACTTATAAATCAAAGCTTGATGTAGATGGTAATAAATACAAATGCAAGAGATGTAATAAGATTATTACATTCATGTTCCAAGGTATGTGATATTAAATAAAAAAATTTATAATTGTATAGTTGATGAAACGTTGTATACATATATTATTAACAAATAAAATAATCTTATAAAGAACAATGTCCACGTATCAACATATATATTTTTTTCAAAACCCGTGCAAGGCACGGATACTAAACTAGTTATGAAGAAAAAAAAAAATGAAAGAAATGATTGAGTTGGAATTTGTAAGATGAGGAACAAAGCTAAATGGAATTAGGTAGCGTGGAAATTAAAGAAGGAAAAGATAGCATGTGGGCCGTTGGGCCGACCCGACCCGACCCTCTTTCAGATTCGAAGTGTAATCAAATTTGCTTTATTCGAAAAAACAAAGTGTAATAAATTAATCATTGAAAGGCCATTTTCCTTTGGCAACATTTGTTTGCTTGCGAGGGCTAAAAACACCATAAAATTGTAGTCTACTTAAAAACTTACGTCAAATTCTTTTATTTATTTTTTATAGTTACAAATTAGACTAAAATAACTCATTCATATCTCTTCTTTTTTTCAACTGACTCCAAATATTCGATTTCAACTTAGAACCATCTGCCCACGACTAGAGGTGAGCATCTCCGGATATCCAATCCAAAGGCTCAGATATATCCGAGCCGACAAACTTTAAAAAGTTTGATCCGAATCCGATCCGAGAACACCCGGAGAACAATTTTATCCGGACGGATATCCGATTCGAAGATCCGATCCGACTTTTCCCTCTAAATCCCGATCCGTATCCGATCCGATGATCCGAAAATATGCCCGGATCGGATCGGACTCAGATCACCAATTGTCGGATATCTTTGGATTCGGATTTTTCCGGATCCAATCTTCGGATTATCGGATCGGATTATCGGATCGGATTAGTCGGTTCGGATATTTTTGCTCACCCATATACACGACTCTCGCATCTTATTTTGGTAATAACAAAACTTCTATTACACAAGATTAAGACATATAATCCAAAAGTTATAATTAAACACAAATACCACACATTCATCATGCAAATGTCGGACATTTCAAGCCTTGAACAATAAGAACTTAACAATACATAAAATCCAGAAAAATCAACTAAGATATTCTTCAAAAGAAAAATATAGACGCTTATTAAATGTGACTTTCAGAGGGAGGGATGGGTGAAGATAATTTTTTTATTTGAAAAAATTTGGTTAAATAGGTCCTTTTTTATTTTTATTAGATTTGTGTACCTCTTCAATTTTTTACCACTTTTATTAAATTGAAGTTGGAAGGTAAGCTTACTTAGCTAATTTGACCTTTTTTTGAAATAATTAATAATTTTATTAATAAAAATAATAATATTTACATCGAAGTAGAAGGTAGGCGGACAACAAACTCTATTGACAACCCCTTCTGAATAGTAAATCCGATCCTCCTAAAAACTACTTTGGTATAAATACGAGAGGCTTTCCTATATTTTTTTTCCAAATAAGAAACATGAAGAACCATATAGGTGAATATAAAGGATATAAATACTCTAGAAGGGGATTAAATAGAGTATGAGAACTTTTTGCAACAACTCATTTCAAGTCTTTGAAACTGATTTCAAAGCCTTGAAGTCGATTTGTGCTCTTTGTGACAAAACTGGTTTTCAAGGGCTTTGAAAGTGATTTGAAGGCCTTGATTTCGAAAACCTACAAAACAACGTTAGTCACAATTAAGCGAGATATGATGCGGAATAAAAAGATCGACACGGTGATATGTTTGCGAAGTTAAGCTCTAACAACCTCTCCGTCCTAGGGTTTCTTTACCCGTAGGATTTAACTATCTACTATTTGCTCAAAGAGTCCTAGATACAACCTAGAAGAAATCCCCTTCTTCTCTCATTGTAGTCATTGCTACGATCTAGTTCCAACTCTTAACCTAGCAATAATAGCCTAACTACTTCGCAGAGTAACACACACTCGAGTATACTAGATATTCCAATGGAGCTTTAGTGTTTTTCTCTCTCTGAGGATGTAAACTTTTTGTAAGCTAAGAGGAAGAAAAACTTTTGGAATGAATGAAGATGCTTTGATCGCTTGAAGACTTAGATGTTTCCGTGTAAGCTTGTTGTGTTCTCTTCAATCGCCATCTTCATTTATAGTCTTCTATGGAGAACTCTTCTAGCCGTTATAAGATGGCCGTTGTGAAGTTCTTCTTTCTCCATGGAAAGCAGTGTTTTGTTGAGATGAAGTAGCCGTTGTACGATCTTCTATCGTCTTCATCTACTTCTTCTCCTTGACGCATGTTTGAGAATCTTCATCTTCAAGATCTTCTCCTTGAAAGAGCCGTTGAAGATCTTTGTCGTTGAAGCCCTTGGTCCACGCTCCAGGATATTCTAAGTTGTTGAAGATCTTTGTTGAAGACTTCTCTCTTAAGGGCCATTGAAGATCTTCCTTGGATCCGAGATCTTTGTGTGAGATCCGTTGGAAAAGATCTTCTTATATCTTGCGTCGGTTTGTTGAGATCTTTGCAAGATCTTGTTGTTGGGCCGAGATTTTCTCTTGATATCCATTGAAGATCTTCTTGTTAAGCTGACCGAGATTTTCTCTTGATATCTTGTTTGAAGATCTTCTTGTGATCCTTGGTAGATTTGGTTGTTGAGATTTAAATCTTGATTTTGAAAAGCCTTCAGTCGAATCCTCCCTTGTATCGCTTTTCAAGGCCTTCGCGTTTATCCCTTGAACTGCTTTTCAAGATCTCCATGCTTGTCCCTTGTCATGAATTTCAAGGTATGCGTTCATCCTTTGAATGATTTTTAAGGCATGTACACATTTAACAAACACACAACCAAACCATGCAATCTAGAAATGCAATCGTTATTTGGTAGTTTATAAAACCGCTTATAATGTTAAGTCTTCCATCATCCACATATACAATTTATAATCAAGGTGGAGTTATCACAACACATTGTCTCTGCTATAGGGATAGTTTAGTACGTGGACATCAAACATTATCTTTAGTAGTTTAGATAGCTGTATATTACATGTTCTTAATTCTGCCAAACCATCTGATTATTTATATTATGAACTCCTAAAAATTCCCATCAAAGTGGACGTGGCTAGGTTAGGCGAATCACTATAAATTAGTTGTCATTCTAATATGTTTGTTTGTTAAAATATTTTATTCCTTTTCTATTTTTGCAAAAAAAATTCTTAAACTAATTCTAGACTAATCTATATACTGATTATTGTTCGAAAATAATTTGTTCCCGTTTTGATTTAAATGCCCTCCGTTTAAATAGAATGTCAACTATTTTTTTTTTCAAAATAATTGTCTATAAAAAAAGTATTTAATGTCATAAAGCCTCAAATAATTTTTTGAAGTAATTGTTAATAAATAAATATTAAATGTCAAGAGTTTCTAAAAATAATCATAACACATTAATTTTATTTTTGGGTTGAACTTTTGTTTATTGTTTTCAACCCATTACATTTTTAATTAATTAAAAATATAAATAAAATACTACTTCATCTCTTATTAACTAAAAACATGTTTCGTGCTAAAAAAAAACTCTCACAATGATGGCTCTCTTCGATCAACTGTTGCCATCCCTCAACAAAGTCTACTCCTTGATTGTGCATGAATATTGTTCTCGTTTTACCACCAGGGAACATGATGTTCAGACTGAGTCCATGACGTTTGTCCCTTTGTGTGTAGGCTTCAATGTCTATTATATGTTACTCATTTTGGGACTTGAGTGTTATCTAATATATTTCTCTGATTTAACTAAGGATTCGAAATGTGTCATCATTGTAATTAACAAATTTTGTGTTATACATGTCCTTTTGCGTGGACACGTATCGATTAGAGCGGGGAAGCTTATCATAGGGTCTACTGATTGTGTTGGATAATGTTAAGATATTAGATACGTAAAAGCGGAATTTCAGACAAATGAAAATTTTTAAACATGTAAGACCGCATGCATTATCGATTAAATACAATATATCAAAAGTACATAAAGAAAAGATCGAAGAGGAAAGAGCGAAAAAGCAATAAGCTATTTTATGCAAAAGTCACGTCCAAAATGAAAACTCAATCTTTTCATTTGCAGGCTGCTCTCCAGATGTTTAATAACAAAATACATTCTCTCTCCCTGTGAAAATGACCGACGTCCCTTCTCCTGGCCCGGTGGCGGCTACTCCTCCCACTCCCCCGTAATCCCACCGGATAAACCACCATATAGTAAATCTTATACTGCTATTGTAGGTAGCGTCACCCCATCTGCCGCTCCTCTATGTTGTGATACACTCATTGAATCACGGAGGATGCGGATTTCCTTTTCGGAGGGTGCCCGGGGCCTTGCTATAGCCGATATAGATGAGGATGTAGTTGCTCTACTTGCTGAAAAGTGGAAAAGAGCTGTTATTGTCAAGGTTCTCGGTAGGAACGTGGCCTTTCGGCTCTTAGAGAGACAACTGCACCAACTATGGAGACCATCGGGACCGATGACCATTCTGGATCTCCCCAATGGGTTCAATGTTGTCCGGTTTGATAAGGAAGAAGATTTTCTGCGTGCACTCACAGAAGGACCTTGGGAGATATTTGGTCACTACATCACGGTCCGGCCATGGACAGCAGACTTTAGCCCATATAACGACACACTACGCACCATCTTTGCATGGGCTAGATTATCGGATTTACCCATGCAATTATACGACGAAGGGGTCCTCTATGGTTTGGCTTCTGCTCTCGGTACACCTCTGAAGGTCGACCTTAACACACTGTATGCTACCCGTGGAAAATTTGCTCGCGTATCTGTCGAAATTGAACTTGATAGACCATTAATCGGAACCATTCTGATCGGGGGTGTTAGGGTCCACGTCGAGTATGAAGGATTAAACTCGATATGTCATAGATGCGGCCTCTACGGACATGGTATGGAACGATGTTCTCAGCCTCCTGCAACACAACAACCTGCTATTGACCCAGAGGTTCAGGCCGAAGTGCAAAAAGAACAACCTGCCAACCACTCAAAGAACCCCCCTGTTTCCGCTTCTGAGGAGTCCTTCCTTGGTCCTTGTTTGACTCATGACTCCTTTTGCTTTCACCACTTTGCTTGCTTCCAAATTCCCGGATAGGTAAAGGGAGGCAAAATGTATATGAGGGGTTAAGCATGATCAAGAAGAAGAAGAAGAAAAGAATGAATTGCCTTGGTCTTTCCAAGAAGAAAGTGAGAGAACTTATCCTGCGGTGTCAACCTTCAAATTCAACATAATTTAGATAAAAACAAAGTATTAAACATGCCAATAATTTCAAACAAAGCATTTAGCAACTTAAACATATTATAAAACCTTTCAAACACACAAAGAATTTAAAAACAGTAAGTAAACAAAATCTTCACTGAGATCATATCCAGATAAGTAACACAAAATCGTTTTCGAAAACTTTCTATTACGCCACTTCGGTCGAGATGTTCTTGGTTCAACCGAGGTGAAACACCTCGTTTCGCCAGAATCTCCCCGGTCGAGGTCAAAAATTTTTTTTTTTTTTTTTTTTTCGGTT
>BSUD01000002.1:149376764-149397558 GCA_033239045.1 Fagopyrum esculentum | reverse complement strand
GTCTCACTACACACTAATCCTAAACCGTAACTCCTATTACCGGGTAAGTCTCAAGGAATCAAGATAAAGAACTCTAACCTCAAACTAACACACCATCTAAGGGAATAGAATCAACCTTTACCGGGTAAGTCTCAGGCTAACTCACAAAGATGGGATGGAAGCACACTCAAACCCCAATAAAGGATAAACCTTTATTACCTACACTTATGATCGTTGGTAAACAAACTAAGGAATTACCGGGTAAGTCTCATCCTAAGCTTGCATTGAACCAGGAAGGTGTAATAAGAATAGGATTTAGCAAACTCTAACACTTAACTTTCTGTTTTAGGTCGGATAAGTCACCTCGGTCAGAAGAATTCCACCCCGGCCGAGATGTTCATCAACCGAACGAGATGCTTAGGGTTAAGGTTAAAGACTCGAACTTTCAGGATCTTACTGGAATCTAAGATTATTCTATCATTGTTTTTCCCACAACCTTCTGCCAATCACCCTAGAATCACACAAGGAAATTAGCCACTCATCATCATAATGAAAGTATTAAAATATATGGGAAGAAGGTGAATATTTGAACAAAGAAGAATTTTAATGAAAAGACTTCGGTAACTGAATCAAATATCACAACAAAGCGTTCCTTGGATAATAATCCAAAAAGACAAGACAACAATTGAGGGAATTGAAGACAATCTTACAAAACCCTTCAAAAAGCTATAAAAGCTATGGACTTCAATCTTCCTTCAACCTTCAAAAAGGTTCTTCGAAAACTCCCAAATTGGAGTATGCTGCGGCTGCTGCGTCGTATGCGAGATCTACGGTATAGCGTGATGTTGGATTTGTGGAAATCCAACCCTTTTTATAGGAAAATAAACCTCCAAAGATAATAAATCTTAAGAAGATATTATCCCATAAATATAGGTAAAATATATATTCTGCATATCTCCTTCCTTCCAGAAGCCAAGCCCAAAAATATAAGATCACTTTCCAAATTTAAAAGATCTCTTCCAAGAATAAAATATTCTCGCCGCGTCCTAGGTGTTCGCCTCGGTCGAGTCGGCGTCTCTGGATCACCTCGGTCGAGGTGAATCAATGGTCAA
Organism: Fagopyrum esculentum; assembly: GCA_033239045.1. NCBI lineage: Eukaryota > Viridiplantae > Streptophyta > Magnoliopsida > Caryophyllales > Polygonaceae > Fagopyrum > Fagopyrum esculentum. Next base: position 149,396,467 of record BSUD01000002.1, on the reverse strand, counting down.
ACGAGGTGACTCAAAATCAGAATGTGAAATCTCTCGAATCTGCTCCAAAGTAAATCTTCAATCCATGGCTATGCTCCTGGATGTAGCTCCAAATGACTCATGACTCCTTTTGCTCCTTTTTGATGCAAAACGTACCATATTACCTGCAATTACAACGAAACTAGGTGTAGACCTCGATTCTCGCAAAGGTAGATGAAATGGTAGTAAAATCACATAATGTACATACAAACATGCAGATTATGAAAGATAAAACGTCCAAACAAACCCTAAAAACTAGACTATAATTCATGCTATCAAAATACCCCATACTTAGACCTTGCTTGTCCCCAAGCAAGTTCCTCACATAGAAGACAAGATAGAATGGATTATAAGTCAAGAAAATCAATGAAAAAGTCTTTCAAAAATATTTTATGGTGTGCAACTATCATAGATCACTCTAAGAGAATACTTCCTGGAATTAAAAACTTAATATGATCAAAACATTTTATAAATATAAGAAAGTTGTTTATCTTTGCATAAAATCATAGAATGCATAATAAATCATAATTATCAAAATTAATCATGTATAATCCAGTTTAAACCGCTAAGTCAATCAACAAGCTCAAGGTCTCAAGGGCTTCCCAAAAGAAAAGGTCAAGAAACGTGTAGGGTAGGGATGTATGTAAGGTAATGTGGTGCTAGAATCCGGGAAAAGGATGAACTTCACTTTCACTTCGACTTGCAACATCTTCCACCAATAAGCTTTTCTTATCTCACACTTTTCCTTTTTTTTTTTACTTTTTGGGATGCATGGACAGAGGTGCACAATAACCGAAGCCTAGGAAATCAGCAATCATCAATTTCTTGAGATGCATCAAACCCTTGATGCACATACCATGACCCGATAGGAATATCGCTCAATCCGACTTTGGCAAGACACAAACACCCGGCTATGTGAATGGTGCCGAGTTACTCATCTTCATGATTGACTTCCCCAAACCTAGAATTACTTTCTAACACTTCACTTCCAGCCCACTTCTCAACTTTAACTTGCTTTCACCACTTTGCTTGCTTCCAAATTCCCGGATAGGTAAAGGGAGGCAAAATGTATATGAGGGGTTAAGCATGATCAAGAAGAAGAAGAAGAAAAGAATGAATTGCCTTGGTCTTTCCAAGAAGAAAGTGAGAGAACTTATCCTGCGGTGTCAACCTTCAAATTCAACATAATTTAGATAAAAACAAAGTATTAAACATGCCAATAATTTCAAACAAAGCATTTAGCAACTTAAACATATTATAAAACCTTTCAAACACACAAAGAATTTAAAAACAGTAAGTAAACAAAATCTTCACTGAGATCATATCCAGATAAGTAACACAAAATCGTTTTCGAAAACTTTCTGTTACGCCACTTCGGTCGAGATGTTCTTGGTTCAACCGAGGTGAAACACCTCGTTTCGCCAGAATCTCCCCGGTCGAGGTCAAAATTTTTTTTTTTTTTTTTTCGGTTCGGTTTCGACGTTTTTCTCAATCAAATATCCTGTAGGTATGCATGTAATATCAGATAATCATATAAAGGCAAATGAAGCATGAATATGAAAATATCCGATAAATAAAATACATCAAAAGTGTCGAATACATCAAAGGTAGCCACATAGTCAAATAACAAACACCCCATACTTGAGACACACTGTCCCAGTGGGTATAATAAAAAGTCTAAACAAAAGAGAACTCACCGGATGAAAGCCAAACTGCATAAAAATATAATAATAAAACTCTGCAGCTCCTCAGTAGTCCTGATCCGGCGGTGGTGGTGGTATGTAGGGGAACTGAGTCGGATCATAGGGATGGCCCATGATACGCTCAAACTGTAGCTGAGCCATCATGTGCTGATGATGCTGCCTCTTTTGCATCTCGCGGATATCCAGCGAAAGTGCAGCATATGAGTCGATAACCTGATCCGTCAGGTCATCGATCCGTCGGTGTGCAGCTCTATCTCTCACTCCCCGCCTCCTGCGTCTAGCAGGTCTGACCGGAGAAGTCTCAGCTGGCGCCGGCTCAATGTCCTCCTCATCATCTAAATCAATAATAGGTGGCGCGCTCATCCCAGTTGTATCTGTCCCTGTGTCCATCGGGACGCCGCCTCCTCTCTCATCCACTGTCTCGTCGTCGTCGTCATCCTCCTCCTCAGCCTCCTCCGCAGCTGTAGCAGTGGCAGCTGCTGCCTCTCTGTGATCCTCTATCAGTGTATCCCATGCTGTCTGCCAGAAATGCGGATCAAAGACTGTAAACTGCGCAGACCAGCGGATGCCCTGAGGTGCAGTCCGCTCCCAAGGCATGGCGACGTATGGAGTGGTCAACCCACGGGGAACTAGAATCCTCCGTGTGATCATCTCCTGCAATCCCAGCGGCTTTGGAGCCGCCGCCAACGTGCAAACGCTGAGGTCCATCCCGTGGTAGGTAGCGATGTGGGTGACTAGACCTCCGCAACATATGTCTCCCTTCGCCTTGGCCTTGATCTTGTGCAAATCCTCTGCCAAGAGCAAGCCAAAGTCCGGGAAACCTCCTGTAACCATGCAGTAAAGCGAAAAGAGCTCCCCCTGTCGGACCTTCTGGGGCGTCTCAGTACGCGCCAGAAGCGTCTCGCTGAAAATCCTGTGAGCAAGTCTGAAGGCCGGATGAAAGATGACCTTCTCCCTGGAATCTCCAGGGCGCCATCTGTCTGCGTGCTCAGTAATGTGGGCTATCTGTCCCCAGAACTCCCTAGCTACGGATCGGGAGGGGAAGTCTACAGCTGTGGGGTCAGGGAAGCCAAAAATCTCTCTCCATATCTCTAAAGGAACTATGAAGTTCCGGTTCATCAACCGGTACTTCACAGAACGGTCTGTGGGGAGGTAGGAGAAGGAGCTAACAAACTCGAGTGTCGGCTCTAGGTAGGCTGGGGCTCGGATCTCAGTAAACTGATCCAGCCCGACAGTAGCTATCATCCTCCTAAGGTCAGCATCTAACCCTAGGCAGTCAAAAGCTGACACATCCAGAAATCGTGGTGCGATGACTGGACGGCCAGCTATCCTCTCATAGTTTACCCGGCATCTCTCGTGGATAACCGGGCGGTAGGGACGGGATGAGGAAGGAGAAGGGGAAGGGGAAGATCTATCTCTAAGAACTAAACGACGATCTGAGCTCATTTTTTTTTTTTAAACACACTGTCAGACTACCTCGGTCGGCTGACAAACTCCAAGAATCACCTCGACCGAGGTGCAGAACGACTGGACCGAGGCGAAGGCAGTGCGATTTCAACTCTCTGATTTTCAGTTCTTTTCCCCCAAAAATCACTACCGATGCTTCCTAAGGGGTACTTAAAGGTTTCCTCAACAGAATCAAGGGCAACCAAAGCCCAAATATCAGTAAACGAACGAGTTTAGGTTTTCGAACGTTTTTACCTCGTTTCGGTCGAAACGCTCAAATTTCTTGCAGATCTGTAGTTGCAATAGACTCCTCTATCCTTCAATCTCGGTTTGGAAGCAGAAATTGTCGAAAACGAGCAAGAAACGAGGCGAGCGAGGTGCTTCTGTCCGCCGCGGTCGAGGAGGGTAAAAAAAAGTGAAAATGTAATTTTTTTCCTTTTTATACTGTTACTGGATCTGCTGTCACCTCGGTCGAGATGGTCTCGACTGGACCGAGGTGGTATGGACCGAGGCGGTTCTACAGAAACCCTAGTCGCCTCGGTTGCTTCAAGAATCAACTCGGTCGAGGTGCTCTGTCAGTGACCGAGGTGCTTCTGTCTTCTCAGAATCTCGAACTTCTGTCCTTCCAGATGTGCTTCTTCCTGTTGTTTGTCCAGAACGCCAAAAACAAAGCAAAGCAAAGCAAAAACAAAAAACTATCTAAGCTAGACTAGAAAACGGGAAAGAAGAGCAATACCTTGGGTTGCCTCCCAAGAAGCGCTTGATTTAAGGTCGCTAGCTGGACCATGATGCGTCTCAAAGGAGGTATATCGGTGCAACCTCCTCAACCGGTGTTTCCGGCTGGTACTTCTTAAGTCTATGACCGTTGACCTTGAAGCTTCCGCTAGTTTCGCCCCATATCTCAACTGCACCATGAGGGAAAACATGTTTCACAACATAAGGTCCGGTCCATCTAGATTTCAACTTACCTGGAAAAAGACGGAGGCGGGAGTTGAAGAGTAGAACTAAGTCTCCTTCGTTAAGCTCTTTTGGAATGATATGCTTGTCATGCTGATAGCATGAGTTATAGTCTAGTTTTTAGGGTTTGTTTGGACGTTTTATCTTTCATAATCTGCATGTTTGTATGTATGTTATGTGATTTTACTACCATTTCATCTACCTTTGCGAGAATCGAGGTCTACACCTAGTTTCGTTGTAATTGCAGGTAACATGGTACGTTTTGCATCAAAAAGGAGCAAAAAGAGTCATGAGTCATTTGGAGCTACATCCAGAGAGCATAGCCATGGATTGAAGATTCACTTTGGAGCTGATTCGAGAGATTTCACATTCTGTCGTGAGACACCTCGGTTGACCATTGATCCACCTCGACCGAGGCGATCCAGAGACGCCGACTCGACCGAGGCGAATACCTAGGACGCGGCGAGAATATTTTATTCTTGGAAGAGATCTTTTAAAATTGGAAAGTGATCTTATATTTTTGGGCTGAGCTTCTGGAAGGATGGAGATATGCAGAATATATATTTTACCTATATTTATGGGATTATATCTTCTTAAGATTTATTATCTTTGGAGGTTTATTTTCCTATAAAAAGGGTCGGATTTCCCATAATTCGGGGATCCGCTTACAGCTGAAAATCCCGCATACGACGCAGCAGCCGCAGTATACTCCAATTTGGGGAGTTTTCGAAGAACCTTTTTGAAGGTTGAAGGAAGGTTGAAGATCATAGCTTTTTATAGCTTTTTGAAAGGTTTTGTAAGATTGTCTTCAATTCCTTTCCTTGTTGTCTTGTCTTGTTGGATTATTATCCAAGGAACGCTTTGTTGTGATATTTGATTCAGTTATTGAAGTCTTTTCATTAAATTCTTCTTTGTTCAAATATTCACCTTCTTCCCATATATTTTAATACTTTCATTATGATGATGAGTGGCTAATTTCCTTGTGTGATTCTAGGGTGATTGGCTGAAGGTTGTGGGAAAAACAATGATAGAATAATCTTAGATTCCAGTAGGATCCTGAAAGTTCGAGTCTTTAACCTTAACCCTAAGCGCCTCGTTCGGTTAATGAACATCTCGGCTGGGGTGGAATTCTTCTGACCGAGGTGACTTATCCGACCTAAAACAGAAAGTTAAGTGTTAGAGTTTGCTAAATCCTATTCTTATTACACCTTCCTGGTTCAATGCAAGCTTAGGATGAGACTTACCCGGTAATTCCTTAGTTTGTGTACCTAAGATCATAAATGTAGGTAATAAAGGTTTATCCTTTATTGGGGTTTGAGTGTGCTTCCATCCCATCTTTGTGAGTTAGCCTGAGACTTACCCGGTAAAGGTTGATTCTATTCCCTTAGATGGGATGTTAGTTTGAGGTTATAATTCTTTATCTTGATTCCTTGAGACTTACCCGGTAATAGAAGTTACGGTTTAGGATTAGTGTGTAGTGAGACTTACCCGGTGATCTACTCCACTTTAGCAACGCCTTCCCCACGCAAAAATCTCAGCTTTGTCCGCTTATCTATAAGATCTTGAGTTGGAACCACAACTTGATGCTTTAATCCCTAGAATTGCATGTTTGCTTTAGTTGACATCTTATTCATCCTTGATTGTGTTAAATTGCTCTTGTGGTTAGTATTGACATTAGCATACCGTATTGACTCTGTTTCACCGAGTCCCTGTGATCGACCCCTGGAATTTTCTTGCTTTTACTACGATTGACCCATACACTGCGGGTTCGCATCCTTGTTTTAAGCTTAAGTCTAGGGTTATAAATTTAAAGCTTGCACACACCGTTTGGAGCGAACAAGTTTTTGGCGCCGTTGCCGGGGACTTGGTCTAGACCGAGCCGGTACGGTTTGCTCTTGGGGCGCTTGCCCCGTTTCATCTGACCACTCTACTTGAGTGACGATCTTTGCAGGTTCTTTCTTAGGTATATGCGAAGAACCCGCACTGGGAAGGAGATCGTTCCTTACGATCCCGAACCAGAAAAGACATACAAGCGACGCTTAAGAGAAGCGAAGATGGCCCAACAAGAGGATCACGATCTTGCGGCCCAATTGAGAGAGACGCAGGAGCTGCTACGTCTCAGTAAAGAAGAGCTAAGGCAAGAGAAAGAAGAGAATCAAGCCAGGACTGCAGAAATCGAAGCTGAGATTACAGCCATTCGGAATCAGATTCTACTTCGACCGATGCAGGATCCAGTAGTTGATCCTCGACCGAGGCAGATTCCAGTACCTGACGCCCCGGCCGATGTACTTCCACCTCGGATACCAGTCCGAGATGTTCTTCTTGCAGGAATCCCGTAAACCCTAGGTCAAAGGATGGACCCTAATCAACAGCTGAGGCGTCCAGGGGTGAACCTAGGAGATCCAGCGGATCATGACTACGAACTTCGACCGCAAGTCCTAGCCATGATTCGCCAATGTCAATTCGGAGGGCTAGAGAAGGAGTCGCCGCATCAACATCTTCAAAACTACGAGATCTTGATGGAGACCTTGCGACCTTCTAGAATTGAAAATAACAACTACAAGCTAAGACCTTTTTACTTTTCTTTAAAAGATAGAGCTCTTACTTGGTATCAATCTCTTCCTCCAGGAAAAATTAGCACATGGGAGGAGATGACTACGGAATTCCTAACCAAATTTTTCCCCCCCTCAAAGACTGCTGAAATGAGAGGGAAGATCAATGCTTTCATGATGAAGGACAAGGAGAGCTTGTCCAAATCTTGGGAGCGGTTCAAGGATATCCTTTTGGATTGCCCACATCATGGGATTCCAAAGATCGAGTTGTTGGAGATCTACTTCAAAGGGCTGGACGGAAGCACCCAGTTTAATCTCCAACTACTCTCCGCCGGTACCTTCATGGACATGGCGATTGATGATGCATGGGACTTCATTGAGAAGCAAGCCTTGCACATGGAGAAGTATACCCACCAAGGAGCCGAAGGTGGAGTAAAGAGAGTCAACTTTCAAGAGACTCAACCCAACAACAATCAACTCACATCATTGAAGAATGACGTGAAGCGATTGAAGGAGCTCTTGATGGCTCAAACTAAGAAGGAAGAGCAAGGGCAAAGGAACAACAACAACAACAATAACGGGTACCGTAACAACAACAACGGACCCCGAAACAACAACTACAACAACAACAATAGAGGATCCAACAACAACAACTGGAGGGCGAATAATCAAAACCACGGTAACAATTATTCGAACTCCAACTCTAATGATTCCTCTAATCCTTTCCTCTCTTCGCCTTCTTCTTCTTCTACTCCATTGAAAAGCCAAGGGCAAGGATCAAGTTCGTCTCAGCCAGAAAAGAAAGACGCAGTTCTGGAAGCAATCTTGATCAAGCTTAACGCTATGGAGAATTCTATGACTTCATTTTCGAGGGCCCAAAAGTCCCTTGAACAACAACTTGCTAATAGGGCGAATGAAGCGCCAAGAGATCCAGGGAAGCTTCCAACAAAGACGGAAACTAACCCTAAGGGCCAGTGCATGGCCATAACGACGAGGAGTGGACTCAAAACTGCTGATCCAGTACCTCGCTCGACGCAGACCACCTCGGTCCAGATCCAGTCGAAGAACACCTCGACCGAGATGCCAACCGAGGCGGAGCAACAAAAAGTGGGAGGGACGACAGAAACTTATGTTCCACCTCCTACATATAAGCCACCACTTCCATTCCCTCAATCCAGAGCCAAAGCACATCTAGACAAGCACTTCGGTAAGTTTCTTGACTTGATGAATAAGCTACATATTAATATTCCTTTCCTTGATGCTATTTTAGGTATGCCCGCCTATGGGAAGTTCTTAAAAGAAATCTTATCAAGGAAGAGGAAGCTGGAGGATGTTGGTGAAGTTAGAATGACATCTAAGTCTTCGGAGCTAATCAAAATCATGAAGGAGAAGATGCCACCTAAATTGAGAGATCCCGGCTCATTTTGCATTCCCATTCAAGTTGGGGATGTCACTTGTGAAGCCCTTTGCGATCTAGGAGCCAGCGTGAGCATCATCCCGCTGGAGCTATGCACTAAGATCGGTCTTGGAGAGCCCAAACCGGTCAAGATTCGACTTTACATGGCGGATCGCTCCATCACCCATCCCGTGGGCATTTTGGAGGACGTTCCGGTCAAGTTAGGTAACTTCTATCTACCTATAGATTTTGTCGTACTTGACATTCCCGCAGATTATCCTGTTCCCATCATTCTCGGGAGGCCATTTCTAGCAACTTCGGGTTGCAATGTGGATTGCAAGAACGCCAAGTTGAAATTCAACGTTGGTGGCGATGAGGTAGAGTTCGCACTACTTGCAGCCATGAAAGGGGAGCAACTAACTGATGATATCTTCAACATCTACGATGAAGAGGAATCAAGAGAATTGGTGAGCTCTATCCTTATTAACGATCCACTTGAAAGAGCTATTAGCTTCAGTTTAATGGAGGAAGGTATAGATGCTTCTTGTAATGCAGATATACGGAGCTTGAAGGCACTAGAAGAGGATCCAGGAGCTAAAATTGAGAAGCTAGTCCAGGAGACAAAGATCTCCAGTCTCGGTTCCAGTAGCAGTACCTCGACCGAGGCACTTTCTGGACAGAGCGAGGCGTCTGAAGAACACCTCGGTCAACGCCTTTGCGCCTCGACCGAGGTCGACAGCGAGACGATTCAAACTGCGATTGCTGAGAATAACAATTTTTCTACTCCCTTCTCTGACATTCACCCACAGTTGGCGGATCATTCCCTCCACCAACTTTCTGATAATAAAGGTCCTTGGTATGCTGATATTGTGAATTATCTTGTCTGCCAGGAAATACCACCCGGATTGACGTACTCTCAAAAGAAGAGATTCTTCAAGGAAGTACGACATTACTACTGGGATGAGCCACTGCTATTCAAGCGCGGACCGGATGGGATGCTTCGAAGGTGCATTCCGGAAGATGAAGTTAATAGCGTCATAAGGCATTGTCATTCACTTCCTTGCGGAGGACATGCTAGCACCGATAAAACATGCGCTAAGGTATTGCGTTCCGGTTTCTTTTGGCCTACATTATTTAAGGACGTGCAATCTTTTGTTGTTTCTTGTGATGCATGCCAAAGAACAGGGAACTTATCAAGGAGGAACGAAATGCCACTTAACAACATCCAAGAAGTGGAAATCTTTGATGTATGGGGGATTGACTTCATGGGACCTTTCCCATCCTCCGGAGGAAACCTCTACATTCTCCTTGCAGTTGATTACGTCTCTAGATGGGTTGAAGCCATTGCTTCTCCCACTAATGACGCCAAGGTGGTTGTGAAGTTCTTGAATAGAACTATCTTTCCACGATTTGGAACTCCACGCATCATCATTAGCGATGGGGGAACGCATTTCATAAACCGGAAGTTTAAAGCACTTCTATCGAAGTATGGGGTAACCCACAAGGTATCAACCGCTTATCACCCTCAAACTAGTGGACAGGTCGAGATCTCGAACAGAGAAATCAAGGCAATTTTGGAGAAGACCGTCTCTAGGACGAGGAAGGATTGGTCCATGAAATTGGACGATGCTCTTTGGGCGTACAGGACCGCATTCAAGACTCCCATAGGTACCACCCCTTATAATTTGGTATATGGGAAGTCTTGCCATTTACCCGTTGAATTGGAGCACAAGGCATATTGGGCTATCAAATGGTTGAACTTTGACATTAAAGATGCTGGTGAGAAGCGACTATTGGAACTTAACGAGCTAGAAGAGCTGCGTTTGAACGCCTATGAGAATGCCAAAATCTACAAGGAAAGGACGAAGAGATGGCATGACAAGCGTATTGTTCCAAAGGAGCTTCATGAGGGGGATTTAGTTCTACTCTTCAACTCCCGCCTCCGTCTTTTTCCAGGTAAGTTGAAATCTAGATGGACCGGACCTTATGTTGTGAAACATGTTTTTCCTCATGGTGCAGTTGAGATATGGGGCGAAACTAGCGGAAGCTTCAAGGTCAACGGTCATAGACTTAAGAAATACCAGACGGAAACGCCGGTTGAGGAGGTTGCACCAATCTACCTCCTTTGAGACGCATTATGGTCCAGCTAGCGACCTTAAATCAAGCGCTTCTTGGGAGGCAACCCAAGGTATTGCTCTTCTTTCCCGTTTTCTAGTCTAGCTTAGATAGTTTTTGTTTTTGCTCTGCTTTGCTTTGTTTTTGGCGTTCTGGACAGACAACAAGGAGTAGAACATCCGGAAGGACAGAAGTTTGAGAATCTGAGAAGACAGAAGTATCTCGGTCACTGTCAGAGCATCTCGACCGAGTTGATTCTTGAAGCTACCGAGGCGACTAGGGTTTCTGCAGAACTGCCTCGGTCCACATCACCTCGGTCCAGTCGAGACCATCTCGACCGAGGTGACAGCAGATCCAGTAACAGTATAAAAAGGGAAAAATTACTTTTCACATTTTTTTACCCATTTCGACCGCGGCGACAGAACCACCTCGCCTCCTTCGTTTCTCGCTCGTTTTCGAAGATTTCTGCTTCCAAACTGCAATTGAAGAGTAGAGGATCCGATTGCAACTACAGATCTACAAGAAATCTGAGTGAATCGGCCGGAAAGAGGTAAAAACGTTCGAAAACCTAAACTCGTTCGTTTACTGCATATTGGGCTTTGGTCGCCCTTGATTCTGTTGAGGAAGTCTATAAGTACCCCTTACGAAGCATCGGTAGTGATTTTAGGGGGAAAAGAACTGAAAATCCGAGAGTGGAATCGCGACTGTCTTCGCCTCGGTCCAGTCGTTCTGCACCTCGGTCGAGGTGATTCTTGGAGTTGTCAGTCAACCGAGGTAGTCTGACAGTGGGTTTTGAAAATAAGTTCAGATCGCCGATTAGCTCTTAGAGATAGATCCTCCCCTTCCCCTTCTCCTTCCCCATCCCGTCCCTACCGCCCGGTTATCCACGAGAGGTGCCGGGTAGACTATGAGAGGATAGCTGGCCGTCCAGTCATCGCACCACGATTTATGGATGTGTCAGCTTTTGACTGCCTAGGGTTAGATGCTGACCTTAGGAGGATGATTGCTACCGTCGGGCTGGATCAGTTTACTGAGATCCGAGCCCCAGCTTACTTAGAGCCGACACTCGAGTTTGTTAGCTCCTTCTCCTACCTCCCCACAGACCGTTCTGTGAAGTACCGGTTGATGAACCGGAACTTCATAGTTCCTTTAGAGATTTGGAGAGAGATCTTTGGCTTTCCTGACCCCACCGCTGTAGACTTCCCCTCCCGATCCGTAGCTAGGGAGTTCTGGGGACAGATAGCCCACATTACTACACACGCAGACAGATGGCGCCCTGGAGATTCCAGGGAGAAGGTCGTCTTTCACCCTGCCTTCAGACTTGCCCACAGGATCTTCAGTGAGACACTTCTGGCGCGTACTGAGACGCCCTAGAAGATCAGACAGGGTGAGCTCTTCAGCCTCTATTGCATGGTTACAGGAGGCTTCCCAGACTTTGGCTTGCTCCTAGCAAAGGATCTGCATAGGATCAAGGCCAAGGCGAAGGGAGATATTTGCTGTGGAGGTCTAGTCACCCACATCGCCACTTACCACGGGATGGACCTCAACGTTTGCACGTTGGCGGCGGCTCCGAAGCCGCTGGGATTGCAGGAGATGATTACACGGAGGATTCTAGTTCCCCGTGGGCTGACTACACCCTACGTTGCCATGCCTTGGGAGCGGACTGCACCTCAGGGCATCAGATGGTCTGCACAGTTCTCTGTCTTCGATCCACATTTCTGGCAGACTGCTTGGGATCCACTTATGGAGGATTACAAAGACGCAGCAGCTGCCCCTGCTGAGGCTGAGGAGGAGGCTGATGAGGATGACGACGATGATGACACAGTAGACGAGAGAGGAGGCGGCGTCCCGATGGACACAGGTACAGATACAGCTGGGATGAGCGCGCCACCTATTATTGATTTGGATGAGGATGAGGAGGACACTGAGCCGGCTCCAGCTGATACTTCTCCGGTCCGACCTGCTAGACGCAGGAGGCGGGGAGTGAGGGATAGGGCTGCACACCGACGGATCGATGACCTGACGGATCAGGTTATCGACTCATATGCTGCACTTTCGCTGGATATCCGCGAGATGCAGGAGCGTCAGCATCATCAGCACATGATGGCTCAGCTACAGTTTGAGCGTATCATGGGCCATCCCTATGATCCGACTCAGTTCCCCTACATACCACCACCACCACCGGATCAAGACTACTGAGGAGCTGCAGGGTTTATTATTATATTTTTATGCAGTTCGGCCTTTATCCGGTGAGTTTTCTTGTTTTAGACTTTTATTATACCCACTGGGACAGTGTGTCTCAAGTATGGGGTATTTGTTATTTGACTATGTGGCTACTTTTGATGTATTCGACACTTGTGATGTATCTTATTTATCGGATATTTTCATATTTATGCTTCATTTGCCTTTATATGATTATCTGATATTACATGCATACCTACAGGTTATTTGATTGAGAAAAACGTCGAAACCAAACCGAAAAAAATAAAATAATTGGTTTTAAAAAAATTTTTGACCTCGACCGGGGAGATTCTGGCGAAACGAGGTATTTCACCTCGGTTGAACCAAGAACATCTCGACCGAGGTGACGTAACAGAAAGTTTTCGAAAACGATTTTGTGTTACTTATCTGGATATGATCTCAATGAAGATTTTGTTTACCTACTGGTTTTAAATTCTTTATGTGTTTGAAAGGTTTTATAATATGTTTAAGTTGCTAAATGCTTTGTTTGAAATTATTAGCATGTTTAATACTTTGTTTTTATCCAAATTATGTTGAATTTGAAGGTTGACACCGCAGGTTAAGTTCTCTCACATTCTTCTTGGAAAGACCAAGGCAATTCATTCTCTTCTTCTTCTTCTTCTTGATCATGCTTAGCCCCTCATATACATTTTTGCCTCCCTTTACCTATCCGGGAATTTGGAAGCAAGCGAAATGGTGAAAGCAAATTAAAGTTGAGAAGTGGGCTGGAAGTGAAGTATTAGAAAGTAATTTTAGGTTTGGGGAAGTCAATCATGAAGATGAGTAACTCGGCACCATTCACATAGCCGGGTGTTTGTGTCTTGCCAAAGTCGGATTGAGCGATATTCCTAACGGGTCATGGTATGTGCATCAAGGGTTTGATGCATCTCGAGAAATTGATGATTGCTGATTTCCTAGGCTTCGGTTATTGTGCACCTCTGTCCATGCATCCCAAAAAGTAAAGTAAAAAAAAAAAGAAAAAGTGTGAAATAAGCAAAGCTTATTGGTGGAAGATGTTGCAAGTTGAAGTGAAAGTGAAGTTCATCCTTTTCCCGGATTCTAGCACCACATTACCTTACATACATCCCTACCCTACACGTTTCTTGACCTTTTCTTTTGGGAAGCCCTTGAGACCTTGAGCTTGTTGATTGACTTAGCGGTTTAAACTGGATTATACATGATTAATTTTGATAATTATGATTTATTATGCATTCTATGATTTTATGCAAAGATGAACAACTTTCTTATATTTATAAAATGTTTTGAGCATATTAAGTTTTTAATTCCAGGAAGTATTCTCTTAGAGTGATCTATGATAGTTGCACGCCATAAAATATTTTTGAAAGACTTTTTCATCGATTTTCTTAACTTATAATCCATTCTATCTTGTCTTCTATGTGAGGAACTTGCTTGGGGACAAGCAAGGGCTAAGTATGGGGTATTTTGATAGCATGAATTATAGTCTAGTTTTTAGGGTTTGTTTGGACGTTTTATCTTTCATAATCTGCATGTTTGTATGTACGTTATGTGATTTTACTACCATTTCATCTACCTTTGCGAGAATCGAGGTCTACACCTAGTTTCGTTGTAATTGCAGGTAACATGGTACGTTTTGCATCAAAAAGGAGCAAAAAGAGTCATGAGTCATTTGGAGCTACATCCAGAGAGCATAGCCATGGATTGAAGATTCACTTTGGAGCTGATTCGAGAGATTTCACATTCTGTCGTGAGACACCTCGGTTGACCATTGATCCACCTCGACCGAGGCGATCCAGAGACGCCGACTCGACCGAGGCGAATACCTAGGACGCGGCGAGAATATTTTATTCTTGGAAGAGATCTTTTAAAATTGGAAAGTGATCTTATATTTTTGGGCTGAGCTTCTGGAAGGAAGGAGATATGCAGAATATATATTTTACCTATATTTATGGGATAATATCTTCTTAAGATTTATTACCTTTGGAGGTTTATTTTCCTATAAAAAGGGTCGGATTTCCCATAATTCGGGGATCCGCTTACAGCTGAAAATCCCGCATACGACGCAGCAGCCGCAGTATACTCCAATTTGGGGAGTTTTCGAAGAACCTTTTTGAAGGTTGAAGGAAGGTTGAAGATCATAGCTTTTTATAGCTTTTTGAAAGGTTTTGTAAGATTGTCTTCAATTCCTTTCCTTGTTGTCTTGTCTTGTTGGATTATTATCCAAGGAACGCTTTGTTGTGATATTTGATTCAGTTATTGAAGTCTTTTCATTAAATTCTTCTTTGTTCAAATATTCACCTTCTTCCCATATATTTTAATACTTTCATTATGATGATGAGTGGCTAATTTCCTTGTGTGATTCTAGGGTGATTGGCTAAAGGTTGTGGGAAAAACAATGATAGAATAATCTTAGATTCCAGTAGGATCCTGAAAGTTCGAGTCTTTAACCTTAACCCTAAGCGCCTCGTTCGGTTGATGAACATCTCGGCCGGGGTGGAATTCTTCTGACCGAGGTGACTTATCCGACCTAAAACAGAAAGTTAAGTGTTAGAGTTTGCTAAATCCTATTCTTATTACACCTTCCTGGTTCAATGCAAGCTTAGGATGAGACTTACCCGGTAATTCCTTAGTTTGTGTACCTAAGATCATAAATGTAGGTAATAAAGGTTTATCCTTTATTGGGGTTTGAGTGTGCTTCCATCCCATCTTTGTGAGTTAGCCTGAGACTTACCCGGTAAAGGTTGATTCTATTCCCTTAGATGGGATGTTAGTTTGAGGTTATAATTCTTTATCTTGATTCCTTGAGACTTACCCGGTAATAGGAGTTACGGTTTAGGATTAGTGTGTAGTGAGACTTACCCGGTGATCTACTCCACTTTAGCAACGCCTTCCCCACGCAAAAATCTCAGCTTTGTCCGCTTATCTATAAGATCTTGAGTTGGAACCACAACTTGATGCTTTAATCCCTAGAATTGCATGTTTGCTTTAGTTGACATCTTATTCATCCTTGATTGTGTTAAATTGCTCTTGTGGTTAGTATTGACATTAGCATACCGTATTGACTCTGTTTCACCGAGTCCCTGTGATCGACCCCTGGAATTTTCTTGCTTTTACTACGATTGACCCGTACACTGCGGGTTCACATCCTTGTTTTAAGCTTAAGTCTAGGGTTATAAATTTAAAGCTTGCACACACCGTTTGGAGCGAACACATGCCATCTCTTTGTCCTTTCCTTGTAGATTTTGGCATTCTCGTAAGCGTTCAAACGCAGCTCCTCCAGCTCGTTAAGTTCCAATAGTCGCTTCTCACCAGCTTCCTTGATGTCAAAGTTCAACCATTTGATCGCCCAATACGCCTTGTGCTCCAATTCAACGGGCAAATGGCAAGATTTCCCATATACCAAATTATAAGGGGTGGTACCTATGGGAGTCTTGAATGCGGTCCTGTATGCCCAAAGAGCATCGTCCAATTTCATGGACCAATCCTTCCTCGTTCTAGAGACGGTCTTCTCTAAAATTGCTTTGATTTCTCTATTCGAGATTTCAACCTGTCCACTAGTTTGAGGGTGATAAGCGGTTGATACTTTGTGGGTTACCCCATACTTTGATAGAAGTGCTTTAAACTTCCGGTTGATGAAATGCGTCCCTCCATCGCTAATGATGATGCGTGGAGTTCCAAATCGTGGAAAGATAGTTCTATTCAAGAACTTCACAACCACCTTGGCGTCGTTAGTGGGAGAAGCAATGGCTTCAACCCATCTAGAGACGTAATCAACTGCAAGGAGAATGTAGAGGTTTCCTCCGGAGGATGGGAAAGGTCCCATGAAGTCAATCCCCCATACATCAAAGATTTCCACTTCTTGGATGTTATTAAGTGGCATCTCGTTCCTCCTTGATAAGTTCCCTGTTCTTTGGCATGCATCACAAGAAACAACAAAAGATTGTATGTCCTTAAATAATGTAGGCCAAAAGAAACCGGAACGCAATACCTTAGCGCATGTTTTATCGGTGCTAGCATGCCCCCCACATGGAAGTGAATGACAATGCTTTATGACGCTATTAACTTCATCCTCCGGAATGCACCTTCGAAGCATCCCATCCGGCCCGCGCTTGAACAGCAGCGGCTCATCCCAGTAGTAATCTCGCACTTCCTTGAAGAATTTCTTCTTTTGAGAGTACGTCAATCCGGGTGGTATTTCCTGGCAAACAAGATAATTCACAATATCAGCATACCAAGGACCTTTATTATCAGATAGTTGCTGGAGGGAATGGTCCGCCAACAGTGGGTGAATGTCAGAGAAAGGAGTAAGAAAATTGTTATTCTCGGCAATCTCAGTTGATATCGTCTCGCTGTCGACCTCGGTCGAGGTGCAAAGGTGTTGACCGAGGTGTTCTTCAGGCGCCTCGCTCTGTCCAGAGAGTGCCTCGGTCGAGGTACTGCTACTGGAACCGAGACTGGAGATCTTCGTCTCCTGGATTAGCTTCTCAGTTTTAGCTCCTGGATCCTCTTCCAGTGCCTTCAAGCTCCGTATATCTGCATCACAAGAAGCATCTATACCTTCCTCCATTAAACTGAAGCTAATAACTCTTTCGAGCGGGTCGTTAATAAGGATAGAGCTCACCAATTCCCTTGATTCTTCTTCATTGTAGATGTTGAAGATATCATCAGTTAGTTGCTCCCCTTTCATGGCTGCAAGTAGTGCGAACTCCACCTCATCGCCGCCAACGTTGAATTTCAACTTGGCGTTCTTACAATCCACGTTGCAACCCGAAGTTGCTAGAAATGGCCTCCCGAGAATGATAGGAACAGGATAATCTGCGGGAATGTCAAGTACGACAAAATCTATAGGTAGATAGAAGTTACCTAACTTGACCGGAACGTCTTCCAAAATGCCCACGGGATGGGTGATGGAGCGATCCGCCATGTAGAGTCGAATCTTGACCGGCTTGGGCTCTCCAAGACCGATCTTAGTGCATAGCTCCAGCGGGATGATGCTCACGCTGGCTCCTAGATCACAAAGGGCTTCACAAGTGACATCCCCAACTTGAATGGGAATGCAAAATGAGCCGGGATCTCTCAATTTAGGTGGCATCTTCTCCTTCATGATTTTGATTAGCTCCGAAGACTTAGACGTCATCCTAACTTCACCAACATCCTCCAGCTTCCTCTTCCTTGATAAGATCTCTTTTAAGAACTTCCCATAGGCGGGCATACCTAAAATAGCATCAAGGAAAGGAATATTAATATGTAGCTTATTCATCAAGTCAAGAAACTTACCGAAGTGCTTGTCTAGATGTGCTCTGGCTCTGGATTGAGGGAATGGAAGTGGTGGCTTATATGCAGGGGGTGGAACATAAGTTTCTGTCGTTCCTCCCACTTTCTGTTGCTCCGCCTCGGTTGGCATCTCGGTCGAGGTGTTCTTCGACTGGATCTGGACCGAGGTGGTCTGCGTCGAGCGAGGTACTGGATCAGCAGTTTTGAGTCCACTCCTCGTCGTTATGGCCATGCACTGGCCCTTAGGGTTAGTTTCCGTCTTTGCTGGAAGCTTCCCTGGATCTCTTGGCGCTTCATTCGCCCTAGTAGCAAGTTGTTGTTCAAGGGACTTTTGGGCCCTCGAAAATGAAGTCATAGAATTCTCCATAGCGTTAAGCTTGATCAAGATTGCTTCCAGAACTGCGTCTTTCTTTTCTGGTTGAGACGAACTTGATCCTTGCCCTTGGCTTTTCAATGGAGTAGAAGAAGAAGAAGGAGAAGAGAGGAAAGGATTAGAGGAATCATTAGAGTTGGAGTTTGAATAATTGTTACCGTGGTTTTGATTATTCGCCCTCCAGTTGTTGCTATTGGATCCTCTATTGTTGTTGTTGTAGTTGTTGTTTCGGGGTCCGTTGTTGTTGTTACGGTACCCGTTATTGTTGTTGTTGTTCCTTTGCCCTTGCTCTTCCTTCTTAGTTTGAGCCATCAAGAGCTCCTTCAATTGCTTCACGTCATTCTTCAATGATGTGAGTTGATTGTTGTTGGGTTGAGTCTCTTGAAAGTTGACCCTTTTTACTCCACCTTCGGCTCCTTGGTGGGTATACTTCTCCATGTGCAAGGCTTGCTTCTCAATGAAGTCCCATGCATCATCAATTGCCATGTCCATGAAGGTACCGGCGGAGAGTAGTTGGAGATTGAACTGGGTGCTTCCGTCCAGCCCTTTGAAGTAGATCTCCAACAACTCGATCTTTGGAATCCCATGATGTGGGCAATCCAAAAGGATATCCTTGAACCGCTCCCAAGATTTGGACAAGCTCTCCTTGTCCTTCATGATGAAAGCATTGATCTTCCCTCTCATTTCAGCAGTCTTTGAGGGGGGAAAGAATTTGGTTAGGAATTCCGTAGTCATCTCCTCCCATGTGCTAATTTTTCCTGGAGGAAGAGATTGATACCAAGTAAGAGCTCTATCTTTTAAAGAAAAGTAAAAAGGTCTTAGCTTGTAGTTGTTATTCTCAATTCTGGAAGGTCGTAAGGTCTCCATCAAGATCTCGTAGTTTTGAAGATGTTGATGCGGCGACTCCTTCTCTAGCCCTCCGAATTGACATTGGCAAATCATAGATAGAACTTGTGGTCGAAGTTCGTAGTCATGATCCGCTGGATCTCCTAGGTTCACCCCTGGACGCCTCAGCTGTTGATTAGGATCCATCCTTTGACCTAGGGTTTGCGGGACTCCTGCAAGAAGAACATCTCGGACTGGTATCCGAAGTGGGAGTACATCGGCCGGGGCGTCAGGTACTGGAATCTGCCTCGGTCGAGGATCTACTACTGGATTCTGCATCGGTCGAGGGTCAACAGGAGGATCTTCCCTCGGTCGAAGTAGAATCTGATCTCGTATGGCTGCAATCTCAGCTTCGATTGCTGCAGTCCTGGCACGATTCTCTTCTTTCTCTTGCTTTAGCTCTTCTTTACTGAGACGTAGCAGCTCCTGCGTCTCTCTCAATTGGGCCGCAAGATCGTGATCGTCTTGTTGGGCCATCTTCGCTTCTCTTAAGCGTCGCTTGTATGTCTTTTCTGGTTCGGGATCGTAAGGAACGATTTCCTTCCCAGCGCGGGTTCTTCGCATGTACCTAAGAAAGAACCTGCAAAGATCGTCACTCAAGTAGAGTGGTTAGATGAAACGGGGCAAGCGCCCCAAGAGCAAACCGTACCGGCTCGGTCTAGACCAAGTCCCCGGCAACGGCGCCAAAAACTTGTTCGCTCCAAACGGTGTGTGCAAGCTTTAAATTTATAACCCTAGACTTAAGCTTAAAACAAGGATGCGAA
>BSUD01000002.1:149366677-149376754 GCA_033239045.1 Fagopyrum esculentum | reverse complement strand
TGGGATGGAAGCACACTCAAACCCCAATAAAGGATAAACCTTTATTACCTACACTTATGATCGTTGGTAAACAAACTAAGGAATTACCGGGTAAGTCTCATCCTAAGCTTGCATTGAACCAGGAAGGTGTAATAAGAATAGGATTTAGCAAACTCTAACACTTAACTTTCTGTTTTAGGTCGGATAAGTCACCTCGGTCAGAAGAATTCCACCCCGGCCGAGATGTTCATCAACCGAACGAGATGCTTAGGGTTAAGGTTAAAGACTCGAACTTTCAGGATCCTACTGGAATCTAAGATTATTCTATCATTGTTTTTCCCACAACCTTCTGCCAATCACCCTAGAATCACACAAGGAAATTAGCCACTCATCATCATAATGAAAGTATTAAAATATATGGGAAGAAGGTGAATATTTGAACAAAGAAGAATTTTAATGAAAAGACTTCAGTAACTGAATTAAATATCACAACAAAGCGTTCATTGAATAATAATCCAAAAAGACAAGACAACAATTGAGGGAATTGAAGACAATCTTACAAAACCCTTCAAAAAGCTATAAAAGCTATGGACTTCAATCTTCCTTCAACCTTCAAAAAGGTTCTTCGAAAACTCCCAAATTGGAGTATGCTGCGGCTGCTGCGTCGTATGCGAGATCTACGGTATAGCGTGATGTTGGATTTGTGGAAATCCAACCCTTTTTATAGGAAAATAAACCTCCAAAGATAATAAATCTTAAGAAGATATTATCCCATAAATATAGGTAAAATATATATTCTGCATATCTCCTTCCTTCCAGAAGCCAAGCCCAAAAATATAAGATCACTTTCCAAATTTAAAAGATCTCTTCCAAGAATAAAATATTCTCGCCGCGTCCTAGGTGTTCGCCTCGGTCGAGTCGGCGTCTCTGGATCACCTCGGTCGAGGTGAATCAATGGTCAACCGAGGTGACTCAAAATCAGAATGTGAAATCTCTCGAATCTGCTCCAAAGTAAATCTTCAATCCATGGCTATGCTCCTGGATGTAGCTCCAAATGACTCATGACTCCTTTTGCTCCTTTTTGATGCAAAACGTACCATATTACCTGCAATTACAACGAAACTAAGTGTAGACCTCGATTCTCGCAAAGGTAGATGAAATGGTAGTAAAATCACATAATGTACATACAAACATGCAGATTATGAAAGATAAAACGTCCAAACAAACCCTAAAAACTAGACTATAATTCATGCTATCAAAATACCCCATACTTAGCCCTTGCTTGTCCCCAAGCAAGTTCCTCACATAGAAGACAAGATAGAATGGATTATAAGTCAAGAAAATCAATGAAAAAGTCTTTCAAAAATATTTTATGGTGTGCAACTATCATAGATCACTCTAAGAGAATACTTCCTGGAATTAAAAACTTAATATGATCAAAACATTTTATAAATATAAGAAAGTTGTTCATCTTTGCATAAAATCATAGAATGCATAATAAATCATAATTATCAAAATTAATCATGTATAATCCAGTTTAAACCGCTAAGTCAATCAACAAGCTCAAGGTCTCAAGGGCTTCC
This sequence comes from Fagopyrum esculentum, assembly GCA_033239045.1. Lineage (NCBI taxonomy): Eukaryota > Viridiplantae > Streptophyta > Magnoliopsida > Caryophyllales > Polygonaceae > Fagopyrum > Fagopyrum esculentum. The sequence continues at coordinate 149,375,192 of BSUD01000002.1, read as the reverse complement.
CAAAAGAAAAGGTCAAGAAACGTGTAGGGTAGGGATGTATGTAAGGTAATGTGGTGCTAGAATCCGGGAAAAGGATGAACTTCACTTTCACTTCGACTTGCAACATCTTCCACCAATAAGCTTTGCTTATCTCACACTTTTCCTTTTTTTTTTTTTTTACTTTTTGGGATGCATGGACAGAGGTGCACAATAACCGAAGCATAGGAAATCAGCAATCATCAATTTCTTGAGATGCATCAAACCCTTGATGCACATACCATGACCCGATAGGAATATCGCTCAATCCGACTTTGGCAAAACACAAACACCCGGCTATGTGAATGGTGCCGAGTTACTCATCTTCATGATTGACTTCCCCAAACCTAGAATTACTTTCTAACACTTCACTTCTAGCCCACTTCTCAACTTTAACTTGCTTTCACCACTTTGCTTGCTTCCAAATTCCCGGATAGGTAAAGGGAGGCAAAATGTATATGAGGGGTTAAGCATGATCAAGAAGAAGAAGAAGAAAAGAATGAATTGCCTTGGTCTTTCCAAGAAGAAAGTGAGAGAACTTATCCTGCGGTGTCAACCTTCAAATTCAACATAATTTAGATAAAAACAAAGTATTAAACATGCCAATAATTTCAAACAAAGCATTTAGCAACTTAAACATATTATAAAACCTTTCAAACACACAAAGAATTTAAAAACAGTAAGTAAACAAAATCTTCACTGAGATCATATCCAGATAAGTAACACAAAATCGTTTTCGAAAACTTTCTGTTACGCCACTTCGGTCGAGATGTTCTTGGTTCAACCGAGGTGAAACACCTCGTTTCGCCAGAATCTCCCCGGTCGAGGTCAAAATTTTTTTTTTTTTTTTCGGTTCGGTTTCGACGTTTTTCTCAATCAAATATCCTGTAGGTATGCATGTAATATCAGATAATCATATAAAGGCAAATGAAGCATGAATATGAAAATATCCGATAAATAAAATACATCAAAAGTGTCGAATACATCAAAGGTAGCCACATAGTCAAATAACAAACACCCCATACTTGAGACACACTGTCCCAGTGGGTATAATAAAAAGTCTAAACAAAAGAGAACTCACCGGATGAAAGCCGAACTGCATAAAAATATAATAATAAAACTCTGCAGCTCCTCAGTAGTCCTGATCCGGCGGTGGTGGTGGTATGTAGGGGAACTGAGTCGGATCATAGGGATGGCCCATGATACGCTCAAACTGTAGCTGAGCCATCATGTGCTGATGATGCTGCCTCTCTTGCATCTCGCGGATATCCAGCGAAAGTGCAGCATATGAGTCGATAACCTGATCCGTCAGGTCATCGATCCGTCGGTGTGCAGCTCTATCTTTCACTCCCCGCCTCCTGCGTCTAGCAGGTCTGATTGGAGAAGTCTCAGCTGGCGCCGGCTCAGTGTCCTCCTCATCATCTAAATCAATAATAGGTGGCGCGCTCATCCCAGCTGTATCTGTCCCTGTGTCCATCGGGACGCCGCCTCCTCTCTCATCCACTGTCTCGTCGTCGTCGTCATCCTCCTCCTCAGCCTCCTCCGCAGCTGTAGCAGTGGCAGCTGCTGCCTCTTTGTGATCCTCTATCAGTGTATCCCATGCTGTCTGCCAGAAATGCGGATCAAAGACTGTAAACTGCGCAGACCAGCGGATGCCCTGAGGTGCAGTCCGCTCCCAAGGCATGGCGACGTATGGAGTGGTCAACCCACGAGGAACTAGAATCCTCCGTGTGATCATCTCCTGCAATCCCAGCGGCTTCGGAGCCGCCGCCAACGTGCAAACGCTGAGGTCCATCCCGTGGTAGGTAGCGATGTGGGTGACTAGACCTCCGCAGCATATGTCTCCCTTCGCCTTGGCCTTGATCTTGTGCAGATCCTCTGCCAAGAGCAAGCCAAAGTCCGGGAAACCTCCTGTAACCATGCAGTAAAGCGAAAAGAGCTCCCCCTGTCGGACCTTCTGGGGCGTCTCAGTACGCGCCAGAAGCGTCTCGCTGAAAATCCTGTGAGCAAGTCTGAAGGCCGGATGAAAGATGACCTTCTCCCTGGAATCTCCAGGGCGCCATCTGTCTGCGTACTCAGTAATGTGGGCTATCTGTCCCCAGAACTCCCTAGCTACGGATCGGGAGGGGAAGTCTACAGTTGTGGGGTCAGGGAAGCCAAAAATCTCTCTCCATATCTCTAAAGGAACTATGAAGTTCCGGTTCATCAACCGGTACTTCACAGAACGGTCTGTGGGGAGGTAGGAGAAGGAGCTAACAAACTCGAGTGTCGGCTCTAGGTAGGCTGGGGCTCGGATCTCAGTAAACTGATCCAGCCCGACAGTAGCTATCATCCTCCTAAGGTCAGCATCTAACCCTAGGCAGTCAAAAGCTGACACATCCAGAAATCGTGGTGCGATGACTGGACGGCCAGCTATCCTCTCATAGTCTACCCGGCATCTCTCGTGGATAACCGGGCGGTAGGGACGGGATGAGGAAGGAGAAGGGGAAGGGGAGGATCTATCTCTAAGAACTAAACGACGATCTGAGCTCATTTTTTTTTAAACACACTGTCAGACTACCTCGGTCGGCTGACAAACTCCAAGAATCACCTCGACCGAGGTGCAGAACGACTGGACCGAGGCGAAGGCAGTGCGATTTCAACTCTCTGATTTTCAGTTCTTTTCCCCCAAAAATCACTACCGATGCTTCCTAAGGGGTACTTAAAGGTTTCCTCAACAGAATCAAGGGCAACCAAAGCCCAAATATCAGTAAACGAACGAGTTTAGGTTTTCGAACGTTTTTACCTCGTTTCGGTCGAAACGCTCAAATTTCATGCAGATCTATAGTTGCAATAGACTCCTCTATCCTTCAATCTCGGTTTGGAAGCAGAAATTGTCGAAAACGAGCAAGAAACGAGGCAAGCGAGGTGCTTCTGTCCGCAGCGGTCGAGGAGGGTAAAAAAAAGTGAAAATGTAATTTTTTTCCTTTTTATACTGTTACTGGATCTGCTGTCACATCGGTCAAGATGGTCTCGACTGGACCGAGGTGGTATGGACCGAGGCGGTTCTGCAGAAACCCTAGTCGCCTCGGTTGCTTCAAGAATCAACTCGGTCGAGGTGCTCTGTCAGTGACCGAGGTGCTTCTGTCTTCTCAGAATCTCGAACTTCTGTCCTTCCAGATGTGCTTCTTCCTGTTGTCTGTCCAGAACGCCAAAAACAAAGCAAAGCAAAGCAAAAACAAAAAACTATCTAAGCTAGACTAGAAAACGGGAAAGAAGAGCAATACCTTGGGTTGCCTCCCAAGAAGCGCTTGATTTAAGGTCGCTAGCTGGACCATGATGCGTCTCAAAGGAGGTGGGAGGTTCCCTCACCCCATACTTCACCTCCATCGTGGGGTGAAGTAAGTAGCTCCATCAAACGCTCCAACAAGTGTAAGTGCTCATCGGGGAATGAATCGTCTATGGGTGGGTTATCCGTCTCGCGGGAAGATTCCGGTAGCCGGCTGAGGTGATCCGCAACGGAGTTCTCGGATCCGTTCTTATCGCGGATCTCTAGATCAAACTCTTGAAGCAAGAGAATCCATCGAATAAGGCGCGGCTTGGCATCCTTCTTCGCCAACAAGTAACGAATGGCCGCATGGTCGGTGTAGACAATGACTTTCGCCCCTACTAGATAGGAACGAAACTTCTCGAAAGCATATACAACCGCCAATAACTCCTTCTCGGTGGTAGCGTAGTTGCGTTGTGCTTCATCTAGCGTCTTGCTAGCATAGTAGATGGCGGTGGTCCGTCCATCCTTCTTCTGTCCAAGCACCGCTCCTACGGCTACATCACTAGCGTCACACATGACCTCAAAGGGTAAGGTCCAATCAGGAGGCTGAATAATGGGAGCGGAGATCAACGCTTCCTTAATCCTGTAAAAAGCATCAAGACACTCCTGCGAAAACTCAAAAACAACATCTTTATTCAAGAGGTTTGTTAGAGGTTTAGAAATCTTGGAGAAGTCCTTGATGAATCTCCTGTAGAAACCTGCATGTCCGAGAAAACTCCTCACACCTTTAACAGAACAAGGAGGAGGGAGTTTCTCAATAGTCTCGATCTTAGCTCGATCGACCTCAATTCCTCGATTAGAAACGAGGTGTCCTAGCACAATGCCTTCATTAACCATAAAATGACACTTCTCCCAATTCAAAACAAGGTTAGTGTCTTCACATCTTTTAAGCACTAGAGAAAGGTTAGATAGGCAATCATCAAAAGAGGAACCATATACAGAAAAATCATCCATGAATACCTCCATGATCTCCTCTATGTACTCGGAAAAGATAGCCATCATGCATCGCTGGAAGGTAGCTGGTGCATTGCACAATCCAAATGGCATCCTCCGATAGGCAAACGTCCCCCATGGACAAGTGAAAGTGGTCTTCTCTTGATCATCCGGATGGATAGGAATCTGGAAGAATCCACTATAGCCGTCCAAGTAGCAAAAGTGTGAATGCTGGGCCAACCGTTCGAGCATTTGATCAATGAAGGGAAGCGGAAAATGATCCTTCCGAGTCGCCGTGTTCAGCTTCCTATAGTCGATGCAAACTCTCCAGCCCGTAACGGTCCTTGTTGGGATCAACTCGTTGTTCTTATTCGTCACAACGGTCATCCCTCCTTTCTTCGGAACGACATGCACCGGGCTAACCCACTTGCTGTCCGAGATAGGATAAATAATACCTGCATCCAACAACTTAAGAACTTCCTTCTTCACAACCTCTTTCATGATCGGATTTAACCGTCTTTGAGGTTCCCGTGAAGTCTTATGATTATCTTCCATTAGAATTCTATGCATGCAGAAAGAAGGTTTAATGCCAATAAGATCGTCCGTGGTGTAACCTATGGCTTTTCGATGCTTTCTCAGGACATGCATTAGCTTAGATAATTCAAAATCGGAGGGAAGCACTAGCAATAACGGGATAAGTAGAATCCGGCCCAAGAAAGATATACCTCAAGTGACTTGGGAGCTGTTTAAGCTCCACGACTGGGGGTGCTTTCTGAGAGGGATCTCTGCTTCCTCTTTCCAGTGGAGTGGTGTCAGAAACTGGATTGGATGCAATCTCAGTTTGAATCGTCTCGCTGTCGACCTCGGTCGAGGCGCAAAGGCGTTGACCGAGGTGTTCTTCAGACGCCTCGCTCTGTCCAGAGAGTGCCTCGGTCGAGGTACTGCTACTGGAACCGAGACTGGAGATCTTCGTCTCCTGGATTAGCTTCTCAGTTTTAGCTCCTGGATCCTCTTCCAGTGCCTTCAAGCTCCGTATATCTGCATCACAAGAAGCATCTATACCTTCCTCCATTAAACTGAAGCTAATAACTCTTTCGAGCGGGTCGTTAATAAGGATAGAGCTCACCAATTCTCTTGATTCTTCTTCATCGTAGATGTTGAAGATATAATCAGTTAGTTGCTCCCCTTTCATGGCTGCAAGTAGTGCGAACTCCACCTCATCGCCACCAACGTTGAATTTCAACTTGGCGTTCTTGCAATCCACGTTGCAACCCGAAGTTGCTAGAAATGGCATCCCGAGAATGATAGGAACAGGATAATCTGCGGGAATGTCAAGTACGACAAAATCTATAGGTAGATAGAAGTTACCTAACTTGACCGGAACGTCTTCCAAAAGAGTTATTAGCTTAATAAAACAAGGATGCGAACCCGCAGTGTACGGGTCAATCATAGTAAAAGCAAGAAAATTCCAGGGGTCGATCACAGGGACTCGGTGAAACAGAGTCAATACGGTATGCTAATGTCAATTCTAACCACAAGAGCAATTTAACACAATCAAAGATGAATAAGAAGTCAATAAAGCAAACATGCAATTCTAGGGATTAAAGCATCAAGTTGTGGTTCCAACTCAAGATCTATAGATAAGCGGACAAAGCTGAGATTTTTGCGTGGGGAAGGTGTTACTAAAGTGGAGTAGATCACCGGGTAAGTCTCACTACACACTAATCCTAAACCGTAACTCCTATTACCGGGTAAGTCTCAAGGAATCAAGATAAAGAACTCTAACCTCAAACTAACACACCATCTAAGGGAATAGAATCAACCTTTACCGGGTAAGTCTCAGGCTAACTCACAAAGATGGGATGGAAGCACACTCAAACCCCAATAAAGGTTAAACCTTTATTACCTACACTTATGATCGTTGGTAAACAAACTAAGGAATTACCGGGTAAGTCTCATCCTAAGCTTGCATTGAACCAGGAAGGTGTAATAAGAATAGGATTTAGCAAACTCTAACACTTAACTTTTTGTTTTAGGTCGGATAAGTCACCTCGGTCAGAAGAATTCCACCCCGGCCGAGATGTTCATCAACCGAACGAGATGCTTAGGGTTAAGGTTAAAGACTCGAACTTTCAGGATCCTACTGGAATCTAAGATTATTCTATCATTGTTTTTCCCACAACCTTCTGCCAATCACCCTAGAATCACACAAGGAAATTAGCCACTCATCATCATAATGAAAGTATTAAAATATATGGGAAGAAGGTGAATATTTGAACAAAGAAGAATTTTAATGAAAAGACTTCAGTAACTGAATCAAATATCACAACAAAGCGTTCCTTGGATAATAATCCAAAAAGACAAGACAACAATTGAGGGAATTGAAGACAATCTTACAAAACCCTTCAAAAAGCTATAAAAGCTATGGACTTCAATCTTCCTTCAACCTTCAAAAAGGTTCTTCGAAAACTCTCAAATTGGAGTATGCTGCGGCTGCTGCGTCGTATGCGAGATCTACGGTATAGCGTGATGTTGGATTTGTGGAAATCCAACCCTTTTTTATAGGAAAATAAACCTCCAAAGATAATAAATCTTAAGAAGATATTATCCCATAAATATAGGTAAAATATATATTCTGCATATCTCCTTCCTTCCAGAAGCCAAGCCCAAAAATATAAGATCACTTTCCAAATTTAAAAGATCTCTTCCAAGAATAAAATATTCTCGCCGCGTCCTAGGTGTTCGCCTCGGTCGAGTCGGCGTCTCTGGATCACCTCGGTCGAGGTGAATCAATGGTCAACCGAGGTGACTCAAAATCAGAATGTGAAATCTCTCGAATCTGCTCCAAAGTAAATCTTCAATCCATGGCTATGCTCCTGGATGTAGCTCCAAATGACTCATGACTCCTTTTGCTCCTTTTTGATGCAAAACGTACCATATTACCTGCAATTACAACGAAACTAGGTGTAGACCTCGATTCTCGCAAAGGTAGATGAAATGGTAGTAAAATCACATAATGTACATACAAACATGCAGATTATGAAAGATAAAACGTCCAAACAAACCCTAAAAACTAGACTATAATTCATGCTATCAAAATACCCCATACTTAGCCCTTGCTTGTCCCCAAGCAAGTTCCTCACATAGAAGACAAGATAGAATGGATTATAAGTCAAGAAAATCAATGAAAAAGTCTTTCAAAAATATTTTATGGTGTGCAACTATCATAGATCACTCTAAGAGAATACTTCATGGAATTAAAAACTTAATATGATCAAAACATTTTATAAATATAAGAAAGTTGTTCATCTTTGCATAAAATCATAGAATGCATAATAAATCATAATTATCAAAATTAATCATGTATAATCCAGTTTAAACCGCTAAGTCAATTGATAGCATGAATTATAGTCTATATTTTGGGGTTTGGTTGGACGTTTTATCTTTCATATTCTGCATGTTTGTATGTACATTATGTGATTTTACTACCATTTCATCTACCTTTGCGAGAATCGAGGTCTACACCTAGTTTCGTTGTAATTGCAGGTAATATGGTACGTTTTGCATCGAAAAGGAGCAAAAGGAGTCAAGAGTCATTTGGAGCTACATCCAGGAAGCATAGCCATGAGTTGAAGATTCACTTTGGAGCAAATTCGAGAGATTTCACATTCTGATCACCTCGGTTGACCAGAGGTTCACCTCGACCGAGGCGATCCAGAGACACCGACTCGACCGAGGCGAATACCTAGGACGCGGCGAGAATATTTTATTCTTGGAAGAGATCTTTTAATTTTGGAAAGTGATCTTATATTTTTGGGCTGAGCTTCTGGAAGGAAGGAGATATGCAGAATATATATTTTACCTATATTTATGGGATAATATCTTCTTAAGATTTATTATCTTTGGAGGTTTATTTTTCCTATAAAAAGGGTTGGATTTCCACAAATCCAACATCCCGCTTACAGCGTACAAATCTCGCATAGCCCGCATACGACGCAGCAGCAGTAGCATACTCCAATTTGGGAGTTGTTGAAGAACCTTTTTGAAGGTTGAAGGAAGTTGAAGATCATAGCTTTTTATAGCTTTTGAAGGGTTTTGTAAGATTGTCTTCAATTCCCTCATTGATTGTCTTGTCTTGTTGGATTGCTATCCAAGGAACGCTTTGTTTGTGATATTTGATTCAGTTATTGAAGTCTTTTCATTAAATTCTTCTTTGTTCAAATATTCACCTTCTTCCCATATATTTAATACTTTCAT
>BSUD01000002.1:149341808-149366667 GCA_033239045.1 Fagopyrum esculentum | reverse complement strand
CCGAGGCGATCCAGAGACACCGACTCGACCGAGGCGAATACCTAGGACGCGGCGAGAATATTTTATTCTTGGAAGAGATCTTTTAATTTTGGAAAGTGATCTTATATTTTTGGGCTGAGCTTCTGGAAGGAAGGAGATATGCAGAATATATATTTTACCTATATTTATGGGATAATATCTTCTTAAGATTTATTATCTTTGGAGGTTTATTTTCCTATAAAAAGGGTTGGATTTCCACAAATCCAACATCACGCTATACCGTCGATCAGGGTTATACGACGCAGCAGCCGCAGTATACTCCAAGTTGGGAGAGATTTGAAGGACCTTTTTGAAGGTTGAAGGAAGGTTGAAGATCATAGCTTTTTATAGCTTTTTGAAGGGTTTTGTAAGATTGTCTTCAATTCCTTCCTTGATTGTCTTGTCTTGTTGGATTGCTATCCAAGGAACGCTTTTGTTTGTGATATTTGATTCAGTTATTGAAGTCTTTTCATTAAATTCTTCTTTGTTCAAATATTCACCTTCTTCCCATATATTTAATACTTTCATAATGATGATGAGTGACTAATTTCCTTGTGTGATTCTAGGGTGATTAGCTGAAGGTTGTGGGAAAAACAATGATAGAATAATCTTAGATTCCAGTAGGATCCTGAAAGTTCGAGTCTTTAACCTTAACCCTAAGCATCTCGTTCGGTTGATGAACATCTCGGCCGGGGTGGAATTCTTCTGACCGAGGTGACTTATCCGACTTAAAACAGAAAGTTAAGTGTTAGAGTTTGCTAAATCCTATTCTTATTACACCTTCCTGGTTCAATGCAAGCTTAGGATGAGACTTACCCGGTAATTCCTTAGTTTGTGTATCAACGATCATAAGTGTAGGTAATAAAGGATTATCCTTTATTGGGGTTTGAGTGTGCTTCCGTCCCATCTTTGTGAGTTAGCCTGAGACTTACCCGGTAAAGGTTGATTCTATTCCCTTAGATGGTGTGTTAGTTTGAGGTTATAGTTCTTTATCTTGATTCCTTGAGACTTACCCGGTAATAGGAGTTACGGTCTAGGATTAGTGTGTAGTGAGACTTACCCGGTGATCTACTCCACTTTAGTAACACCTTCCCCGTGCAAAAATCTCAGCTTTGTCCGCTTATCTATTGATCTTGAGTTGGAACCACAACTAGATGCTTTAATCCCTAGAATTGCATGTTTGCTTTATTTGACATCTTATTCATCTTTGATTGTGTTAATCGCTCTTTTGTGGTTAGAATTAACGTAGCATACCGTGTTGACTTTGTTTCACTAAGTCCCTGTGATCGACCCCTGGAATTTTCTTGCTTTTACTACGATTGACCCGTACACTGCGGGTTCGCATCCTTGTTTTAAGCTTAAGTCTAGGGTTATAAATTTAAAGCTTGCACACACCGTTTGGAGCGAACAAGTTTTTGGCGCCGTTGCCGGGGACTTGGTCTAGACCAAGCCGGTACGGTTTGCTCTTGGGGCATTTGCCCCGTTTCATCTTACCACTCTACTTGAGTGACTTTTGCAGGTTCTTTCTTAGGTATATGCGAAGAACCCGCGCTGGGAAGGAAATCGTTCCTTACGATCCCGAACCAGAAAAGACATACAAGAGACGCTTAAGAGAAGCGAAAATGGCCCAACAAGACGATCACGATCTTGCGGCCCAATTGAGAGAGACGCAGGAGCTGCTACGTCTCAGTAAAGAAGAGCTAAGGCAAGAGAAAGAAGAGAATCAAGCCAGGACTGCAGCAATCGAAGCTGAGATTGCAGCCATTCGGAACCAAATTCTACTTCGACCGATGCAGGATCCAGTAGTCGATCCTCGACCGATGCAGGATCCAGTAGTCGATCCTCGACCGAGGCAGATTCCAGTACCTGACGCCCCGGTCGATGTACATCCACATCGGATGCCAATCCGAGATGTTCTTCTTGCAGGAATCCCGCAAACCCTAGGTCAAAGGATGGACCCTAATCAGCAGCTGAGGCGTCCAGGAGTGAACCTAAGAGATCCAGCGGATCACGACTACGAACTTCGACCACAAGTTCTAGCCATGATTCGCCAATGTCAATTCGGAGGGCTAGAGAAGGAGTCGCCGCATCAACATCTTCAAAACTACGAGATCTTGATGGAGACCTTGCGGCCTTCTAGAATTGAAAATAACAACTACAAGCTAAGACCTTTTTACTTTTCTTTAAAAGATAGAGCTCTTACTTGGTATCAATCTCTTCCTCCAGGAAAAATTAGCACATGGGAGGAGATGACTACGGAATTCCTAACCAAATTCTTTCCACCTTCAAAGACCGCTGAAATGAGGGGAAAGATCAATGCTTTCATCATGAAGGACAAGGAGAGCTTGTCCAAGTCTTGGGAGCGGTTCAAGGATATTCTTTTGGATTGCCCACATCATGGGATTCCAAAGATCAAGTTGTTGGAGATCTACTTCAAAGGGCTGGACGGAAACACCCAGTTCAATCTCCAACTACTCTCCGCCGGTACATTCATGGACATGGCGGTTGATGATGCATGGGACTTCATTGAGAAGCAAGCCTTGCACATGGAGAAGTACACCCACCAAGGAGCTGAAGGTGGAGTTAAAAGAGTCAACTTTCAAGAGACTCAACCCAACAACAATCAACTCACATCATTGAAGAATGACGTGAAGGAATTGAAGGAGCTCTTGATGGCTCAAACTAGGAAGGAAGAGCAAGGGCAAAGGAACAACAACAACAACGGGTACCGTAACAACAACAACGGTCCCCGAAACAACAACTACCACAACAATAGAGGATCCAACAGCAACGACTGGAGGGCGAATAACCAAAATTACGGTAACAATCGTTCAAACTCCAATTCAAATGATTCCTCTAATCCTTTCCTCTCTTCCCCTTCTTCCTCTTCTACTCCATTGAAAAGCCAAGGGCAAGGATCAAGTTCGTCTCAGCCGGAAAAGAAGGACGCAGTTCTGGAGGCAATCTTGATCAAGCTTGGCGCCATGGAGAATTCTATGACTTCATTTTCGAGGGCCCAAAAGTCCCTTGAACAACAACTTGCTAGTAGGGCGAATGAAGCGCCAAGAGATCCAGGGAATCTTCCAGCAAAGACAGAAGCTAACCCTAAGGGCCAGTGCATGGCCATCACAACGAGGAGTGGACTCAAAACTGCCGATCCAGTACCTCGCTCGACGCAGACCACCTCGGTCCAGATCCAGTCGAAGAACACCTCGACCGAGATGCCAACCGAGGCGGCGCAACAGAAAACAGGAGGAACGACAGAAGCTTATGTTCCACCTCCTGCATATAAACCACCACTTCCATTCCCTCAGTCCAGAGCCAGAGCACATCTAGACAAGCACTTTGGTAAGTTTCTTGACTTGATGAATAAGCTACATATTAACATTCCCTTCCTTGATGCTATTCTAGGTATGCCCGCCTATGGGAAGTTCTTAAAAGAAATCTTATCAAGGAAGAGGAAGCTGGAGGATGTTGGTGAAGTTAGGATGACATCTAAATCTTCGGAACTCATAAAGATCATGAAGGAGAAGATGCCACCTAAATTGAGAGATCCCGGCTCATTTTGCATTCCCATTCAAGTTGGGGATGTCACTTGTGAAGCCCTTTGCGATCTAGGAGCCAGCGTGAGCATCATCCCGCTGGAGCTATGCACTAAGATCGGTCTTGGAGAGCCCAAACCGGTCAAGTTTCGACTCTACATGACGGATCGCTCCATTACCCATCCCGTGGGCATTTTGGAGGACGTTCCGGTCAAGTTAGGTAATTTCTATCTTCCTATAGATTTTGTCGTACTTGACATTCCCGCAGATTATCCTGTTCCCATCATTCTCGGGAGGCCATTTCTAGCAACTTCGGGTTGCAATGTGGATTGCAAGAACGCCAAGTTGAAATTCAACGTTGGTGGCGATGAGGTGGAGTTCGCACTACTTGCAGCCATGAAAGGGGAGCAACTAACTGATGATATCTTCAACATCTATGATGAAGAAGAATCAAGAGAATTGGTGAGCTCTATCCTTATTAACGATCCGCTCGAAAGAGTTATTAGCTTCAGTTTAATGGAGGAAGGTATAGATGCTTCTTGTGATGCAGATATACAGAGCTTGAAGGCACTGGAAGAGGATCCAGGAGCTAAAACTGAGAAGCTGATCCAGGAAACGAAGATTTTCAGCCTCGGATCCAGTAGCAGTACCTCGACCGAGGCACCTTCTGGACAGAACGAGGAGTCTGAAGAACACCTCGGTCAACGCCTTTGCGCCTCGACCGAGATCAACAGCGAGACGATATTAACTGAGACCGCATCGAGTCCAGTTTCTGATACCACTCCACTGGAAAGAGGAAGCGAAGATCCCTCCCAGAAAGCACCCCCAGTTGTGGAGCTTAAACAACCCCCTAGTCACTTGAGGTATATCTTTCTTGGGCCGGATTCTACTTATCCCGTTATTGTTAGTGCTTCCCTTTCCGATTCTGAATTAACTAAGCTATTGCATGTCCTGAGAAAGCATCGAAAAGCCATAGGTTACACCACGGATGATCTTATTGGCATTAAACCTTCTTTCTGCATGCATAGAATTCTAATGGAGGATAATCATAAGACTTCACGGGAACCTCAAAGACGGTTAAATCCGATCATGAAAGAGGTTGTGAAGAAGGAAGTTCTTAAGTTGTTGGATGCAGGTATTATTTATCCTATCTCGGACAGCAAGTGGGTTAGCCCGGTGCATGTCGTTCCGAAGAAAGGAGGGATGACCGTTGTGACGAATAAGAACAACGAGTTGATCCCAACAAGGACCGTTACGGGCTGGAGAGTTTGCATCGACTATAGGAAGCTGAACACGGCTACTCGGAAGGATCATTTTCCGCTTCCCTTCATTGATCAAATGCTCGAACGGTTGGCCCAGCATTCACACTTTTGCTACTTGGACGGCTATAGTGGATTCTTCCAGATTCCTATCCATCCGGATGATCAGGAGAAGACCACTTTCACTTGCCCATGGGGGACGTTTGCCTATCGGAGGATGCCATTTGGATTGTGCAATGCACCAGCTACCTTCCAGCGATGCATGATGGCTATCTTTTCCGAGTACATTGAGGAGATCATGGAGGTATTTATGGACGATTTTTCTGTATATGGTTCCTCTTTTGATGATTGCCTATCTAACCTTTCTCTAGTACTTAAAAGATGTGAAGACACTAACCTTGTTTTGAATTGGGAGAAGTGTCATTTTATGGTTAATGAAGGCATTGTACTAGGACACCTCGTTTCTAATCGAGGTATTGAGGTCGATCGAGCTAAGATCGAGACTATTGAGAAACTCCCTCCTCCTTGTTCTGTAAAAGGTGTGAGGAGTTTTCTCGGGCATGCAGGTTTCTACAGGAGATTCATCAAGGACTTCTCCAAGATTTCTAAACCTCTAACTAACCTCTTGAATAAAGATGTTGTTTTTGAGTTTTCGCAGGAGTGTCTTGATGCTTTTTACAGGATTAAGGAAGCGTTGATCTCCGCTCCCATTATCCAGCCTCCTGATTGGACCTTACCTTTTGAGGTCATGTGTGACGCTAGCGATGTAGCCGTAGGAGCGGTGCTTGGGCAGAAGTAGGATGGACGGACCACCGCCATTTATTATGCTAGCAAGACGCTAGATGAAGCACAACGCAACTACGCTACCACCGAGAAAGAATTATTGGCGGTTGTATATGCCTTCGAGAAGTTTCGTTCCTATCTAGTAGGAGCGAAAGTCATTGTCTACACCGACCATGCAGCCATTCTTTACTTGTTAGCTAAGAAAGATGCAAAGCCGCGCCTTATTCGATGGATTCTCTTGCTTCAAGAGTTTGACCTAGAGATCCGCGATAAGAAGGGATCCGAGAATTCAGTTGCGGATCACCTCAGCCGGCTACCGGAATCCTCCCGCGAGACGGATAGCCCACCCATAGACGATTCATTCCCCGACGAGCACTTACACGTCTTGGAGCGTTTAATGGATCTACTTACTTCACCCCACGATGGAGGTGAAGTATGGGGTGAGGGAACCTCCTACCTCGTTTGAGACGCATCATGGTCCAGCTAGCGACCTTAAATCAAGCGCTTCTTGGGAGGCAACCCAAGGTATTGCCCTTCTTTCCCGTTTTCTAGTCTAGCTTAGATAGTTTTTGTTTTTGCTTTGCTTTGCTTTGTTTTTGGCATTCTGGACAGACAACAAGAAGGAGCACATCTGGAAGGACAGAAGTTCGAGAATCTGAGAAGACAGAAGCACCTCGGTCATTGTCAGAGCATCTCGACCGAGTTGATTTTTGAGGCAACCGAGGCGACTAGGGTTTCTGCAGAACCGCCTCGGTCCACATCACCTCGGTCCAGTCGAGACCATCTCGACCGAGGTGACAGCAGATCAGTAACAGTATAAAAAGAAAAAAAAATTACAGTTCCGTTTTTTTACCCTATTTCGACCGCGGCGCATAGAAGCACTTCGCTCCTCCGTTTCTCGCTCGTTTTCGAAGATTTCTGCTTCCAAAACGCGATTAAAGAGTAGAAGAGTCGATTGCTGCTACGGATCTGCAAGAAGATTGAGTGTTTCGACCGAAACGAGGTGCAAAGGTTCGAAAACCCTAACTCACTCGTTTACTGCGTAATGGGCTTTGGTTGCCCCTGATTTTGTTGAGGAAATTCATAAGTACCCCTTAGGAAGCATTTGTAGTGATTTTAGGGGGAAAAGAACTGAAAATCAGAAATTGGAATTCGAACTGTCTTCGCCTCGGTCCAGTCGTCTGCACCTCGGTCGAGGTGATTCTTGGTAGTTGTCAGTCGACCGAGGTAGTCTGACAGTGTGCATTAGAGATGAGTTCTGACAGATTGTTAGCTCTGAGAGATAGATCCTCCCCTTCCCCTTCTCCTTCCTCATCCCGTCCCTACCGCCCGGTTATCCACGAGAGATGCCGGGTAGACTATGAGAGGATAGCTGGACGTCCAGTCATCGCACCGCGATTTCTGGATGTGTCAGCCTTTGACTGCCTAGGGTTAGATGCTGACCTTAGGAGGATGATTGCTACCGTTGGGCTAGATCAGTTCACTGAGATCCGAGCCCCAGCCTACATAGAGCCGACACTCGAGTTTGTTAGCTCCTTCTCCTACCTTCCCACAGACCGTTCTGTGAAGTACCGGTTGATGAACCGGAACTTCATAGTTCCCCTAGAGATTTGGAGAGAGATATTTGGCTTCCCTGACCCCACCGCTGTAGACTTCCCCTCCCGATCAGTAGCTAGGGAGTTCTGGGGACAGATAGCCCACATTACCACTCATGCAGACAGATGGCGCCCTGGTGATTCCAGGGAGAAGGTCATCTTTCACCCGGCCTTCAGACTTGCCCACAGGATCTTCAGTGAGATGCTTCTGGCGCGTACTGAGACGCCCCAGAAGATCAGACAGGGGGAGCTCTTTTCGCTTTACTGCATGGTTACAGGAGGCTTCCCAGACTTTGGCTTGCTCTTGGCAGAGGATCTGCACAAGATCAAGGCCAAGGCGAAGGGAGATATCTGCTGTGGAGGTCTAGTCACCCACATCGCCACTTACCACGGGATGGACCTCAGCGTATGCACACTGGCAGCGGCTGCCAAGCCGCTGGGACTTCAGGAGATGATCACACGGCGGATTCTAGTTCCCCGTGGACTGACTACACCCTACGTTGCCATGCCTTGGGAGCGGACTGCACCTCAGGGCATCAGATGGTCTGCACAGTTCTCTGTCGCCGACCCGCACTTCTGGCAGACAGCATGGGTTCCGCTTATGGAGGATTACAGAGAGGGAGCAGCTGCACCTGCAGAGGAGGCTGAGGAGGCTGCTGATGAGGATGACGACGACGACGAGACAGTCGATGAGAGAGGAGGCAGCGTCCCGATGGACACAGGGACTGATACTGCTGGGACGAGCGCGCCTCCCATTATTGATTTGGATGAGGATGAGGAGGATACTGAGCCTGCACCTGCTGCACCTCCTGCTAGATCTGCTAGGCGTCGGACACGCCGTCATAGAGATGCAGAGGCCCACCGTCGGATCGACGACTTGACAGATCAGATGATAGACTCATATGCTGCCCTTACAGTGGACATGCATGAGAAATTTGCCGCCCAGCACCGACACCTTGACAGCTGGACTCAGCAGATGTTGGAGGGGCAGCACTATCAGCGTAGGATGATGGAGCTACAGTTCCAGCAGACTATGGGCTATCCATTTGATCCGACCCAGCATCCTTACGTACCACCACCACCACCGCCGGATCAGGACTACTGAGGAGCTGCAGGGTTTTATTTATTATATTTTTATGCAGTTCGGCTCTTTATCCGGTGAGTCCTCTTTCATTTAGACTTTTATTATACCCACTGGGACAGTGTGTCTCAAGTATGGGGTATTTGATGTATTATTTGACTACGTGACTATTTGATGTATTCGATACCTTTTGATGTATTATATTCATCGGATACTTTCATATTTATGCTTCATTTGCCTTTATATGATTATCTGATATTACATGCATACCTACAGATTATTTGACTGAGAAAAACGTCGAAACCGAAAAAAAAAAAAAAAAAAAAAAATTTTTCGACCCCGACCGGGACAGTTCTGGCGAAACGAGATGTTTCACCTCGGTTGAACCAAGAACATCTCGACCGAGGTGGCGTAACAGAAAGTTTTCGAAAACGATTTTTGTGTTACTTATCTGGATATGATCTCAGTGAAGATTTTGTTTACCTTCTGTTTTTAAATTCTTTGTGTGTTTGAAAGGTTTTATAATATATTTAAGTTGCTAAATGCTTTGTTTGAAATCATTAGCATGTTTAATACTTTGCTTTTATCCAAATTATGTTGAATTTGAAGGTTGACACCGCAGGTTAAGTTCTCTCACATCCTTCTTGGAAAGACCAAGGCAATTCATTCTCTTCTTCTTCTTCTTCTTGATCATGCTTAGCCCCTCACATACATTTTGCCTCCCTTTACCTATCCGGGAATTTGGAAGCAAGCAAAGTGGTGAAAGCAAGTTAAAGTTGAAGGTGGTTGGAAGTGAAAGTGTTAGAAAGTAATTTTAGGTTTGGGGAAGTCAATCATGAAGATGAGTAACTCGGCACCATTCACATAGCCGGGTGTTTGTGTCTTGCCAAAGTCGGATTGAGCGATATTCCTAACGGGTCATGGTATGTGCATCAAAGGTTTGATGCATCTCGAGAAATTGATGATTGCAGATTTCCTAGGCTTCGGTTATTGTGCACCTCTGTCCATGCATCCCAAAAAGTAAAGTAAAAAAGGAAAAATGTGAAATAAGCAAGGCTTATTGGTGGAAGGTGTTGCAAGTCAAAGTGGAAGTGAAGTTCATCCTTTTCCCGGATTCTAGCACCACATTACCTTACATACATCCCTACCCTACACGTTTCTTGACCTTTTCTTTTGAGAAGCACTTGAGACCTTGAGCTTGTTGATTGACTTAGCGGTTTAAATTGGATTATACATGATTAATTTTGATAATTATGATTTATTATGCATTCTATGATTTTATGCAAAGATGAACAACTTTCCTATATTTATAAAATGTTTTGATCATATTGAGTTTTTAATTCCAGGAAGTAATCTCTTAGAGTGATCTATGATAGTTGCACACCATAAAATATTTTTTTGAAAGACTTTTTCATTGATTTTCTTGACTTATAATCCATTCTATCTTGTCTTTTATATGAGGAACTTGCTTGGGGACAAGCAAGGGCTAAGTATGGGGTATTTTGATAGCATGAATTATAGTCTATATTTTGGGGTTTGTTTGGACGTTTTATCTTTCATATTCTGCATGTTTGTATGTACATTATGTGATTTTACTACCATTTCATCTACCTTTGCGAGAATCGAGGTCTACACCTAGTTTCGTTGTAATTGCAGGTAATATGGTACGTTTTGCATCGAAAAGGAGCAAAAGGAGTCAAGAGTCATTTGGAGCTACATCCAGGAAGCATAGCCATGAGTTGAAGATTCACTTTGGAGCAAATTCGAGAGATTTCACATTCTGATCACCTCGGTTGACCAGAGGTTCACCTCGACCGAGGCGATCCAGAGACACCGACTCGACCGAGGCGAATACCTAGGACGCGGCGAGAATATTTTATTCTTGGAAGAGATCTTTTAATTTTGGAAAGTGATCTTATATTTTTGGGCTGAGCTTCTGGAAGGAAGGAGATATGCAGAATATATATTTTACCTATATTTATGGGATAATATCTTCTTAAGATTTATTATCTTTGGAGGTTTATTTTCCTATAAAAAGGGTTGGATTTCCACAAATCCAACATCACGCTATACCGTCGATCAGGGTTATACGACGCAGCAGCCGCAGTATACTCCAAGTTGGGAGAGATTTGAAGGACCTTTTTGAAGGTTGAAGGAAGGTTGAAGATCATAGCTTTTTATAGCTTTTTGAAGGGTTTTGTAAGATTGTCTTCAATTCCTTCCTTGATTGTCTTGTCTTGTTGGATTGCTATCCAAGGAACGCTTTTGTTTGTGATATTTGATTCAGTTATTGAAGTCTTTTCATTAAATTCTTCTTTGTTCAAATATTCACCTTCTTCCCATATATTTAATACTTTCATAATGATGATGAGTGACTAATTTCCTTGTGTGATTCTAGGGTGATTAGCTGAAGGTTGTGGGAAAAACAATGATAGAATAATCTTAGATTCCAGTAGGATCCTGAAAGTTCGAGTCTTTAACCTTAACCCTAAGCATCTCGTTCGGTTGATGAACATCTCGGCCGGGGTGGAATTCTTCTGACCGAGGTGACTTATCCGACTTAAAACAGAAAGTTAAGTGTTAGAGTTTGCTAAATCCTATTCTTATTACACCTTCCTGGTTCAATGCAAGCTTAGGATGAGACTTACCCGGTAATTCCTTAGTTTGTGTATCAACGATCATAAGTGTAGGTAATAAAGGATTATCCTTTATTGGGGTTTGAGTGTGCTTCCGTCCCATCTTTGTGAGTTAGCCTGAGACTTACCCGGTAAAGGTTGATTCTATTCCCTTAGATGGTGTGTTAGTTTGAGGTTATAGTTCTTTATCTTGATTCCTTGAGACTTACCCGGTAATAGGAGTTACGGTCTAGGATTAGTGTGTAGTGAGACTTACCCGGTGATCTACTCCACTTTAGTAACACCTTCCCCGTGCAAAAATCTCAACTTTGTCCGCTTATCTATTGATCTTGAGTTGGAACCACAACTAGATGCTTTAATCCCTAGAATTGCATGTTTGCTTTATTTGACATCTTATTCATCTTTGATTGTGTTAATCGCTCTTTTGTGGTTAGAATTAACGTAGCATACCGTGTTGACTTTGTTTCACTAAGTCCCTGTGATCGACCCCTGGAATTTTCTTGCTTTTACTACGATTGACCCGTACACTGCGGGTTCGCATCCTTGTTTTAAGCTTAAGTCTAGGGTTATAAATTTAAAGCTTGCACACACCGTTTGGAGCGAACATCAATCAACAAGCTCAAGGTCTCAAGGGCTTCCCAAAAGAAAAGGTCAAGAAACGTGTAGGGTAGGGATGTATGTAAGGTAATGTGGTGCTAGAATCCGGGAAAAGGATGAACTTCACTTTCACTTTGACTTGCAACATCTTCCACCAATAAGCTTTGCTTATCTCACACTTTTCCTTTTTTTTTTTTACTTTTTGGGATGCATGGACAGAGGTGCACAATAACCGAAGCATAGGAAATCAGCAATCATCAATTTCTTGAGATGCATCAAACCCTTGATGCACATACCATGACCCGATAGGAATATCGCTCAATCCGACTTTGGCAAGACACAAACACCCGGCTATGTGAATGGTGCCGAGTTACTCATCTTCATGATTGACTTCCCCAAACCTAGAATTACTTTCTAACACTTCACTTCTAGCCCACTTCTCAACTTTAACTTGCTTTCACCACTTTGCTTGCTTCCAAATTCCCGGATAGGTAAAGGGAGGCAAAATGTATATGAGGGGTTAAGCATGATCAAGAAGAAGAAGAAGAAAAGAATGAATTGCCTTGGTCTTTCCAAGAAGAAAGTGAGAGAACTTATCCTGCGGTGTCAACCTTCAAATTCAACATAATTTAGATAAAAACAAAGTATTAAACATGCCAATAATTTCAAACAAAGCATTTAGCAACTTAAACATATTATAAAACCTTTCAAACACACAAAGAATTTAAAAACAGTAAGTAAACAAAATCTTCACTGAGATCATATCCAGATAAGTAACACAAAATCGTTTTCGAAAACTTTCTGTTACGCCACTTCGGTCGAGATGTTCTTGGTTCAACCGAGGTGAAACACCTCGTTTCGCCAGAATCTCCCCGGTCGAGGTCAAAATTTTTTTTTTTTTTTTTCGGTTCGGTTTCGACGTTTTTCTCAATCAAATATCCTGTAGGTATGCATGTAATATCAGATAATCATATAAAGGCAAATGAAGCATGAATATGAAAATATCCGATAAATAAAATACATCAAAAGTGTCGAATACATCAAAGGTAGCCACATAGTCAAATAACAAACACCCCATACTTGAGACACACTGTCCCAGTGGGTATAATAAAAAGTCTAAACAAAAGAGAACTCACCGGATGAAAGCCGAACTGCATTAAAAATATAATAATAAAACTCTGCAGCTCCTCAGTAGTCCTGATCCGGCGGTGGTGGTGGTATGTAGGGGAACTGAGTCGGATCATAGGGATGGCCCATGATATGCTCAAACTGTAGCTGAGCCATCATGTGCTGATGATGCTGCCTCTCTTGCATCTCGCGGATATCCAGCGAAAGTGCAGCATATGAGTCGATAACCTGATCCGTCAGGTCATCGATCCGTCGGTGTGCAGCTCTATCTCTCACTCCCCGCCTCCTGCGTCTAGCAGGTCTGACCGGAGAAGTCTCAGCTGGCGCCGGCTCAGTGTCCTCCTCATCATCTAAATCAATAATAGGTGGCGCGCTCATCCCAGCTGTATCTGTCCCTGTGTCCATCGGGACGCCGCCTCCTCTCTCATCCACTGTCTCGTCGTCGTCGTCATCCTCCTCCTCAGCCTCCTCCGCAGCTGTAGCAGTGGCAGCTGCTGCCTCTCTGTGATCCTCTATTAGTGTATCCCATGCTGTCTGCCAGAAATGCGGATCAAAGACTGTAAACTGCGCAGACCAGCGGATGCCCTGAGGTGCAGTCCGCTCCCAAGGCATGGCGACGTATAGAGTGGTCAACCCACGGGGAACTAGAATCCTCCGTGTGATCATCTCCTGCAATCCCAGCGGCTTCGGAGCCGCCGCCAACGTGCAAACGCTGAGGTCCATCCCGTGGTAGGTAGCGATGTGGGTGACTAGACCTCCGCAGCATATGTCTCCCTTCGCCTTGGCCTTGATCTTGTGCAGATCCTCTGCCAAGAGCAAGCCAAAGTCCGGGAAACCTCCTGTAACCATGCAGTAAAGCGAAAAGAGCTCCCCCTGTCGGACCTTCTGGGGCGTCTCAGTACGCGCCAGAAGCGTCTCGCTGAAAATCCTGTGAGCAAGTCTGAAGGCCGGATGAAAGATGACCTTCTCCCTGGAATCTCCAGGGTGCCATCTGTCTGCGTGCTCAGTAATGTTGGCTATCTATCCCCAGAACTCCCTAGCTACGGATCGGGAGGGGAAGTCTACAGCTGTGGGGTCAGGGAAGCCAAAAATCTCTCTCCATATCTCTAAAGGAACTATGAAGTTCCGGTTCATCAACCGGTACTTCACAGAACGGTCTGTGGGGAGGTAGGAGAAGGAGCTAACAAACTCGAGTGTCGGCTCTAGGTAGGCTGGGGCTCGGATCTCAGTAAACTGATCCAGCCCGACAGTAGCTATCATCCTCCTAAGGTCAGCATCTAACCCTAGGCAGTCAAAAGCTGACACATCCAGAAATCGTGGTGCGATGACTGGACGGCCAGCTATCCTCTCATAGTCTACCCGGCATCTCTCGTGGATAACCGGGCGGTAGGGACGGGATGAGGAAGGAGAAGGGGAAGGGGAGGATCTATCTCTAAGAACTAAACGACGATCTGAGCTCATTTTTTTTTTTAAACACACTGTCAGACTACCTCGGTCGGCTGACAAACTCCAAGAATCACCTCGACCGAGGTGCAGAACGACTGGACCGAGGCGAAGGCAGTGCGATTTCAACTCTCTGATTTTCAGTTCTTTTCCCCCAAAAATCACTACCGATGCTTCCTAAGGGGTACTTAAAGGTTTCCTCAACAGAATCAAGGGCAACCAAAGCCCAAATATCAGTAAACGAACGAGTTTAGGTTTTCGAACGTTTTTACCTCGTTTCGGTCGAAACGCTCAAATTTCTTGCAGATCTGTAGTTGCAATAGACTCCTCTATCCTTCAATCTCGGTTTGGAAGCAGAAATTGTCGAAAACGAGCAAGAAACGAGGCGAGCGAGGTGCTTCTGTCCGCCGCGGTCGAGGAGGGTAAAAAAAAGTGAAAATGTAATTTTTTCCTTTTTATACTGTTACTGGATCTGCTGTCACCTCGGTCGAGATGGTCTCGACTGGACCGAGGTGGTATGGACCGAGGCGGTTCTGCAGAAACCCTAGTCGCCTCGGTTGCTTCAAAAATCAACTCGGTCGAGGTGCTCTGTCAGTGACCGAGGTGCTTCTGTCTTCTCAGAATCTCGAACTTCTGTCCTTCCAGATGTGCTTCTTCCTGTTGTCTGTCCAGAACGCCAAAAACAAAGCAAAGCAAAGCAAAAACAAAAAAACTATCTAAGCTAGACTAGAAAACGGGAAAGAAGAGCAATACCTTGGGTTGCCTCCCAAGAAGCGCTTGATTTAAGGTCGCTAGCTGGACCATGATGCGTCTCAAAGGAGGTGGGAGGTTCCCTCACCCCATACTTCACCTCCATCGTGGGGTGAAGTAAGTAGCTCCATCAAACGCTCCAACAAGTGTAAGTGCTCATCGGGGAATGAATCGTCTATGGGTGGGTTATCCGTCTCGCGGGAAGATTCCGGTAGCCGGCTGAGGTGATCCGCAACGGAGTTCTCGGATCCCTTCTTATCGCGGATCTCTAGATCAAACTCTTGAAGCAAGAGAATCCATCGAATAAGGCGCGGCTTGGCATCCTTCTTCGCCAACAAGTAACGAATGGCCGCATGGTCGGTGTAGACAATGACTTTCGCCCCTACTAGATAGGAACGAAACTTCTCGAAAGCATATACAACCGCCAATAACTCCTTCTCGGTGGTAGCGTAGTTGCGTTGTGCTTCATCTAGCGTCTTGCTAGCATAGTAGATGGCGGTGGTCCGTCCATCCTTCTTCTGTCCAAGCACCGCTCCTACGGCTACATCACTAGCGTCACACATGACCTCAAAGGGTAAGGTCCAATCAGGAGGCTGAATAATGGGAGCGGAGATCAACGCTTCCTTAATCCTGTAAAAAGCATCAAGACACTCCTGCGAAAACTCAAAAACAACATCTTTATTCAAGAGGTTTGTTAGAGGTTTAGAAATCTTGGAGAAGTCCTTGATGAATCTCCTGTAGAACCTGCATGTCCGAGAAAACTCCTCACACCTTTAACAGAACAAGGAGGAGGGAGTTTCTCAATAGTCTCGATCTTAGCTCGATCGACCTCAATGCCTCGATTAGAAACGAGGTGTCCTAGCACAATGCCTTCATTAACCATAAAATGACACTTCTCCCAATTCAAAACAAGGTTAGTGTCTTCACATCTTTTAAGCACTAGAGAAAGGTTAGATAGGCAATCATCAAAAGAGGAACCATATACAGAAAAATCATCCATGAATACCTCCATGCAGAAAAACTTGTTCGCTCCAAACGGTGTGTGCAAGCTTTAAATTTATAACCCTAGACTTAAGCTTAAAACAAGGATGCGAACCCGCAGTGTACGGGTCAATCGTAGTAAAAGCAAGAAAATTCCAGGGGTCGATCACAGGGACTCGGTGAAACAGAGTCAATACGGTATGCTAATGTCAATTCTAACCACAAGAGCAATTTAACACAATCAAAGATGAATAAGAAGTCAATAAAGCAAACATGCAATTCTAGGGATTAAAGCATCAAGTTGTGGTTCCAACTCAAGATCTATAGATAAGCGGACAAAGCTGAGATTTTTGCGTGGGGAAGGTGTTACTAAAGTGGAGTAGATCACCGGGTAAGTCTCACTACACACTAATCCTAAACCGTAACTCCTATTACCGGGTAAGTCTCAAGGAATCAAGATAAAGAACTCTAACCTCAAACTAACACACCATCTAAGGGAATAGAATCAACCTTTACCGGGTAAGTCTCAGGCTAACTCACAAAGATGGGATGGAAGCACACTCAAACCCCAATAAAGGATAAACCTTTATTACCTACACTTATGATCGTTGGTAAACAAACTAAGGAATTACCGGGTAAGTCTCATCCTAAGCTTGCATTGAACCAGGAAGGTGTAATAAGAATAGGATTTAGCAAACTCTAACACTTAACTTTCTGTTTTAGGTCGGATAAGTCACCTCGGTCAGAAGAATTCCACCCCGGCCGAGATGTTCATCAACCGAACGAGATGCTTAGGGTTAAGGTTAAAGACTCGAACTTTCAGGATCCTACTGGAATCTAAGATTATTCTATCATTGTTTTTCCCACAACCTTCTGCCAATCACCCTAGAATCACACAAGGAAATTAGCCACTCATCATCATAATGAAAGTATTAAAATATATGGGAAGAAGGTGAATATTTGAACAAAGAAGAATTTTAATGAAAAGACTTCAGTAACTGAATCAAATATCACAACAAAGCGTTCCTTGGATAATAATCCAAAAAGACAAGACAACAATTGAGGGAATTGAAGACAATCTTACAAAACCCTTCAAAAAGCTATGGACTTCAATCTTCCTTCAACCTTCAAAAAGGTTCTTCGAAAACTCCCAAATTGGAGTATGCTGCGGCTGCTGCGTCGTATGCGAGATCTACGGTATAGCGTGATGTTGGATTTGTGGAAATCCAACCCTTTTTATAGGAAAATAAACCTCCAAAGATAATAAATCTTAAGAAGATATTATCCCATAAATATAGGTAAAATATATATTCTGCATATCTCCTTCCTTCCAGAAGCCAAGCCCAAAAATATAAGATCACTTTCCAAATTTAAAAGATCTCTTCCAAGAATAAAATATTCTCGCCGCGTCCTAGGTGTTCGCCTCGGTCGAGTCGGCGTCTCTAGATCACCTCGGTCGAGGTGAATCAATGGTCAACCGAGGTGACTCAAAATCAGAATGTGAAATCTCTCGAATCTGCTCCAAAGTAAATCTTCAATCCATGGCTATGCTCCTGGATGTAGCTCCAAATGACTCATGACTCCTTTTGCTCCTTTTTGATGCAAAACGTACCATATTACCTGCAATTACAACGAAACTAGGTGTAGACCTCGATTCTCGCAAAGGTAGATGAAATGGTAGTAAAATCACATAATGTACATACAAACATGCAGATTATGAAAGATAAAACGTCCAAACAAACCCTAAAAACTAGACTATAATTCATGCTATCAAAATACCCCATACTTAGCCCTTGCTTGTCCCCAAGCAAGTTCCTCACATAGAAGACAAGATAGAATGGATTATAAGTCAATAAAATCAATGAAAAAGTCTTTCAAAAATATTTTATGGTGTGCAACTATCATAGATCACTCTAAGAGAATACTTCCTGGAATTAAAAACTTAATATGATCAAAACATTTTATAAATATAAGAAAGTTGTTCATCTTTGCATAAAATCATAGAATGCATAATAAATCATAATTATCAAAATTAATCATGTATAATCCAGTTTAAACCGCTAAGTCAATCAACAAGCTCAAGGTCTCAAGGGCTTCCCAAAAGAAAAGGTCAAGAAACGTGTAGGGCAGGGATGTATGTAAGGTAATGTGGTGCTAGAATCCGGGAAAAGGATGAACTTCACTTTCACTTCGACTTGCAACATCTTCCACCAATAAGCTTTGCTTATCTCACACTTTTCCTTTTTTTTTTTTTTACTTTTTGGGATGCATGGACAGAGGTGCACAATAACCGAAGCATAGGAAATCAGCAATCATCAATTTCTTGAGATGCATCAAACCCTTGATGCACATACCATGACCCGATAGGAATATCGCTCAATCCGACTTTGGCAAGACACAAACACCCGGCTATGTGAATGGTGCCGAGTTACTCATCTTCATGATTGACTTTCCCAAACCTAGAATTACTTTCTAACACTTCACTTCTAGCCCACTTCTCAACTTTAACTTGCTTTCACCACTTTGCTTGCTTCCAAATTCCCGGATAGGTAAAGGGAGGCAAAATGTATATGAGGGGTTAAGCATGATCAAGAAGAAGAAGAAGAAAAGAATGAATTGCCTTGGTCTTTCCAAGAAGAAAGTGAGAGAACTTATCCTGCGGTGTCAACCTTCAAATTCAACATAATTTAGATAAAAACAAAGTATTAAACATGCCAATAATTTCAAACAAAGCATTTAGCAACTTAAACATATTATAAAACCTTTCAAACACACAAAGAATTTAAAAACAGTAAGTAAACAAAATCTTCACTGAGATCATATCCAGATAAGTAACACAAAATCGTTTTCGAAAACTTTCTGTTACGCCACTTCGGTCGAGATGTTCTTGGTTCAACCGAGGTGAAACACCTCGTTTCGCCAGAATCTCCCCGGTCGAGGTCAAAAATTTTTTTTTTTTTTCGGTTCGGTTTCGACGTTTTTCTCAATCAAATATCCTGTAGGTATGCATGTAATATCAGATAATCATATAAAGGCAAATGAAGCATGAATATGAAAATATCCGATAAATAAAATACATCAAAAGTGTCGAATACATCAAAGGTAGCCACATAGTCAAATAACAAACACCCCATACTTGAGACACACTGTCCCAGTGGGTATAATAAAAAGTCTAAACAAAAGAGAACTCACCGGATGAAAGCCGAACTGCATAAAAATATAATAATAAAACTCTGCAGCTCCTCAGTAGTCCTGATCCGGCGGTGGTGGTGGTATGTAGGGGAACTGAGTCGGATCATAGGGATGGCCCATGATACGCTCAAACTGTAGCTGAGCCATCATGTGCTGATGATGCTGCCTCTCTTGCATCTCGCGGATATCCAGCGAAAGTGCAGCATATGAGTCGATAACCTGATCCGTCAGGTCATCGATCCGTCGGTGTGCAGCTCTATCTCTCACTCCCCGCCTCCTGCGTCTAGCAGGTCTGACCGGAGAAGTCTCAGCTGGCGCCGGCTCAGTGTCCTCCTCATCATCTAAATCAATAATAGGTGGCGCGCTCATCCCAGCTGTATCTGTCCCTGTGTCCATCGGGACGCCGCCTCCTCTCTCATCCACTGTCTCGTCGTCGTCGTCATCCTCCTCCTCAGCCTCCTCCGCAGCTGTAGCAGTGGCAGCTGCTGCCTCTCTGTGATCCTCTATTAGTGTATCCCATGCTGTCTGCCAGAAATGCGGATCAAAGACTGTAAACTGCGCAGACCAGCGGATGCCCTGAGGTGCAGTCCGCTCCCAAGGCATGGCGACGTATAGAGTGGTCAACCCACGGGGAACTAGAATCCTCCGTGTGATCATCTCCTGCAATCCCAGCGGCTTCGGAGCCGCCGCCAACGTGCAAACGCTGAGGTCCATCCCGTGGTAGGTAGCGATGTGGGTGACTAGACCTCCGCAGCATATGTCTCCCTTCGCCTTGGCCTTGATCTTGTGCAGATCCTCTGCCAAGAGCAAGCCAAAGTCCGGGAAACCTCCTGTAACCATGCAGTAAAGCGAAAAGAGCTCCCCCTGTCGGACCTTCTGGGGCGTCTCAGTACGCGCCAGAAGCGTCTCGCTGAAAATCCTGTGAGCAAGTCTGAAGGCCGGATGAAAGATGACCTTCTCCCTGGAATCTCCAGGGCGCCATCTGTCTGCGTGCTCAGTAATGTTGGCTATCTGTCCCCAGAACTCCCTAGCTACGGATCGGGAGGGGAAGTCTACAGCTGTGGGGTCAGGGAAGCCAAAAATCTCTCTCCATATCTCTAAAGGAACTATGAAGTTCCGGTTCATCAACCGGTACTTCACAGAACGGTCTGTGGGGAGGTAGGAGAAGGAGCTAACAAACTCGAGTGTCGGCTCTAGGTAGGCTGGGGCTCGGATCTCAGTAAACTGATCCAGCCCGACAGTAGCTATCATCCTCCTAAGGTCAGCATCTAACCCTAGGCAGTCAAAAGCTGACACATCCAGAAATCGTGGTGCGATGACTGGACGGCCAGCTATCCTCTCATAGTCTACCCGGCATCTCTCGTGGATAACCGGGCGGTAGGGACGGGATGAGGAAGGAGAAGGGGAAGGGGAGGATCTATCTCTAAGAACTAAACGACGATCTGAGCTCATTTTTTTTAAACACACTGTCAGACTACCTCGGTCGGCTGACAAACTCCAAGAATCACCTCGACCGAGGTGCAGAACGACTGGACCGAGGCGAAGGCAGTGCGATTTCAACTCTCTGATTTTCAGTTCTTTTCCCCCAAAAATCACTACCGATGCTTCCTAAGGGGTACTTAAAGGTTTCCTCAACAGAATCAAGGGCAACCAAAGCCCAAATATCAGTAAACGAACGAGTTTAGGTTTTCGAACGTTTTTACCTCGTTTCGATCGAAACGCTCAAATTTCTTGCAGATCTGTAGTTGCAATAGACTCCTCTATCCTTCAATCTCGGTTTGGAAGCAGAAATTATCGAAAACGAGCAAGAAACGAGGCGAGCGAGGTGCTTCTGTCCGCCGCGGTCGAGGAGGGTAAAAAAAAGTGAAAATGTAATTTTTTTCCTTTTTATACTGTTACTGGATCTGCTGCCACCTCGGTCGAGATGGTCTCGACTGGACCGAGGTGGTATGGACCGAGGCGGTTCTGCAGAAACCCTAGTCGCCTCGGTTGCTTCAAGAATCAACTCGGTCGAGGTGCTCTGTCAGTGACCGAGGTGCTTCTGTCTTCTCAGAATCTCGAACTTCTGTCCTTCCAGATGTGCTTCTTCTTGTTGTCTGTCCAGAACGCCAAAAACAAAGCAAAGCAAAGCAAAAACAAAAAACTATCTAAGCTAGACTAGAAAACGGGAAAGAAGAGCAATACCTTGGGTTGCCTCCCAAGAAGCGCTTGATTTAAGGTCGCTAGCTGGACCATGATGCGTCTCAAAGGAGGTATATCGGTGCAACCTCCTCAACCGGTGTTTCCGGCTGGTACTTCTTAAGTCTATGACCGTTGACCTTGAAGCTTCCGCTAGTTTCGCCCCATATCTCAACTGCACCATGAGGGAAAATATGTTTCACAACATAAGGTCCGGTCCATCTAGATTTCAACTTACTTGGAAAAAGACGGAGGCGGGAGTTGAAGAGTAGAACTAAGTCTCCTTCGTTAAGCTCCTTTGGAATGATACGCTTGTCATGCCATCTCTTTGTCCTTTCCTTGTAGATTTTGGCATTCTCGTAAGCGTTCAAACGCAGCTCCTCCAGCTCGTTAAGTTCCAATAGTCGCTTCTCACCAGCTTCCTTGATGTCAAAGTTCAACCATTTGATAGCCCAATACGCCTTGTGCTCCAATTCAACGGGCAAATGGCAAGATTTCCCATATACCAAATTATAAGGGGTGGTACCTATGGGAGTCTTGAATGCGGTCCTGTATGCCCAAAGAGCATCGTCCAATTTCATGGACCAATCCTTCCTCGTTCTAGAGACGGTCTTCTCTAAAATTGCTTTGATTTCTCTATTCGAGATTTCGACCTGTCCACTAGTTTGAGGGTGATAAGCGGTTGATACTTTGTGGGTTATCCCATACTTTGATAGAAGTGCTTTAAACTTCCGGTTGATGAAATGCGTCCCTCCATCGCTAATGATGATGCGTGGAGTTCCAAATCGTGGA
Source organism: Fagopyrum esculentum (assembly GCA_033239045.1). Classification (NCBI taxonomy): domain Eukaryota; kingdom Viridiplantae; phylum Streptophyta; class Magnoliopsida; order Caryophyllales; family Polygonaceae; genus Fagopyrum; species Fagopyrum esculentum. The sequence goes on along the minus strand of BSUD01000002.1, from coordinate 149,344,692 downwards.
AAGATAGTTCTATTCAAGAACTTCACAACCACCTTGGCGTCGTTAGTGGGAGAAGCAATGGCTTCAACCCATCTAGAGACGTAATCAACTGCAAGGAGAATGTAGAGGTTTCCTCCGGAGGATGGGAAAGGTCCCATGAAGTCAATCCCCCATACATCAAAGATTTCCACTTCTTGGATGTTATTAAGTGGCATCTCGTTCCTCCTTGATAAGTTCCCTGTTCTTTGGCATGCATCACAAGAAACAACAAAAGATTGTATGTCCTTAAATAATGTAGGCCAAAAGAAACCGGAACGCAATACCTTAGCGCATGTTTTATCGGTGCTAGCATGCCCCCCACATGGAAGTGAATGACAATGCTTTATGACGCTATTAACTTCATCCTCCGGAATGCACCTTCGAAGCATCCCATGCGGCCCGCGCTTGAACAACAGCGGCTCATCCCAGTAGTAATGTCGCACTTCCTTGAAGAATTTCTTCTTTTGAGAGTACGTCAATCCGGGTGGTATTTCCTGGCAAACAAGATAATTCACAATATCAGCATACCAAGGACCTTTATTATCAGATAGTTGCTGGAGGGAATGGTCCGCCAACAGTGGGTGAATGTCAGAGAAAGGAGTAAGAAAATTGTTATTCTCGGCAATCTCAGTTGATATCGTCTCGCTGTCGACCTCGGTCGAGGTGCAAAGGTGTTGACCGAGGTGTTCTTCAGGCGCCTCGCTCTGTCCAGAGAGTGCCTCGGTCGAGGTACTGCTACTGGAACCGAGACTGGAGATCTTCGTCTCCTGGATTAGCTTCTCAGTTTTAGCTCCTGGATCCTCTTCCAGTGCCTTCAAGCTCCGTATATCTGCATCACAAGAAGCATCTATACCTTCCTCCATTAAACTGAAGCTAATAACTCTTTCGAGCGGGTCGTTAATAAGGATAGAGCTCACCAATTCCCTTGATTCTTCTTCATCGTAGATGTTGAAGATATCATCAGTTAGTTGCTCCCCTTTCATGGCTGCAAGTAGTGCGAACTCCACCTCATCGCCGCCAACGTTGAATTTCAACTTGGCGTTCTTACAATCCACGTTGCAACCCGAAGTTGCTAGAAATGGCCTCCCGAGAATTATAGGAACAGGATAATCTGCGGGAATGTCAAGTACGACAAAATCTATAGGTAGATAGAAGTTACCTAACTTGACCGGAACGTCTTCCAAAATGCCCACGGGATGGGTGATGGAGCGATCCGCCATGTAGAGTCGAATCTTGACCGGCTTGGGCTCTCCAAGACCGATCTTAGTGCATAGCTCCAGCGGGATGATGCTCACGCTGGCTCCTAGATCACAAAGGGCTTCACAAGTGACATCCCCAACTTGAATGGGAATGCAAAATGAGCCGGGATCTCTCAATTTAGGTGGCATCTTCTCCTTCATGATTTTGATTAGCTCCGAAGACTTATACGTCATCCTAACTTCACCAACATCCTCCAGCTTCCTCTTCCTTGATAAGATCTCTTTTAAGAACTTCCCATAGGCGGGCATACCTAAAATAGCATCAAGGAAAGGAATATTAATATGTAGCTTATTCATCAAGTCAAGAAACTTACCGAAGTGCTTGTCTAGATGTGCTCTGGCTCTGGATTGAGGGAATGGAAGTGGTGGCTTATATGCAGGGGGTGGAACATAAGTTTCTGTCGTTCCTCCCACTTTCTGTTGCTCCGCCTCGGTTGGCATCTCGGTCGAGGTGTTCTTCGACTGGATCTGGACCGAGGTGGTCTGCGTCGAGCGAGGTACTGGATCAGCAGTTTTGAGTCCACTCCTCGTCGTTATGGCCATGCACTGGCCCTTAGGGTTAGTTTCCGTCTTTGCTGGAAGCTTCCCTGGATCTCTTGGCGCTTCATTCGCCCTAGTAGCAAGTTGTTGTTCAAGGGACTTTTGGGCCCTCGAAAATGAAGTCATAGAATTCTCCATAGCGTTAAGCTTGATCAAGATTGCTTCCAGAACTGTGTCTTTCTTTTCTGGTTGAGACGAACTTGATCCTTGCCCTTGGCTTTTCAATGGAGTAGAAGAAGAAGAAGGAGAAGAGAGGAAAGGATTAGAGGAATCATTAGAGTTGGAGTTTGAATAATTGTTACCGTGGTTTTGATTATTCGCCCTCCAGTTGTTGCTATTGGATCCTCTATTGTTGTTGTTGTAGTTGTTTCGGGGTCCGTTGTTGTTGTTACGGTACCCGTTATTGTTGTTGTTGTTCCTTTGCCCTTGCTCTTCCTTCTTAGTTTGAGCCATCAAGAGCTCCTTCAATTGCTTCACGTCATTCTTCAATGATGTGAGTTGATTGTTGTTGGGTTGAGTCTCTTGAAAGTTGACCCTTTTTACTCCACCTTCGGCTCCTTGGTGGGTATACTTCTCCATGTGCAAGGCTTGCTTCTCAATGAAGTCCCATGCATCATCAATTGCCATGTCCATGAAGGTACCGGCGGAGAGTAGTTGGAGATTGAACTGGGTGCTTCCGTCCAGCCCTTTGAAGTAGATCTCCAACAACTCGATCTTTGGAATCCCATGATGTGGGCAATCCAAAAGGATATCCTTGAACCGCTCCCAAGATTTGGACAAGCTCTCCTTGTCCTTCATGATGAAAGCATTGATCTTCCCTCTCATTTCAGCAGTCTTTGAGGGGGGAAAGAATTTGGTTAGGAATTCCGTAGTCATCTCCTCCCATGTGCTAATTTTTCCTGGAGGAAGAGATTGATACCAAGTAAGAGCTCTATCTTTTAAAGAAAAGTAAAAAGGTCTTAGCTTGTAGTTGTTATTCTCAATTCTGGAAGGTCGCAAGGTCTCCATCAAGATCTCGTAGTTTTGAAGATGTTGATGCGGCGACTCCTTCTCTAGCCCTCCGAATT
>BSUD01000002.1:149326737-149341730 GCA_033239045.1 Fagopyrum esculentum | reverse complement strand
TCATCCTAAGCTTGCATTGAACCAGGAAGGTGTAATAAGAATAGGATTTAGCAAACTCTAACACTTAACTTTCTGTTTTAGGTCGGATAAGTCACCTCGGTCAGAAGAATTCCACCCCGGCCGAGATGTTCATCAACCGAACGAGATGCTTAGGGTTAAGGTTAAAGACTCGAACTTTCAGGATCCTACTGGAATCTAAGATTATTCTATCATTGTTTTTCCCACAACCTTCTGCCAATCACCCTAGAATCACACAAGGAAATTAGCCACTCATCATCATAATGAAAGTATTAAAATATATGGGAAGAAGGTGAATATTTGAACAAAGAAGAATTTTAATGAAAAGACTTCAGTAACTGAATCAAATATCACAACAAAGCGTTCCTTGGATAATAATCCAAAAAGACAAGACAACAATTGAGGGAATTGAAGACAATCTTACAAAACCCTTCAAAAAGCTATGGACTTCAATCTTCCTTCAACCTTCAAAAAGGTTCTTCGAAAACTCCCAAATTGGAGTATGCTGCGGCTGCTGCGTCGTATGCGAGATCTACGGTATAGCGTGATGTTGGATTTGTGGAAATCCAACCCTTTTTATAGGAAAATAAACCTCCAAAGATAATAAATCTTAAGAAGATATTATCCCATAAATATAGGTAAAATATATATTCTGCATATCTCCTTCCTTCCAGAAGCCAAGCCCAAAAATATAAGATCACTTTCCAAATTTAAAAGATCTCTTCCAAGAATAAAATATTCTCGCCGCGTCCTAGGTGTTCGCCTCGGTCGAGTCGGCGTCTCTAGATCACCTCGGTCGAGGTGAATCAATGGTCAACCGAGGTGACTCAAAATCAGAATGTGAAATCTCTCGAATCTGCTCCAAAGTAAATCTTCAATCCATGGCTATGCTCCTGGATGTAGCTCCAAATGACTCATGACTCCTTTTGCTCCTTTTTGATGCAAAACGTACCATATTACCTGCAATTACAACGAAACTAGGTGTAGACCTCGATTCTCGCAAAGGTAGATGAAATGGTAGTAAAATCACATAATGTACATACAAACATGCAGATTATGAAAGATAAAACGTCCAAACAAACCCTAAAAACTAGACTATAATTCATGCTATCAATGACGATCACCAGAAAACCTCGTAAGCCTAAAACAATCGGACAAGAGGGCCCTACTTCACATCCGGTCTCTCCCTCGCCAAATTCTTTCCAGCCATTAGCGACTCCCGGTACAACCTCTGTTGCCGGCGTCGTTAGTGCTGACAAGGAACGTTTGACCGTTACAGAAGTTTCAGAAGCCACATTTATTGCCCTCATCATTGCCAGCAATAAAGTCACACAACCCCCTAAATTAATGAAAGTAACGGCTGTCACTTCGGTAAACCCTAACGCCACTCAAAAACAGCTAAAAAGACGTAAACTTGTGGGCTCAGGAATTAATATTCAGCCCACTAATCTGGCAGGCAGCCCAGCTCCCGAAAAAACCGTTTCTGCGTCGTTGAAAGTGTAAGCACCTCTGAATACGGTTCCACATACGAACCCTTCTGCATCTTCTTCTTCGATTTCAGGTTCTAATGGCCGGAACGTATCTCCTCCACCTCTTGGAATGGATATCAACTTTGAAGCATCAGACAAGGCTCCTGTTGCCCTCCCTTCTGACCATCAAGATGTTCAGATGGGGGAGGCTACATTGCCTGTTGGTACCATCTTGCCACATGGGTCCGTCACCTCTGATGGTTCCCAATGAATACAATGTTATGGAACTGTAGGGGTGTGGGTAATAGACGGTTCTGCAAAGCCATGAACTATATGATCAACCGTCACAAAATAGACCTTTTATTTCTTTTCGAAACTAAGATTTCGGGTGAAAGTGCGGAAGAGGTTTGTCTCCGGTCTAAGTTCTCTGACTACGGCAGAATTGATGCTACCGGCTTCGAGGGCGGTATATGGATGTTGTGGAACTCTAATAATCTTGCTGTCACTGTAACTCACAAGGATTCGTGCTTCATTCAGGCTTCGGTCCTTGTTGCCAATACTCAACTAGATTTCTTCGCAGTCTACAATCCGTCTACCCCCAGAAAGCGAGCTAGTTGCTGGGGGATCTTGAAAGATGCTATTGCGAGTTGCACCAGCCCTGTGGTTGTCGGGGGAGATTTTAATTGCGTCTTGTCTCGCAATGAGGTGGGTGGGATCTCCATCTCTCTTTCTCCAGATACGCCGGTCTTCCAAAGATGGGTGGAAGATGCTCAATTGATCGACATGGGGTTCAGCGGTCCTTGTTTTACATGGAATCGTGGATTTTCTGCAGAACATAGGGTCTCTAAACGGTTGGACCGTGTCTTCCTGAGCGGCTCCGCCCGTCAAACTTGGCCAGAAGCTTCCGTACGGCATCTGCCTGCCTTGTCCTCAGACCATAATCCTTTATTGCTTCAATTTAATCCTCCTAGAAGAGTGAATAAGGCGCGACGTCCATTCCGGTTTGAAGCGGCATGGCGATCCATCCGGAGTTCGTTGGTGTCGTTAAGGATGGGTGGGACATTCTTGATAACAACCTTTGCCGAGCCTTATCAATTATTAGAGACATATTACTCCGATGGAATGTGGCATCGTTTGGGAGAATTGTGATTCGGAAGAACACTCTACAGAATAGATTAACTACTCTACATAGTGAAATTGAGAGGAACCTTTCGCAAGGTTTGTTAGATCTTCATTCCTCTCTCCAAACGGAATTAGAAGCGATTCTGGATCAGGAGGAGCTTCTTTGGCAGCAGAAATCTAGAGATAAGTTCATTTTGGAGGGAGATAGAAACACTTCTTTCTTTCACATCAGTACACTTGTTCGTAGGAGGGCAAACCGGGTTGAGTGCATCAAATCAGATGACGGTGTGTGGATTTCTGACCCTAAGACGTTGAGAACTAATGCTAGGGACTTCTTCAAAATCTTGTTCACTTCGGATCCGGCGATTGAGCTTCAAAGGGGTAATTTTGTTTCTAACTTTCCTCCTCTTGAGCATGGTGATGTCTCTTTTCTGTGCAGGCCATTCACAGATCGGGAGATTACCAATTGTGTCTTGAGCATGGGCCCCTTGAAGGCTTCTGGCAAAGACGGGTTCAGCTCCGTTTTCTACCAGAAATCATGGGATACTATTGCGCCCACTGTACTGAGCTTCGTCCGTAATTTCTTCGTCTCTGGTTCTCTGCCGGCAGGGATTAATGAAACACTTATTTCTCTGATCCCAAAATGCAACAGCCCGGATCACAAGTCTAAGTTCCGTCCAATTGGCTTGTGTAACGTCAAATACAAGATTATCTCCAGATTACTTGTGTCTCGACTTCAGCCGCTCATGAATAAGCTTATTAGCCCGTTTCAAAGTAGCTTTATTCCCGGACGTATGATTGAAGATAACGTGGTTATCGTTCAAGAGCTGATTCACTCGATGGTGCGGAAGAGGTCAGGAAAGAAGTGGATGGCTATTAAGATCGATTTAGAGAAAGCTTATGATAGATTGGATTGGGGTTTCATTGAGGAGACATTGGCTAGATTGGGGCTGCCTGAGACCTAGAGACGATGGATTTCTTCATGCATCAGATCCCACTCAATGTCGGTTCTATGGGAAGGGGAGATGACCGACGTTTTTGCTCCGTCACGAGGTGTGAGGCAAGGTGACCCTATCTCACCTTATTTATTCGTTTTATGCTTGGAGCGTCTTAGTCATGCTATCCAAATGCTTGTGGATAGCAACACCTGGTTGCCAATTAAAATCAAAAGAGGATGCCCCGCCTTCTCTCATGTTTTTTTTTTGCGGATGACATCGTTCTTTTCTCCAAGGCATCTTCGGAAAGTATGCTTGTCATCAACAAATGTCTCACGGAGTTCTGTGATGCTTCGGGGCTCAAGATTAGTCGTTTAAAATCTCAGATTATGGTTTCTCCCAATGTTGATGAAAGCCTCAAAAGCAATATTTCGGGGTTTCCGGTCGTCAATGAGTTCGGTAATTATTTGTGATTCCCGATCCTCCATACACGAATGTGCAAGAATGATTTCAGATTCCTTGTAGATAAAACGAAAAGTAGACTTGCTACTTGGAAAGGAAGATTTTTGAGTTTCGCTGGAAGACTCACTCTTGTTAAGTCCGTGTTGTGCTCGTTTCCATCATATATGATGCGAATTGTTAAACTTCCGCTCTCAATCTGCAATGAACGAGATAGAGTGTGTCGGTCGTTTCTATGGGGCGACTCCGATGCTAAACACATAATTCATCTTGTGGCATGGGAAGATATTTACCGGCCGCCAGATATTGGTGGATTAGGTATTCGTATGACGGCCAAAGCTAACCTCGCCGCGTTGAGAAAGCTTGCCTGGAGATTCTCCTAGTTTGGGTCTTCACCTTGGGCGTCCCTCCTTGCTTGCAAATATAATGTGCATGACGTCAGGAAGTTTATAGACTGCAGACCGTCTGTCAAGGGTTCTTATATTTTCAAAGGAATCGTTTGGGCCAAATCCAGCGTTCTCAGTCTTGGAGCCAAATGGGTGGTGTTCAATGGTATGTATGCTCGGTTCTGGACTGACGCGTGGTGCGGGGATGTCTCCTTTTCTGCTGCCGGTTATACTCTACCGGTGGGGGCTGACATTGCGGACTGCGTCAGGAAGTACTGGTGTGACGGTTCATGCTGGGACTGGAGCCAGATTGGGAATTCGCTTCCCTCGCAAATCCTATTACGTATGGCGGGGTGGTCATCAGCGAGTCTGGTTTGGCTACAAACTGCCTTACTTGGAGTGCTTTGCCGGATGGGTCCTATTCTCAAGCCTCTGCTTCCAGGCTCCTCGCTCAGTCGGCGGTTCTGGACAGAAACTCGAACCCCATTTTAGGGATGATCTGGAAACTGAATGTGCCCGAACGATGCAGGACTTTCTTGTGGCTAATAACTCATGGACGACTCCTTATAAATGCAGAACGTGCTAGACGACTTCTAGCCCTTGATAGCTCGTGTAGGAACTGTATTGAGACTCCGGAAACAATCTTACATATCTTCCGGGACTGTCTCGACGCTGCCAATATCTGGTCCAATTTGCTCAGTGACGACATTGCGGCAGATTTCTTTTCTTCTGATGTGAATTACTGGCTGATCAGTAACATGGGCCGTACGGAACATATTGCACACAATCTTCCCTGGAACGTGTGCTTCGCTATTGCTCTATGGTGGTGCTGGTGGTGGAGGAATGAGGCCATTGTTAGCATGAAATATTGTGATATTTTAGGCACGTTTTCTAAACGTATTTGATTCATATTGATAGTCTTTGATTGATCTTTATGCATATATGAGCTAGTATTGCCTATATCGTCGATATGGATGTCTACACAAGTTCTATGTTGATTATAGGTGATTTGGAGCTATTTCCGAACGGAATCGAGCAAAGGAGAGTTGAGTCGATATGTCCATAGATCGAGGACACTTTTTGGAAGCAATTTGGAGTATTAGATTGAGGAATGCACGAGTTTAGGGAAGAATCACGTCCTTGCCCTAAACCACGCCCTAAAATACGGCCGGAATCCAAAACCACGTTCAGAATTACGGCCGTGGATTCAGAGTCAGAATTCGATGTTCATTCCAGGGGATTCTACGGTCGTGGAACTAACCGTTATTGTTTCCACGCCCTAGAATTACGGTCGTGGAATCTTCCACGACCGTGATCTTGGCGAATCTCTCGCCACACTTCGAAGCCATGATCTTTTTGAAGATTGGGCCGGGCCGACACTTCGTCTTGCCCTATAAAAAGACGACCGAAAAGAGATTTCATCATCAGCGCTTACACCCTCGTCTACTCTCATTCATCACCACTAATCGACGCTTAGCAACGCACAAACCCTCGTTTAGAGGTATTTGGGAGATCTCATTGGAAGATCGAAGTTTGCATCGGAGAGTTGTCCAAATCTTGCACTTTTAGTGGAGATTGATGTGGTGATCTTCGGAATTGTGGAAGATCGAAAGTTCTTGGAAGATTTCGCAAGAAGATCGCTCTTCTTGTTTAGGTTTGATTTGAGAACGGATTGACATCCCGTTTCTTTTTCTTCCTAAGGTTGTGATTGTTTACTCTGTTTTGAATCTTTTGATAAACATTTGCTCTTGATTGTGATCTTGGGGATTCATTTGAAGGTTATTAAAAGTTCTTGAAAGTTTTCATCTTTTTATCTTCTAATTCTTGAATTAAAATCAATATGACTGTTATTGGCTAAAAACCCTTAACAATTCTAAGGTGAAGGGTTGATAGTTGTGGCTTAGATGATGATAGATTGATCGCAAACAGATTAGACCCTGAGAGTTAGAGAAACATCGTCGACAGACCCAAATTACGGGCTGTTCTTGAGTCCACGGCCGTGGAACCTCAAGAACTAACCGTGATTTTCCTTGAATCTACGAACTTGCTTTTACTTCAATCTAAAGTTAAAGATTTGTTTTAGCTTAGTTTAGACTTGTCTTTTCTAGGTGGTAGTGAGCCTCAACAACCTCTACCTCGATTGTGAGTCTCAACAACCTCAATCGGTTAAGTTAGTCTTGACCTTTAGGTTATAAGTTTGGGTATTTAATACTAATTCTTACTTTTAGAATCCTTCTATATTGAGCCTCAACAACCTGTATAGGGGGTATCTTTTAGGTGAGTTACATAAGGTTTTTGGAACCTCAACCGTACGATTACCTTACATTAGCATACCTTTGCATATCTCTACTCTGTCTTTACACCATTAGTATATCTTGAATCTATTGCCGCAGCTGGATACCTGGATCTTTAGGATTGTTGTTTTCCCAATATTTGCAAACTCTCACATTTACTTGCTTGATAACTTGCAACCGAGTTCGTTCCCACCCAAATCCCTGTGTTCGATACTCTGGAATTCTTGCTTAACTACGTCGATCCGTACACTGCGGGTTCGCTTGCTTGATTCTAGTTTTATAAATTTAAAACTTATTTGCACACACCTCTAGGGGCGAACAAGTTTTTGGCGCCGTTGCCGGGGATTTGGTTTCGGCCGAATCCGGTAGCCGTTGTCAAGCTTGGGAGCTTGCTCTCGTTATTTGATTTTTCTTTGAGTGCATGCGCAGGTCTAGGAACACCGAAGATCTCTTGCCTCTTGATCAAGAGCTAGAGAAAACTTTAAGGCAAAAGCGCAAGGAAAAGAAGATGGCTGAAGAAAACGAACGTGATTTTCATACGGTTTTGGCGGAAAAAGAAGCTCAACTCCGTTGGAATGAGACTCTCCGCAAGGATGAGATGGATCGTCATCAAGCTCAAGTTAACGGTCTACAAGACATGCTCTTCCAAATGAGGGTAAAGATGAGCGACCTTGAAGACAAGGTTGGCAAGAAGTCCTCAAGAAGGAGATCAAGGTCTAAAAGAAAAAGCCACTCATCCGCTGATGATAGTGACTCTTCCATGCCGCCATTAGAAGAGATTGATCCTACGATCAATATAAATCCTTTCCATCCACAAGAAACTACTAATCGCCGCATCCCTCCAAGGAATGCGAGAGTCGAACGTGTGGATAATGAGCCAAGAACTCTTGGCCAACGGATGGATCCAACACAACAACCACGCCGCTTAGGTGTGAATTTTGATGCTGAAGATGTTCAAGGGTTTAGCTTTAACCCTCAAGTCATCACCCTTGTTCGCCAAAACCAGTTTGGCGGTACAAGTGCTGAATCTCCACACCAACACTTGCAAAACTTCGAGTGCATGATGGAGACGATGAGACCGAAGAACGCTACTACCAACAGCTATAAGCTCAAACCTTTCTTTTTCTCCTTGAAAGGGAAAGCGTTATCTTGGTACCAAGCTCTTCCTAATGGGAAACTAGACACATGGGAAGACCTTTCCGCAGAGTTTCTCACCAAATTCTTTCCGCCTTCCAAAACGGCGGAACTTAGAGGTAAGATTAATGCTTTTTCTATGAGACCTAACGAAAGTTTGTTTCAATCTTGGGAAAGTTTTCAGGATTTGCTCTTGGATTGCCCTCATCATGGCATATCCAAGCTTGCCTTGTTAGAAATTTACTACAAAGGGCTGGATGCGGGAACGCAATTCAACCTCCAATCCCTCTCATGTGGAACGTTCATGGACATGAGAGAAGATGACGCTTGGGACTTCATTGAGAAGCAAGCAAGAGTCATAGAGAAATATTCCCACCGGAAGGTGGAGGGAAATCGTGTGGAGCAAGGAGCGAAGCTCACACATGAAGCTCAAAATCAGATTTTCTCCCTCAACAATGAGATCAAAGAGTTGAAGGAGGCTATCAAGACCAACTTCCCAAAGCAACAAGGGAAGGATGTTGGCTATTTGGGCAACAACAATGGCGGCAACAACAACAACCGGGGTAACAACCGGAATAACAACTGGAATGGAAACAACAACAACCGGAACAATGATTGGAACAACAATCGGGGTTCAAACAACAACAATTGGCGCCCCAATCAACAAAATTCCGGTAACTCTTATCCTTCCAATTCTAACTCACGAACTCCACCTTCCTCTTCCTCTACTCCTTTGAAAAGCCAGGAGCAATCATCTAATGGAGGAAACAATACGGGAAAGGAGAAGCCAGATCCCATGTTGGAAACGATCTTGGGAAAGCTTCAAGGGATGGAGAACCGCTTCATTAAGTTTGATGATCGAGTTTCTAAGATCGACAAAGCTCAAAAGGTTTTAGAAAACCAAATGTTCGATCATGCGGAGGAAGTTCCTAGAAATCAAGGGAAACTTCCAGGAAAGACGGAGGACAACCCTAAGGGAAGGGTAATGGCGATTACAACTAGGAGCGGAGTGACTACCATCGATCCGCAGCCTACGTTCGTTGAAGTCCCCGTAGCGAAGGACAAAGAAAAAGGGAAGGAGAAGGAAGACGTCTATGTCCCTCCTCCAGCTTACAAACCTCCCCTACCGTTCCCTCAATCTAGAGCGCGAGCGCGCCTAGACAAGCAATTCGGTAAGTTCATAGAACTCATGAGCAAGCTGCATATTAATATACCTTTCATTGATGCCATTGTAGGTATGCCAGCTTATGGCAAGTTCTTGAAGGAGCTCCTCTCTAACAAGAGGAAGCTAGAAGATTTTGGAGAGGTCAAGATGAGTTCGGATTCTTCGGATCTCATCAAGACGATGAAGGAGAAAATGCCCCCAAAACTGAAAGATCCGGGGTCATTTTGCATTCCCATTGGAGTGGGAGAGGTCACATATGACGCTTTATGTGACTTAGGAGCAAGTGTGAGCATCATACCACTTGCGTTGTGCAGGAAGATCGGTTTAGGCGACCCTAAACCGGTGAAGATGACGTTATACATGGCGGATCGATCCATTACTCGTCCCGTCGGCATTGTAGAAGACGTCCCGGTCAAGCTAGGTAAGTTCTTTGTTCCCATTGATTTTGTCGTGCTTGACATTCCTGCAGATAGTCCGGTCCCGATCATACTCGGAAGACCGTTTCTTGCAACTTCCGGCTGCATGGTCGATTGCAAGAATGGGAGACTCGCTTTTGATATTGGAGAAGAGAAAGTAGAGTTCGTTCTTTCCACTCTAGTGAAGGAACCAATCTTTGACGAGGACATCTACGATATCCAAGACGAAGAAGGTTTGTCTAGGGAGGAGGTAAGTGCGATTCTCTTTAACGATCCTTTACAAAAGGTTATTACTATGAGTCTAACCAATGTAGGAGAAGAAGAAGAGTGCAAAGAAGAAATTGAAGCCTTAGAAGCACAAGAAGAGGTGCATGGAGTGGAGTTTGAAAAACTACACGATGAGGCTGAGAATACTAGAATCCACGGTCATACTCTGTATTCCACGACCGTGGATTCCACGACCAAAATCGACCTCCATTCCAGAGGATATTACGGCCGTGGAACAACAAAGGAAACCGTAACTTTGACCGTGGAAGAGGGTGATCGGCATACTTCTTCAACTTCTTCTAATTCTCCTCCAACCCACTCAACATCCTTAGAAACTTCTAAGGAAACATCGGAAGCTCCTCAAGGATCATTGGAAGCTCCGAAAGCAATAGAACTCAAACCACTTCCCGCTCATCTAAGGTACGCTTTTCTTGGGTCTAATTCTACCTTTCCGGTTATCGTTAGCTCCGAATTAAGTATAGATGAACATGAACAGCTCATGATTGTCCTTAGAAAACATAGAAAAGCCATAGGCTATACTATTGAGGACTTAGTAGGAATTAAACCCTCCCTATGCATGCATAAGATACTGATGGAGGAAGACTTTAGAACTTCAAGACAACCTCAAAGGCGGTTGAATCCGACCATGAAGGAGGTTGTCAAGAAGGAAATTCTTAAACTTCTTGACGCAGGTATCATCTATCCTATCTCCGATAGCAAGTGGGTGAGCCCGGTCCAAGTAGTTCCGAAGAAGGGAGGAATGACGGTCATCACCAATAAGAACAACGAACTCATTCCTACCCGAACCGTGACTGGATGGCGAATGTGCATAGACTACCGCAAGCTCAACAACGCAACGCGGAAGGATCACTTTCCATTGCCATTCATCGATCAGATGCTTGAAAGGTTAGCACAACATTCGTACTTTTGCTACCTTGACGGTTATAGTGGCTTCTTTCAGATTCCGATACATCCGGATGATCAAGAGAAGACCACATTCACGTGCCCTTGGGGTACGTTCGCCTATAGGAGAATGCCGTTCGGGCTTTGCAACGCCCCAGCCACCTTTCAACGGTGCATGATGGCCATCTTCTCCGAGTACGTAGAGGAAATCATGGAAGTCTTCATGGACGACTTCTCCGTATACGGTTCCTCTTTTAACGATTGCCTTTCTAACCTTTCTCTCGTTTTACAACGTTGTGAAGATACTAACCTAGTTCTTAATTGGGAAAAGTGTCAATTCATGGTTAAAGAAGGAATCGTATTAGGTCACTTAGTCTCTAGTAGAGGGATAGAGGTAGACAAGGCTAAAATAGAGACCATAGAGAAACTTCCTCCCCCAATTTCGGTGAAAGGGATAAGAAGTTTCCTAGGACATGCTGGATTTTATAGACGCTTCATTAAAGACTTTTCTAAGATATCAAAACCTCTCACTAATCTATTGATGAAGGATGCGGTTTTTGAGTTTTCACAGGAATGTTTAGATGCGTTCAATACCATCCGGCAAGCTCTAATTTCAGCACCCATTATCCAACCTCCGGATTGGACTCTCCCCTTCGAGATTATGTGCGATGCTAGTGACGTAGCCATTGGAGCTGTTCTTGGGCAACAAAAGGAAGGACGAACCCACGCCATATACTACGCTAGCAAGACGCTAGACGAAGCTCAGCTCAACTACGCCACTACGGAAAAAGAATTTCTAGCCATTGTCTACGCTATTGACAAGTTTCGCTCTTATCTTGTAGGTGCAAAGGTGATAGTCTACACGGATCATGCTGCGATCCGGTACCTCCTCGCGAAGAAAGATGCGAAGCCAAGGCTGATTAGATGGATTCTTCTCCTACAAGAATTCGATCTAGAGATCCGCGACAAGAAAGGCTCGGAAAATTCTGTTGCGGATCATTTGAGTCGTCTAACACATCTAGAGGACGACCATTTACCCATTGATGACTCATTTCCGGACGAACACCTACATATCATAGAGGAGTGCATCAAGGTAGTCTCCAAAGGTAACGAACCATGGTTTGCTGATTTTGTTAACTATTTGGTTTGCCAGGAGATACCACCCGGACTGTCATACGCACAAAGGAAGAAGTTCTTTAAAGACGTCCGGGAATACTATTGGAACGAGCCTCTCCTCTTCAAGAGAGGTCCGGATGGCATCATTCGGCGATGTGTGCCGGAAGATGAGATGCAAAGTGTCATCCGCCATTGTCATTCACTACCTTGTGGAGGACACGCTAGTTCGAACAAAACTAGCGCAAAGGTATTGCAATCTGGATTCTATTGGCCTACCTTATTTAAAGATGTGCAATCCTTTGTTTCTTGTTGCGATGCTTGTCAAAGAACAGGCAATATTTCTAGAAGGAACGAGATGCCCCTCAACAACATCCAAGAGGTGGAGATTTTCGACGTTTGGGGAGTCGATTTCATGGGACCATTCCCATCTTCTTGTGGAAACCAATACATATTATTGGCGGTAGACTACGTTTCTAGATGGGTGGAAGCAATTGCCTCTCCCACAAATGATGCCATGGTGGTGGTCAAGTTCTTCAACAAGACCATTTTCCCACGATTCGGGACGCCAAGGACGATCATTAGTGATGGAGGTTCTCACTTCATAGCCCGTCGCTTTGAAGCTCTTCTAGCCAAGTATGGGGTTACTCACAAGATCGCTACCCCTTACCATCCACAAACGAGTGGACAAGTTGAGATCTCAAATAGGGAGATCAAGGGAATTCTAGAGAAGACGGTTTCAAGGACTAGGAAGGATTGGTCCTTGAAACTAGATGATGCATTATGGGCGTACCGGACTGCGTACAAGACTCCCATAGGAACCACACCATACAACCTTGTGTATGGGAAGTCTTGTCACTTGCCGGTAGAGCTGGAGCACAAAGCGTTTTGGGCTATCAAGTGGCTGAATTTCGGCATGAAGGAAGCGGGAGAGAAGCGTCTCCTAGACATCAACAAGCTGGATGAACTCCGTTTGAACGCCTACGAAAACGCTAAGATCTACAAGGAAAGAGCAAAGCGTTGGCATGATAAGCATATCATTCCAAAGGACATCAAAGAAGGAGATCAAGTTCTCCTCTTCAATTCGAGACTTCGCCTCTTTCCAGGTAAGTTAAAATCTCGTTGGACTGGACCTTTTCTAATTAAGCGCATTTTCCCCCATGGTGCAGTTGAAGTATGGGGTGAAGCTAGCGGAAGTTTTAAGGTGAACGGCCAACGACTCAAGAAGTATACGCCGGAACTCCAAGCTGAGGAGTTTGCACCTACCGCGCTCGAATAGGTACGACAATGGTCTAGCTACGGACCTTAAACAAAGCGCTTCTTGGGAGGCAACCCAAGGTATTGCATTCTCGTTTTTGCTTTCGATTCATAGTTTAGTTTAGAATAGACGTTTTCGCTTTATTATGCCTCGATTTCTTCCGGTATGTTCGTGTTTTTGGTTGTAGGATCGATGAAAAAGGAGAAAGGGAGAATGATGTCGAAGAAAAGTGACGAAAATTGGACTTTGAAGCTTTACAGAAGGTTCCACGGTCTAAATCACGGTCGTCACAGCTACAGTGGCCGTAATTCTCAAAAGCCTGTGAAAAATCATCAAAACCACGGTTCCGTACACTTCCACGGCCGTGGAACACCCCGATAGACCGTGATTTTTGGAAATTTTGCCGGCCACTATAAAACCCACATTCTTCACACACTTAACCAAAATTCCCCAAATTCCACGACCTAGAAACCGAAAACCCGCAGCCACTCCAAATTCTTCGTTTCCTAATCGTTTTCAACGATTCTTCTTCCTAAACCGCAGCAAATCCAACCACGAACGAGATCCAAGCAACAAATCGAGTGGAAATCGATCAACAAACGTGCATTTTGGATTTTTCAATCCGAAAAAGAGGTTACATCTTTCTTCTCGAATTTCACGGATTTAGTTCGTTTTTGCTATAGAACTCTAGGAAGAACTGACAAAGATTGGAAGGAATTAGATTAGGACTACTTGTTGTGGTGATATTTGGTGAATTTGCTGAGATTCACGAGATTCTGTGACGAATCACGGTCTCTGGAGGTTCCACGGCCGTGGTTTCTGTAGAACAGCCCGTAATTTTGAACAGAATGGACTTTGTGAGGAGAATGTCGGGAAGGATAAAGGAGAAGAAAGGGGAGCAAAGTAAGAAAAGGAAAGGAAACCCCTCCACCTCAAGGGCACCACCACCCTCATCCCCCTCACTACCATCCTCACCTTCACCTCCATCTTCACCACCTCACCCTAGCATCCCAACCATACATGAGAACCACCTAGCTGCATTTGAAAGGATAGAGAAGAGGGCAGTGATTGGCCCTAGGTATTTGCTGTTGGAGGATCTACATCCTCTCAACATAGTTGATGATCTCACATGGCTCTTGGATAGAGCCGGATTGCTAGTCTTCACGAACATTCGTGAAGACGCTTATGAGGAGATCACCCGAGAGGTTGTGACGTCCTTTGAGCACAGCCCAGTAGATAGGACCGTCTCCTTCCGTCTCATGAATCGAGACTATCACCTTAGTATTGTTGAGTTCGGGACCATCTTCGGGTTCCATGAGACCTACAACGGTCGACTTCCTAGAGGCGTTTCCGCCAAAGACTTCTGGGCGGAAGTAGCCATGATTTACGCCGACGAGGACCGTTGGCAACCAGCTGATACCAAGGCTAGATTGATGTACCATCTAGCCTTGAAGATAGCTCACCGTGTTCTTTCGGAGTGTCTCTTTCCTAGGACGGAGACGCCCCAAAAGATCAAGACGGATGAGCTATTCCTTCTTTACGCTATGCTTTATGGATGCCGCGCAGATTGTGCTACTCTTTTGGCGGCAACGATGAGTAAACTCAAGAACAAATCGAGAGGGAACATTGGATATGGTGGGATGGTGACCCACATTGCTAGATCGCTTGGTGTGGATTTTTCAGCTTGCACGCGTATACCGGCGGTTCCATTAGGGCTACATGCCTTTATGGTCAGGGGACTCATCTTCCCCACGCATAGAGGTCCGCCTTATGCAGGCATGCCATGGGAGATGAGGACAGGCAGGGGTATAGAGTGGCTGCCACAGTATTCCATTGTGGCGGGACGCCACAATTGGAAGGAGACGTTCGCTGCGATGCACGTGAACAGGCTTGTAGCTCCCCCATACGTTCCACCGCCGGTTGTGGATGAGGAGGACATGGGAGATCAGTACGAGAGTGGTGGAGGAGCGGAGCAGGATTTCGGCACGTTTCCGGATCAGCCGGAGGCGGCCCGGGATGTACCTAGGCGCTCTCCACGCCCAGCTAGAGCTTCA
>BSUD01000002.1:149314782-149326546 GCA_033239045.1 Fagopyrum esculentum | reverse complement strand
GAAGATGAGATGCAAAGTGTCATCCGCCATTGTCATTCACTACCTTGTGGAGGACACGCTAGTTCGAACAAAACTAGCGCAAAGGTATTGCAATCTGGATTCTATTGGCCTACCTTATTTAAAGATGTGCAATCCTTTGTTTCTTGTTGCGATGCTTGTCAAAGAACAGGCAATATTTCTAGAAGGAACGAGATGCCCCTCAACAACATCCAAGAGGTGGAGATTTTCGACGTTTGGGGAGTCGATTTCATGGGACCATTCCCATCTTCTTGTGGAAACCAATACATATTATTGGCGGTAGACTACGTTTCTAGATGGGTGGAAGCAATTGCCTCTCCCACAAATGATGCCATGGTGGTGGTCAAGTTCTTCAACAAGACCATTTTCCCACGATTCGGGACGCCAAGGACGATCATTAGTGATGGAGGTTCTCACTTCATATCCCGTCGCTTTGAAGCTCTTCTAGCCAAGTATGGGGTTACTCACAAGATCGCTACCCCTTACCATCCACAAACGAGTGGACAAGTTGAGATCTCAAATAGGGAGATCAAGGGAATTCTAGAGAAGACGGTTTCAAGGACTAGGAAGGATTGGTCCTTGAAACTAGATGATGCATTATGGGCGTACCGGACTGCGTACAAGACTCCCATAGGAACCACACCATACAACCTTGTGTATGGGAAGTCTTGTCACTTGCCGGTAGAGCTGGAGCACAAAGCGTTTTGGGCTATCAAGTGGCTGAATTTCGGCATGAAGGAAGCGGGAGAGAAGCGTCTCCTAGACATCAACAAGCTGGATGAACTCCGTTTGAACGCCTACGAAAACGCTAAGATCTACAAGGAAAGAGCAAAGCGTTGGCATGATAAGCATATCATTCCAAAGGACATCAAAGAAGGAGATCAAGTTCTCCTCTTCAATTCGAGACTTCGCCTCTTTCCAGGTAAGTTAAAATCTCGTTGGACTGGACCTTTTCTAATTAAGCGCATTTTCCCCCATGGTGCAGTTGAAGTATGGGGTGAAGCTAGCGGAAGTTTTAAGGTGAACGGCCAACGACTCAAGAAGTATACGCCGAAACTCCAAGCTGAGGAGTTTGCACCTACCGCGCTCGAATAGGTACGACAATGGTCTAGCTACGGACCTTAAACAAAGCGCTTCTTGGGAGGCAACCCAAGGTATTGCATTCTCGTTTTTGCTTTCGATTCATAGTTTAGTTTAGAATAGACGTTTTCGCTTTATTATGCCTCGATTTCTTCCGGTATGTTCGTGTTTTTGGTTGTAGGATCGATGAAAAAGGAGAAAGGGAGAATGATGTCGAAGAAAAGTGACGAAAATTGGACTTTGAAGCTTTACAGAAGGTTCCACGGTCTAAATCACGGTCGTCACAGCTACAGTGGCCGTAATTCTCAAAAGCCTGTGAAAAATCATCAAAACCACGGTTCCGTACACTTCCACGGCCGTGGAACACCCCGATAGACCGTGATTTTTGGAAATTTTGCCGGCCACTATAAAACCCACATTCTTCACACACTTAACCAAAATTCCCCAAATTCCACGACCTAGAAACCGAAAACCCGCAGCCACTCCAAATTCTTCGTTTCCTAATCGTTTTCAACGATTCTTCTTCCTAAACCGCAGCAAATCCAACCACGAACGAGATCCAAGCAACAAATCGAGTGGAAATCGATCAACAAACGTGCATTTTGGATTTTTCAATCCGAAAAAGAGGTTACATCTTTCTTCTCGAATTTCACGGATTTAGTTCGTTTTTGCTATAGAACTCTAGGAAGAACTGACAAAGATTGGAAGGAATTAGATTAGGACTACTTGTTGTGGTGATATTTGGTGAATTTGCTGAGATTCACGAGATTCTGTGACGAATCACGGTCTCTGGAGGTTCCACGGCCGTGGTTTCTGTAGAACAGCCCGTAATTTTGAACAGAATGGACTTTGTGAGGAGAATGTCGGGAAGGATAAAGGAGAAGAAAGGGGAGCAAAGTAAGAAAAGGAAAGGAAACCCCTCCACCTCAAGGGCACCACCACCCTCATCCCCCTCACTACCATCCTCACCTTCACCTCCATCTTCACCACCTCACCCTAGCATCCCAACCATACATGAGAACCACCTAGCTGCATTTGAAAGGATAGAGAAGAGGGCAGTGATTGGCCCTAGGTATTTGCTGTTGGAGGATCTACATCCTCTCAACATAGTTGATGATCTCACATGGCTCTTGGATAGAGCCGGATTGCTAGTCTTCACGAACATTCGTGAAGACGCTTATGAGGAGATCACCCGAGAGGTTGTGACGTCCTTTGAGCACAGCCCAGTAGATAGGACCGTCTCCTTCCGTCTCATGAATCGAGACTATCACCTTAGTATTGTTGAGTTCGGGACCATCTTCGGGTTCCATGAGACCTACAACGGTCGACTTCCTAGAGGCGTTTCCGCCAAAGACTTCTGGGCGGAAGTAGCCATGATTTACGCCGACGAGGACCGTTGGCAACCAGCTGATACCAAGGCTAGATTGATGTACCATCTAGCCTTGAAGATAGCTCACCGTGTTCTTTCGGAGTGTCTCTTTCCTAGGACGGAGACGCCCCAAAAGATCAAGACGGATGAGCTATTCCTTCTTTACGCTATGCTTTATGGATGCCGCGCAGATTGTGCTACTCTTTTGGCGGCAACGATGAGTAAACTCAAGAACAAATCGAGAGGGAACATTGGATATGGTGGGATGGTGACCCACATTGCTAGATCGCTTGGTGTGGATTTTTCAGCTTGCACGCGTATACCGGCGGTTCCATTAGGGCTACATGCCTTTATGGTCAGGGGACTCATCTTCCCCACGCATAGAGGTCCGCCTTATGCAGGCATGCCATGGGAGATGAGGACAGGCAGGGGTATAGAGTGGCTGCCACAGTATTCCATTGTGGCGGGACGCCACAATTGGAAGGAGACGTTCGCTGCGATGCACGTGAACAGGCTTGTAGCTCCCCCATACGTTCCACCGCCGGTTGTGGATGAGGAGGACATGGGAGATCAGTACGAGAGTGGTGGAGGAGCGGAGCAGGATTTCGGCACGTTTCCGGATCAGCCGGAGGCGGCCCGGGATGTACCTAGGCGCTCTCCACGCCCAGCTAGAGCTTCAAGCTCGTCATCTCGCCGCGCTAGCGTGAGTGAGAGGTCCACGTGGATGACTACACCTCCCACTTGGTACGACACACCTCCTCCTTGGTCCACGACGCAGCCAGCACCACCACCACCGCCAGCACCAGCCGATGCCCCCGCATGGTACGATCACGCCCCGGGATGGTATGAGAGGATGCCGGATTGGGCTACCGGACTTTCAGAGAGAGTCGGAGCGCTAGAGATCCGGGCGGATGCTAGAGATGGACGCCTAGACGACCTTGACTACATGATGAGGGACGTCTACCGCCAGCAGTTTGGGCGGCCATACGACTCCAGCTTCTCTCCATTCCCACCTCCGCCGGCGCCGCAGTGATCGATGCAGGACCGTTCGTTTTAGACATTTCCGCCACCGCTTGTGAGTTTCTTTTTCTTTTCTTTCTTTTGTTCTTTCTTTTGAACATTAGGGACAATGTTCGTCCTAAGTATGGGGTGGGATGTACTAAAAAGTTTGTAATAACTCTACTCTCTATGTTTGCTTTCATTCGAGACTATCCTTGCATGTTCATTATGTGTTACACGTTTCCTTATTGCATTGCATGAAAAAGAACTTTAAAAACCCATAAAAATTGAAAAATTTTGAAAATTTTGTGCTTCTAATAAATTGAGATGATTTCCATGATAATCACCACTTGTGAATTGAGTTTGATGACAATTACATGCTTAAAAGGATTGTGAATTGAAAAGGATTTGAATGAATAAATTTTACCTCTTTTGCAAGTTTTATAATGTGAAAATGTTACCTAAATCATGTTAGGAAATTGAAGTTGAAATCACATTATAAGTTCCTATACTTCTTGTTGAAATGATTAAGGCAATTCGATACTTTCTTTCTTTCTTCTTTCTTTGATCATCTAGCTCCTCATTGAAATACTAGCCTCCTTTACCTATCCGGGAATTTGGAAGAAGTAAATGAGAAAAAGGCATGTTTGATGTGGGAGGGTCATGAGAGCAATTATTTGCAATCAATCAAATAGAAAGAAATTTTAGGTTTGGGGAAGTCAATCATGACGATGAGTAACTCGGCACCATTCACATAGCCGGGTGTTTGTGTCTTGCCAAAGTCGGATTGAGCGATATTCCTAGCGGATTATGGTATGTGCGCTAAGGGTTTGAGGCATCTCTTACAAAAATGAGAAACGCCAATCTCCTAGGCTTCGGTTTATGTGCACCTCTGTCCATAACTCCAAAAGTAAAGTCGAAAAATGAAAAGAAGAGAGCGAAGCTCTAAGTGAAGTGTTGCGGAAACCGCAAAAGAAGAAGAAGGTAGTTGTCCACTTTCCCGGATTTATGCACCACTCTCCCTTAAAGTTTTCCCTTCCCTTTCCATATTCTAGACCTTTTCTTTAAAAGTCCTTAAGATCAAAAGAATGTTATATGACTTGGTGATCTGAATTGAAGTTTTATATGATTGATTTTGATAATGTTTGAAGGTTATAATGCTTGTTTGGAAGTTAAATTGATTCATGAGTTTTCTTTGCCTTTTTACTCTCTAATTGAGTGTGTGAAAGTTTAATAAACGATTGAAGCAAGGTTTGAGAATGATCTATTTCTTAGAAGTCACACTCATCCAAAAGAAGGTACACATATTTCATCCTAACTCTTGTTTAAAGCTTTTTGAAAGACCTTGCTTAGGGACAAGCAAGTGTTAAGTATGGGGTTATTTGTTAGCATGAAATATTGTGATATTTTAGGCACGTTTTCTAAACGTATTTGATTCATATTGATAGTCTTTGATTGATCTTTATGCATATATGAGCTAGTATTGCCTATATCGTCGATATGGATGTCTACACAAGTTCTATGTTGATTATAGGTGATTTGGAGCTATTTCCGAACGGAATCGAGCAAAGGAGAGTTGAGTCGATATGTCCATAGATCGAGGACACTTTTTGGAAGCAATTTGGAGTATTAGATTGAGGAATGCACGAGTTTAGGGAAGAATCACGTCCTTGCCCTAAACCACGCCCTAAAATACGGCCGGAATCCAAAACCACGTTCAGAATTACGGCCGTGGATTCAGAGTCAGAATTCGATGTTCATTCCAGGGGATTCTACGGTCGTGGAACTAACCGTAATTGTTTCCACGCCCTAGAATTACGGTCGTGGAATCTTCCACGACCGTGATCTTGGCGAATCTCTCGCCACACTTCGAAGCCATGATCTTTTTGAAGATTGGGCCGGGCCGACACTTCGTCTTGCCCTATAAAAAGACGACCGAAAAGAGATTTCATCATCAGCGCTTACACCCTCGTCTACTCTCATTCATCACCACTAATCGACGCTTAGCAACGCACAAACCCTCGTTTAGAGGTATTTGGGAGATCTCATTGGAAGATCGAAGTTTGCATCGGAGAGTTGTCCAAATCTTGCACTTTTAGTGGAGATTGATGTGGTGATCTTCGGAATTGTGGAAGATCGAAAGTTCTTGGAAGATTTCGCAAGAAGATCGCTCTTCTTGTTTAGGTTTGATTTGAGAACGGATTGACATCCCGTTTCTTTTTCTTCCTAAGGTTGTGATTGTTTACTCTGTTTTGAATCTTTTGATAAACATTTGCTCTTGATTGTGATCTTGGGGATTCATTTGAAGGTTATTAAAAGTTCTTGAAAGTTTTCATCTTTTTATCTTCTAATTCTTGAATTAAAATCAATATGACTGTTATTGGCTAAAAACCCTTAACAATTCTAAGGTGAAGGGTTGATAGTTGTGGCTTAGATGATGATAGATTGATCGCAAACAGATTAGACCCTGAGAGTTAGAGAAACATCGTCGACAGACCCAAATTACGGGCTGTTCTTGAGTCCACGGCCGTGGAACCTCAAGAACTAACCGTGATTTTCCTTGAATCTACGAACTTGCTTTTACTTCAATCTAAAGTTAAAGATTTGTTTTAGCTTAGTTTAGACTTGTCTTTTCTAGGTGGTAGTGAGCCTCAACAACCTCTACCTCGATTGTGAGTCTCAACAACCTCAATCGGTTAAGTTAGTCTTGACCTTTAGGTTATAAGTTTGGGTATTTAATACTAATTCTTACTTTTAGAATCCTTCTATATTGAGCCTCAACAACCTGTATAGGGGGTATCTTTTAGGTGAGTTACATAAGGTTTTTGGAACCTCAACCGTACGATTACCTTACATTAGCATACCTTTGCATATCTCTACTCTGTCTTTACACCATTAGTATATCTTGAATCTATTGCCGCAGCTGGATACCTGGATCTTTAGGATTGTTGTTTTCCCAATATTTGCAAACTCTCACATTTACTTGCTTGATAACTTGCAACCGAGTTCGTTCCCACCCAAATCCCTGTGTTCGATACTCTGGAATTCTTGCTTAACTACGTCGATCCGTACACTGCGGGTTCGCTTGCTTGATTCTAGTTTTATAAATTTAAAACTTATTTGCACACACCTCTAGGGGCGAACAGCCATCTTTAGGAACATGGTTGGACCTATTTATAAGACTTCCTAGATCGTTACTTACTGCAAATCTGTTGTCATTGCGAAGGCCAATATCGGAGTGTCGGCTGGCTCATCGAAGCAGGAGATCAACGTCAGATGGTTCGCCCCGCTTGCCGGCTGGGTCAAACTTAATACGGATGGTTCGGTGATGAGGGACATCGGTAGTGCTTCGGCCGGGGGTCTTCTCAGGGATACGCATGGACAATGGTTGTGTGGATTTATAACTAACATTGGCCCTTATTCCGTCCCAATGGCGGAATTGTGGGGACTTTACATGGGTCTCCGAATAGCTTGGGATAAGGGTATACGTATGCTGATGGTGGAGTTAGACTCGGAGTTGGTCATTAAACTGGTCTCACGATCTGTTCTGAATTATCACCCACTCTTTAGTCTGGTATCGAGTTGCCAAGGCTTCTTACGTAGAAATTGGTCCGTGCAATTTCGTCATATTTTCCGGGAAGCTAATGTTGCAGCCGATCACTTGGCTTCCATGGCTTCCTCTTATCCTCTTGGTTATTTTTATGTTCGATCCCCTCCTAGGTCTTTGATTCAGTTGTTGAAAAATGATGTCCGCGGTGTAGCGACCCGCAGGTCTGTCAATTGTTAGCTTGTTTTATTCTAATAAATAGTCGGAGACGCTCTGCATTCAACACAAAAAAAATATTTTCATTTGCAGTTCATTTGCCCATTTGTATTTGCCACCCATTTGCATGCCTTAGAAAACCATGTAATCACTATTAGCCGTCTGCATGTACATTTAGATTAGCAATTAATAACCCATTAAGTGCTAATTGTAGCATGCATTAGAAACCCATGTAATCAAGTTTGCATGCATTTAGATTAACAATTAATAATTCATTAAGTGCTAATTGCAGTTCTATAATGTGTTTGCTTCTGAATTTCAATAACCCAATGGAGTATGCAACAATTCAATTGGATAACCAACCTTGAACGTGTAATTCATCAACCCGATTTTTCAATGACAAATGAATCCGATCGAGTATAACTGAAAGGTATCTAACTAGGATTGATAATTTTGGTGTGGATTTCTCAAAAAGCATGTCTTTATATTGCTTGCGGATATAATTATTTCTTAAATAACTATATCTTTTAATATTAATATTTATTAGAAGATAACACTTTATCAACTAATAAATATATACTCTCATATTATATAAATGAAATGTCTTGATTCTTGTCGGTCTTTCCGTTGTTGATACGTTGATGTTCTCAGACTCCTTTGGTTGAGTGTTGATGTGTGTGGATCAAGGAACCGAGCTTTGGATCCCTTTTTGTGACGTGTTGTCAAAAGGAACCCCGACGCCACCCTCTGTCAGTGCACCGCCCCCGCGGCTGCACCTTCTCGCCCCCGCGGATTCTGTCCAGTGCCACCCTTGCGGTTTTCTTGTAGTTGCTCCCGTCTTTGGTGAGCTGCTTCATTTCCTTGTTTCCTCGTTCTTTCCTGAGTTGTGTTGGATGTTGTTGACCCTTGGTGATCTGTAAGACTAGGGTTTTTGACCTTATCTTGTGGAGATCTCTTAGAGATCGTGGAGACTAGAAGTTATAGACTTCTACCAATCGTTCGTTTCTCGATTCGTTATGCCTTGTTTGAGTAGGCATTCCTACCTTTCCTTCGGGAAACTGAGTTGTTCGTTGATCTTGTGCTACCTTTGAGTGAGGTAAGTCCCTTGGACTTACTTAGTTGCATTTCGTATATTAATTGAACCGTATTGGTCGTGTTTGTTTATCTTTACTGTCATAACGGATAACCGGACTAGGATTGACCTTTATAACCGTAATTGACCCAAGTGTATGGTGGTGACCACTTGTCTAGTTCTTCAGGAGACTAGGAGGTTCTCTTGTAACTCAGGCCTGTAGGTAACAAATAGTACTGATCTATTCTTGTTGGTAGACGGAAGCGGAGGCGAGTTTCGGGAGATTCTCCTGTGACAACAGAAGTTGAAATAGTAATGGAAAACTTAATGAAAGATAATAACCGGTTGTATGAGAGCGTGTTATTTGTTTACCTTCTTATGTGTGTTTGTGATTTTGCCGTCTTTTTGATATCTTGAATGTTAGCTAACGGTTTATACCGATGTAGTAGGTATCCCGTAGGTTAGAGATGTTGTTGAGTGATCCGGACGGTATGGTCAACCAGGGTTCCCGTACATTGACGAGATCGGGTTTATATTTATATTGTTGTCTTTCCCTTTGTTTTGAACTCGGTTGCGAGTCTTTTACACTTCCATTTGTTATAACCTTTGGCTTTACTATAAGTTTTGGTTTTCATTTATCATGTGTCTTGTTGTAAGATTTGATGTTGTCGTTGCTACTATGAGGGTCGGGACACATTGTAAGGTCCTAGCCCGTAATACTTCGAGTTCCCAGAATTTGGGGTGTTATATTAAGGTTGTGAGTGTGTGGTTATTCTTGTGAGGCTTGTGAGGCTTGAGGTGCTGGACTAGGATGTGGGTATCCTAGCATAGTGTTGCTATCGTTGAGATCATTGAGGCTAGACTTGTTTTTATCTTAGCTTATGTTGTTAAGATTTATGATCTTGTGAGATCATCGGGTCTAGAAGTCTAAGGACTTCTAGCTTATGAGAGCGATATTGATTGCGTGTCTTATTTTAATCAACATTGAGTACCTTCCAACGGGAAGTTGAGAGCGGTATTTGTCGGTTTAGCTTTGAGACGAGGTAAGTCCCCATACTTACTTATCTAGCTTCCTTGTATTAGTATTGATATATGATGGTTGTGTGTGTGTTTAGTATGTTTATAACAACAAAACCGGACTAAGACAACTTTATATTATACTCTTCTATTGGCCCAAGTGTATGATAACGGGCGGTGACATCACTGCCTAACTCTTGCGAGAGCTAGGAGGTTCTCTACGACTAGCCCAGGCAGGTAGACGGTTGGATGCATCAATACTATTCCTTTCTGGTAAGTAGGGACATAGGCAAGTTTCGGGGATTCTCATGTCACAAACCTAAGTTGAATTAGTAATGGAATGACCTAAATGAAAAGATAATAACCGGTTTGCGTGATATCATGTTGTGTGTTTCCGTGTTGATATGTGTATGTACCGTTTCCATCTTTCTAATGCTTAGAATGTTAGCTAACGGTTTTATACCGATTGTTGTAGATGCCTTGCGGGTTAGGGACGCCGCCGAGTGACTCAAAGGAGTGGGCAACCGGGGTTCCGTACATTATAGGATGGGGATGAGGGTTTTATATTACGTTTCGTTGTCTTTTGTACCTTAGTCGTTGTTGGTATGTTGTTTTGAGGACTCGACTGAGTTTCCACCTTGTATCGTATTCTGGATCATTTCACATTGCATTCAACTATTTGGTTTTGCCTTTTTATTTGTTCCTTGTTGGAAAGATCCGGTGAATTGTCACGCTAAGGGTCGGGACTCATTGTGAGGTCTCCGCCCGTAGTGCTCCGAGTTCCGCGGATTCGGGGTGTTACATTAGGCTTGTCAAAATGGATAATTGGAAATTTCATTATGCTCGTTACATTATTCTGGTGATTATGGGTTTCTGTTGATGAGATTTGATGACAGGTGGGTTTAGAAATTGCTTGCGGACACAACGTCATTCTGGGGAAATTTAATCAATTAATTAAAGGTTAATTAATTAAATTGGGATTCTAGAGAAGGTTGTAAGTAAATTAAATTTAAAGGAATGAATTTAACTGGTGTTTGAATCGAGAAGTTTAATACGAGAAATATGATATTCTCAACATGTGTTGTTGAAGGTTTCGGTCTAACTATAGCTTAATTGCTTTGTAAGCGTATCCAAATACGAGAAAGGTGGATAGGCCGAGTGGGAAACGGACTCAATAGTTGGTTTGCGAGGTTTAGTTGTTTTTACTTGTGAAGTGAGTGTATATGAATTACACTTGCTTAATATATGTTATGTATTTAATTGTAAGATCCAAGGTCTTAGGGACGTTATCCCCATGCCAACCATGCTCGCGTAGAAGCTTCACAGGAGGTCACCCATCCTGAATTTTCTCCCACACGAGCACGCTTAACTCCAGAGTTATTTGTCCTCACTCTAAAAGAAGAATTCTTGTTGATATGGGTAGCAGCTCATCCTTATAAGTAAACCATAAATCCCCATTCATATGATGCGGGATGAAAATTTCACGGGGTGTTACAATCTCCCCCACTTAAACTCCTAACGTCCACGTCAGGCCGAAGGACCGTCCACCGAGCCGAGTGACCGCCTACTAGGGCGAGCACACTCGTAACTCAAGGTTACCACGAGCACGCTTAACTCTAGAGTTATTTGTCCTCACTCTACCACTAGAAAATAAGAATTCTTGTTGACATGGATAGCAACCCATCCTTATAAGTGAACCATAAATCCCCATTCATATGATGCGGGATGACAATTTTATGGGGTGTTACATTAATATGACATGATTTTATGCATGCTTATATATATATATATATATATAGTCTTTTGTTCAGGTACGGTTCATTTAATGCGGTACGGCCGAACGTACAGCCGACACGTGTCCCGAATTTTTTTTTTTTCCAGAAACGAATGAAAATTTGTTTGAACTACCATGTTATAATTTATGCACTATTCTCCTATAAACTTTGAACTATTCCCATATAATTCATAAACTATTATTTTTTAATATATTATATCAAATTATTTATAAATTAATCGTTTATATGTTATGAACTATTCAATTGTAATTCATGAACTATCATTTTATAAGTTATGCACTATCCTTTATAAATTTTGCACTTTGAACTATTCTATTATAATTCATGAACTATTCTATTATAATTCATGAACTATCCCATAATAAGTTTTGAACTATCACTTTCACTCCTTTATAAATTTTGCACTTTGAACTATTCTATTATAATTCATGAACTATTCTATTATAATTCATGAACTATCCCATAATAAGTTTTGAACTATTACTTTTTTTATAAATTTTGCACTATGAACTATTCTATTATAATTCATGAACTATCCTTTTATAAATTATGACTATTCCTTAATAAGTTTTGAACTATTACTTTCACTCGTTTCTGGAAAAAAAAAAAATCGGGACACGTGTCGGCTGTACAGTACAGTCGCACGCTCG
>BSUD01000002.1:149267086-149311774 GCA_033239045.1 Fagopyrum esculentum | reverse complement strand
TGTAATAACCGAAAATTTTAAGTTTTCGACGAATGAAAATTAACCAAATTCCGATACGACAATCATAATTAAATAAATAAATAAACTAAATAAAGCGAGTTTAAATGTTATCATTTTATGTGACCTTAAATCACATAAAATGATAACACAAAATTAATAAAATAAATATATAAATAATAAAAATAAAGATAATACAGAATTAATTCCGTATTATATACTTTCCGTACCTAACTAGAATCCGAGCGAGTAACGAATTCCTTTTCCGTGCTAATATGAAAGCGGGCCGGATGTGGGCCACGGCGAGGCCCAATCAGCAGCCCACCTCTTAAATTTAACCTAACCCTAATTTCTCCTAATCATCCTACTAATTAATCTCCTCCTAATCTAATACTTCTAATCCTCCGCCGTAT
This sequence comes from Fagopyrum esculentum, assembly GCA_033239045.1. NCBI lineage: Eukaryota > Viridiplantae > Streptophyta > Magnoliopsida > Caryophyllales > Polygonaceae > Fagopyrum > Fagopyrum esculentum. The sequence continues at coordinate 149,311,364 of BSUD01000002.1, read as the reverse complement.
GCCGCTACCCATCTTCTCGCTAACCTGCTGAAGATTGTAAACCGCAGCCCTTCCGCCTTTTGCCGGAGACGACACCGGAGCCACCGCCACTCGCCCGCCTTCCCTGCTCGCCGGCGACCTCAACCCGGGTAAGTTGTCGTCTCTCTCCCCCTGTCCGCTGACGTTCTTTTCCGGCCCCTGCTGTTACGGGACTCACAGCCGACTTCCGGCTACGCGCAGCCCCGGCACGAAGGCCGTCGGGTACACCGTCACGCCGCCTCACGGTCTTGCCTCCGTCTGCACAGCCGCCGCGATACCTCGAGCCTGGCCGAACCGTTACGAAGGTACGGCCCTCCTTCGCTTTCGCCGAACATTTTACTCCCTCCTGCTCTTCTCTGTTTCGGATCACCAACAACTTCCGGCTTCCCGCAGCAGTAGCAGCCGACCGCCAGTGAAGCCGACCGGAACGCCAGACCATCGCCCCGCCGGACTGCAGCTCCGGTAAGCCTCTCCTCCGGTTCTTCTTCCTTCCGTGTTTTGTTTTTCTATGTTGCACGGTTCCGGATCTCACTCACCGCCGCCACTGCAGTAGGGCCGAAGGAGACGCCGGAACCCGCCACCACTGTCCTGCCGTCCGCCACAGTGAGCCGTAGCACCGCGAACCGCCGGACTGCAGATCCGGTAAGCCACTGCGGACCTCCTCCTTTACCTGCGACTTGTGAGAATAAATACATATATAAAAAGCATATTAAATATTATAAGTGTATAAGAAACAGAATATATATATATGAAAAGAATATGTATATACGTATAGTTTATGGGTTTAAAGGACGTATTTGTGCATACATATATATATATACGAGTACGGTGTTAGTATATAGTAAGGAACGTGTGTAGAGATGCAAGATGTGTATGAATACCCGGATTCGGAATATATAGATATATAGGATACATATAAGTACTTATGCACTTTCGAGTACGGAAGATTTGTAAGAGCGGTTGGTAAACTTATATATAAGGGTTATGAATGCCGAGTATACACATTTACGGATACATATATATATGTATATATATATATATATATAGATATACAATATGAAATAAAAGAGTACATATAAGTATTTTAAAGTCTATTAACGTTTATGGAAGCTTGAAAGTAATGGGTATATAATTTTTTTTTATATAAAAGTATATTTATAAACATAATAAATAGAATATATAAAAAAAAATACGAGTTGGGATTTACGAACTATATAAAAGGGATATAAGTATATATAGAAATAAGCTGGAGTTTCAGGTTTATATACATAAACATAGGAATAAATTTGAGAAGCCTTCGGCTGAGGGTAAAATGGTCTTCTACCGGAAGAACTTGTTCCGTAATTCCTTAGCATGAGGTTGGACATCGGAATGTGATTTGATACACATGCCTTATTTGACAGGCATCTGAGTTACCACGAGTACGGACTTTTGAGACGTGTTAGAGTGTATCTTGACTCAGGTAAGTCCTTGCGACTTACTTAGCCGGTTTCTGAGTGTTAGTTGAGTGATAGTAGTGGTGTGTGCTATTGCTTGATTTAATAATAATAACTTGCTAGGACGACTGTTATTATTTTACGTAAGGCCCAAGTGTATGTATAACGGGCCGTGACATCACTGCCCAGCTCTGACAGGAGACTGGGAGGTTCTCTATACCCAGACCATACAGGTACAAGGTGAGATGCATCGGATCCATTCCTGATGGTTACACGGGGGCGGAGGCGAGGTTTGGGAATCCCTCGTGTCACAAAATAAGTATCATTAGAGTGAATGAGGAATTTAAAGAAAGATAATAAAACGGACTTGTTTGGAAGCATGTTGAGTGTTTATGTTTATCTGAGTGTGTTTGTGCTACTATTACTCTGCTAATATTTAGATAACTAGCTAACGGTTCTTGTTGTTGTTGTTTTAGATTTACCGCAGGTTAGATCAGCAGCTGAGTGATCCGGAAGTAGTGGTCAGCCGGGTCTCCGTACTCCTTAGAGTGGGGTTGGGGTTGTTTGTCTTTCCTTTCTTTTGGTTAAGACAGTTGTTCCTTTCTTTTGTTTAAGTACCGTAGGCTGCTAGACAGTGTTGCATTCATTACTATAAAAACAGGGTTTTATGAATTTCGGTTTCTTTATTTGTGTCTTGTTGCAAGGTCCTAGTAATGTTGTTGTCAAACTGAGGTCGGGACCCATTGTGAGGTCCTAACCAGTAATACTCCGAGTTCTGAGAATTCGGGGTGTTACAACATGGTATCAGAGCTCTAGGTTGGCAACAATGGCACTTGAAATCTTCTGAAAGACCGAATAAGTTTTAAGCAGAACCCGAAAAGGGATCTGAATTTTAAAAAGAGAATTTTTGGTTTTTAAATGCATGCATAGTCTGGTTGGGAATAGAAAAGTACGGCTGACCACCACTACTACCGCGGATCTCAGTTTGCTTAGTATGGACTTTAGGTTTTACTGTAGTTGGACTTTTAGCTTGTTTATAAAGATATGTTATATAGATAGTTATATGCCGAAGATTAGTAGGAAGTGTAGTAATGTTATCTCTTTAACAAAGGTAACATAAGGAGTTTCTCACTCCTTGGACACATCTAAGTAGATGTTGAAGGGTGACAACGTGAAGATTAGTATGCACATCTTATGTGCATTAGGGTAGACAAACGTCAGACAACTCCTTCGAGCTTGTTGAGGAACGTCGAGACGGAAAAAGTGAAGCCTAAAAGACAACACCAACCACGATGACAAGAAGGGAATCCCGAGTCAACTCAATAGGATCAAATGAAGAATATACAAGAGAGTAGTCCCCGAGAAGCAAGGGATGATCGCCAACTAGGGAATTTGAAAACGACAACTTAGAGGCTCTTCCAAGTTGTGTAAAGTGGCTTCACAAACAAAGAGGATGACATCGAAATTAGCCATAGACATGAAAGTCAAAATGGAGATATAGTAGCGATCAAGAAAAGAGACATAAAGTTTAAGCTCACTGACAGACTAGGAAGTAAAAGTTGATGTCAAAAGCAAGGCGAAATATGATCACTCTCAACAAGCTACTTGCCACCACAATCCAGATTGATAACCGAGACAACCAAAAGTATGGAAGTCAGCACGAGATACATTATCCATCCAAATAGGAAGAATTAAAGAGCTGCAACTTGAAAGCTTACGCGTTGCCAGAGAGGGAAAGGTGGATTTCACCAACATGGAAGTGGAGTGATCTCGTAGAACACACGAAAATTTTGACATAGACCGTGATACAACAATAATCAGCTTCTTTAAAGGCAGCATTACAAGCAACACCCAAGGAGGAAGAATGTGTGAGAAGATTATTGGTGAACTCGAGGGACCCCAATAACTTCTCATTCAAAAGGGATTTAAGCTAACAACACTACAAGTTCATCATAGAGAACCGTAAATAGACGATAACACAGGTAAAAGAATCACGGAGATGTACCTATAAGCTACCCTAGAATGATTGAAAAGCTTGTTGATGGAAGAAGAATACAACTGGACTCGTAAGAGTATAACAATCTTACAAAAGTGTAGATTGTAGGAGGAGGTAAAGAAGAAATAACAAAGAGACTGAAGAGATATATTTCACCAAGTATATCAAGCCTCAAAAGAGATGGAAGAAAAGTAAGTCCCTGATGTTGTAGAAGGTCAACTACATCCTACTCGGACAACTTAAAAGTTACATGTGCGGGTTAACTAGTGATGGTTAGTTAACCGATAAGAAGAATAACCACAAGGTTATAAAAGAATTTTATCGACATCTAGTGAATTTCTTTCGGAGATCCACGACAAAAATGGTGAAGTTAAATCAATACAAGTACTAGTAGCCTGGATGGTAACGTTAAATGAGTCCAATATGATAACTCTAATAAAGAAATTTAAGAGCAGCTCTTGACGGTCGGTAATGACCCTTGATGATAGTAATGGTGAAAAGGGAATTGTTGGAAGTAGTTACTTACTACTGACTACGAAAGATACATATCAGAGTTAGAATGAAGGGATCCCTGTAAGAAGAACTAGAAGATTAAGAGGAAGTAGATGATTAGAAACATGTCCTATGTCTTAGCATTCCACACAAGTAAGACTGATGGTGCTCCTTCGAGAAAAAGTAGGGTTAGACTGTCTAGATTGACAGGGAAAACCCTTGTGATTTAAGATGTGACGCAGAATTATTGGAAATTCCGAGGCGGCACAAACATAAGGAGTATGATATAAAGCCGTGGGGAAATGTGTGGTCGAGTGTGAGGTGATTGTAGATAGAATCTACAAGTCGACTAAAACAGACATGAGAAGGAGTAAAAGTGAAAGACTAAAGGTTGTTATATGGATCCGGTATCACACCAATAAGATGGTTACCGAAAGGACTAAAGACTGTTATTTAAAGAGAAATGGAGGTACTCCATGGAAAATTCAGCTGGACGGATGATCTAAGAGTTGAGGAAAGTAATAAGACCAACCAACGCAGTTGTAAAGTGTGTACGAGAAAACTCAAAGGGATTTAACTATGTTACGGGGTGTAAATATCAAAGAAGGTAAAGCGACATGAGTATAAGGAAGACATGATAAATGCAATGCGAGAAATTTGATTGGTGGGAAAATCATATGCACCTAATGTGTTGTATACAAATGGTACCATTGGACGTTAAATAACAATCATACCAACGGACTGATAACACTATGATGGATTTAGTGTAAACCAAGTGTATAACTTATCCAGTGAGAAGGAAAGTCAGGTATCAATTTCGGGTTATGATAAATTTTAAATAAAATTTTGAGATGAGGATGTCCTTAGGAAATCTTTGCAAGAGTACAAAGCAACTGAAGTTCCAACACAGAATGGGTAGTAATGATCAACAAACAGTTAGAGACCGATGCAGAGAAGAAAAAATGTATAAGATGAGTCACCTGGTAGAAGAGTTCACAAGACAAGCTTGTAAGGCCAAAAGAGATAAAATGTCGACCAGGATATGAGGGTCTAAGGTGCAGGGAAGGGATACCTACAATGGAGTACAGATGCAAAATGTAGACGTTACAAGTGTGGAGAGGTTTTAACCTCCTCAAAAATATAGGAATTTGAAAGAAATCGCAATTTTGGTATCAAAGAGTTGAAGCCCTGTAGCGGAAACAACGGAGTATCATGAAGGCAATGTTGCCGGTAACACCAGCGAAGGAATGTATATATGAGAACGGCCTTGGTAGACTCAAAAGTCCAAGGTAACCCCAATTATCACGGGACCTAAGTCATCAACACCGACGGTCCGTGCAAGGGGAACTGCAAGGGGATGATAACTAAAATCATCAGAACTATAACGACACTTACCAGCTATCGTTGAAGACTCGGAATGACTATTTATGTCAAGATGAATGACCCAGTTGAGCTAGAGAAGTAGAGTTAGCCTAGGGAAAACAGAAGTGTGGAATAGAAAACGAGTTAGTGAAGCATGAAAGGATTAATCGAGCAGATGATGCTCACCAAGAATTTAACGCCAGTATAGGTATGAGAAGAGCAAGTCCAGAATATTGAGATAAGTCAATTATAGAGTGACGGACATCAACTGAGGACGTATAAGGGTTGATTGGTATTGACAAACAGGTACCGTTAAGAAGAGATATTAGTGACTGCGAATTTAAGAGATAACTGTACCGATGACTTGGGGGAATGTAGGCAACGACAACTTTCTAGTGTGATCTAAAGATACAGAGAGAATCGGTTAGAGGTTGCTTACTAGTTGGTTAAGAACAGTCTACGGGGGAGTAAGAGAGTAAGGATCTGTTTGAGGAGGATCTTGATAGTAGCAGAAGAAAAGTATAGGCAGGAGTTGGGTAAGTCATGTTGACCCTTAGAAAGACACCATTGTGACTAATGGGTGTTACACCAAAAGCGTGGTAGGCCCATAAACCACAGATGAAGAAAATCAATGTTAGGTTAACTCTGATTTCAATAAGGAATTAGTGATCTATATGAAAAAGTCCACTTGGGTGTGCGATTTGTTTGGAGTTATATAAATTTTAAAGATTGACAAGAAGTAGGTGAAAACAATTAATTAACGATCCGATAAGGACACATTAAGGAAACCGGGTCAAGCGGTTTGTATTACAAAGAGCATTAGGCGACAGAAGTTGAAGATCAGTATTTCATAATCGATAGTCGGGAACTTTCGAAAGGAAAATTTAGAAAACCAAACCGTGAGAAAGTACCTACCGAATCCAAGATACGTCATCAACTATGAAGATCAGAAAATTTAGCCGGTTGATACATTTGTAGAGTATCCAGTAGCTGTCTTGGAACGCAGTACCAGACGTCTGCGATCCAAGGAGATACCTATGTTGAGGATCCAGTGGTCTAGGAGAGGAGCGGATGAGGCCACTTGGGAGACTGAGGAGAGTATTAGACGTAACTATCCCGAGTTCTTAGCGGGGTTAGAGGTTACTTCTGTTTGACGAGTTAGTACTCAGATGTTGTGTTGTTTGACCTTTCAGGTTTTCATGTTGTTTTGAGTGTTTCTGTTTCTCTTTGTGATACTTGTTTGTTTGATGCCTGAGTAGCTGCTTGGTAGGAAACGAGGATGTCGAGAAAACTAAAATATACCGAAAGAAATGTGTGAGTAAGGGAAATAATCTAAGTTTCGGGACGAAACTTCTTTTAAGGGGGCACTGATGTAATAACCGAAAATTTTAAGTTTTCGACGAATGAAAATTAACCAAATTCCGATACGACAATCATAATTAAATAAATAAATAAACTAAATAAAGCGAGTTTAAATGTTATCATTTTATGTGACCTTAAATCACATAAAATGATAACACAAAATTAATAAAATAAATATATAAATAATAAAAATAAAGATAATACAGAATTAATTCCGTATTATATACTTTCCGTACCTAACTAGAATCCGAGCGAGTAACGAATTCCTTTTCCGTGCTAATATGAAAGCGGGCCGGATGTGGGCCACGGCGAGGCCCAATCAGCAGCCCACCTCTTAAATTTAACCTAACCCTAATTTCTCCTAATCATCCTACTAATTAATCTCCTCCTAATCTAATACTTCTAATCCTCCGCCGTATGCCGCTACCCATCTTCTCGCTAACCTGCTGAAGATTGTAAACCGCAGCCCTTCCGCCTTTTGCCGGAGACGACACCGGAGCCACCGCCACTCGCCCGCCTTCCCTGCTCGCCGGCGACCTCAACCCGGGTAAGTTGTCGTCTCTCTCCCCCTGTCCGCTGACGTTCTTTTCCGGCCCCTGCTGTTACGGGACTCACAGCCGACTTCCGGCTACGCGCAGCCCCGGCACGAAGGCCGTCGGGTACACCGTCACGCCGCCTCACGGTCTTGCCTCCGTCTGCACAGCCGCCGCGATACCTCGAGCCTGGCCGAACCGTTACGAAGGTACGGCCCTCCTTCGCTTTCGCCGAACATTTTACTCCCTCCTGCTCTTCTCTGTTTCGGATCACCAACAACTTCCGGCTTCCCGCAGCAGTAGCAGCCGACCGCCAGTGAAGCCGACCGGAACGCCAGACCATCGCCCCGCCGGACTGCAGCTCCGGTAAGCCTCTCCTCCGGTTCTTCTTCCTTCCGTGTTTTGTTTTTCTATGTTGCACGGTTCCGGATCTCACTCACCGCCGCCACTGCAGTAGGGCCGAAGGAGACGCCGGAACCCGCCACCACTGTCCTGCCGTCCGCCACAGTGAGCCGTAGCACCGCGAACCGCCGGACTGCAGATCCGGTAAGCCACTGCGGACCTCCTCCTTTACCTGCGACTTGTGAGAATAAATACATATATAAAAAGCATATTAAATATTATAAGTGTATAAGAAACAGAATATATATATATGAAAAGAATATGTATATACGTATAGTTTATGGGTTTAAAGGACGTATTTGTGCATACATATATATATATACGAGTACGGTGTTAGTATATAGTAAGGAACGTGTGTAGAGATGCAAGATGTGTATGAATACCCGGATTCGGAATATATAGATATATAGGATACATATAAGTACTTATGCACTTTCGAGTACGGAAGATTTGTAAGAGCGGTTGGTAAACTTATATATAAGGGTTATGAATGCCGAGTATACACATTTACGGATACATATATATATGTATATATATATATATATATAGATATACAATATGAAATAAAAGAGTACATATAAGTATTTTAAAGTCTATTAACGTTTATGGAAGCTTGAAAGTAATGGGTATATAATTTTTTTTTATATAAAAGTATATTTATAAACATAATAAATAGAATATATAAAAAAAAATACGAGTTGGGATTTACGAACTATATAAAAGGGATATAAGTATATATAGAAATAAGCTGGAGTTTCAGGTTTATATACATAAACATAGGAATAAATTTGAGAAGCCTTCGGCTGAGGGTAAAATGGTCTTCTACCGGAAGAACTTGTTCCGTAATTCCTTAGCATGAGGTTGGACATCGGAATGTGATTTGATACACATGCCTTATTTGACAGGCATCTGAGTTACCACGAGTACGGACTTTTGAGACGTGTTAGAGTGTATCTTGACTCAGGTAAGTCCTTGCGACTTACTTAGCCGGTTTCTGAGTGTTAGTTGAGTGATAGTAGTGGTGTGTGCTATTGCTTGATTTAATAATAATAACTTGCTAGGACGACTGTTATTATTTTACGTAAGGCCCAAGTGTATGTATAACGGGCCGTGACATCACTGCCCAGCTCTGACAGGAGACTGGGAGGTTCTCTATACCCAGACCATACAGGTACAAGGTGAGATGCATCGGATCCATTCCTGATGGTTACACGGGGGCGGAGGCGAGGTTTGGGAATCCCTCGTGTCACAAAATAAGTATCATTAGAGTGAATGAGGAATTTAAAGAAAGATAATAAAACGGACTTGTTTGAAAGCATGCTGAGTGTTTATGTTTATCTGAGTGTGTTTGTGCTGCTATTATTCTGCTAATATTTAGATAACTAGCTAACGGTTCTTGTTGTTGTTGTTTTAGATTTACCGCAGGTTAGATCAGCAGCTGAGTGATCCGGAAGTAGTGGTCAGCCGGGTCTCCGTACTCCTTAGAGTGGGGTTGGGGTTGTTTGTCTTTCCTTTCTTTTGGTTAAGACAGTTGCTCTTTTCTTATGTTTAAGTACGTTAGGCTGCTAGACAGTGTTGCATTCATTACTCTAAAAACAGGGTTTTATGAATTTCGGTTTCTTTATTTGTGTCTTGTTGCAAGATCCTAGTAATGTTGTTGTCAAACTGAGGTCGGGACCCATTGTGAGGTCCTAACCAGTAATACTCCGAGTTCTGAGAATTCGGGGTGTTACAACATGGTATCAGAGCTCTAGGTTGGCAACAATGACACTTGAAATCTTCTGAAAGACCGAATAAGTACTTGAGCAGAACCCGAAAAGGGATCTGAGTTTTAAAAAGAGAATTTTGGTTTTCAAATGCATGCATAGTCTGGTTGGGAATAGAAAAGTACGGCTGACCACCACTACTACCGCGGATCTCAGTTTGCTTAGTATGGACTTTAGGTTTTACTGTAGTTGGACTTTTAGCTTGTTTATAAAGATATGTTATATAGATAGTTATATGCCGAAGATTAGTAGGAAGTGTAGTAATGTTATCTCTTTAACAAAGGTAACATAAGGAGTTTCTCACTCCTTGGACACATCTAAGTAGATGTTGAAGGGTGACAACGTGAAGATTAGTATGCACATCTTATGTGCATTAGGGTAGACAAACGTCAGACAACTCCTTCGAGCTTGTTGAGGAACGTCGAGACGGAAAAAGTGAAGCCTAAAAGACAACACCAACCACGATGACAAGAAGGGAATCCCGAGTCAACTCAATAGGATCAAATGAAGAATATACAAGAGAGTAGTTCCGGAAAAGCAAGAGATGATCGCCAATTAGGGAATTTGAAAACGACAACTTAGAGGCTCTTTCAAGTTGTGTAAGTGACTTCACAACGGAGAGGCTCACTGACAGACTAGGAAGTAAAAGTTGATGCCAAAAGCAAGGCGAAATATGATCACTCTCAACAAGCTACTTGCCACCACAATCCAGATTGATAACCGAGACAGTCAAAAGTATGGAAGTCAACACGAGATACATTATCCATCCAAATAGGAAGAATTAAAGAGCTGCAACTTAGAAGCTTACGCATTGCCAGAAAGGGAAAGGTGGATTTCACCAACATGGAAGTGGAGTGATCTCGTAGAACACACGAAAATTTTGACATAGACCGTGATACAACAATAATCAGCTTCTTTAAAGGCAGCATTACAAGCAACACCCAAGGAGGAAGAATGTGTGAGAAGATTATTGGTGAACTCGAGGGACCCCAATAACTTCTCATTCAAAAGGGATTTAAGCTAACAACACTACAAGTTCATCATAGAGAACCGTAAATAGACGATAACACAGGTAAAAGAATCACGGAGATGTACCTATAAGCTACCCTAGAATGATTGAAAAGCTTGTTGATGGAAGAAGAATACAACTGGACTCGTAAGAGTATAACAATCTTACAAAAGTGTAGATTGTAGGAGGAGGTAAAGAAGAAATAACAAAGAGACTGAAGAGATATATTTCACCAAGTATATCAAGCCTCAAAAGAGATGGAAGAAAAGTAAGACCATGATGTTGTAGAAGGTCAACTACATCCTACTCGGACAACTTAAAAGTTACATGTGCGGGTTAACTAGTGATGGTTAGTTAACCGATAAGAAGAATAACCACAAGGTTATAAAAGAATTTTATCGACATCTAGTGAATTTCTTTCGGAGATCCACGACAAAAATGGTGAAGTTAAATCAATACAAGTACTAGTAGCCTGGATGGTAACGTTAAATGAGTCCAATATGATAACTCTAATAAAGAAATTTAAGAGCAGCTCTTGACGGTCGGTAATGACCCTTGATGATAGTAATGGTGAAAAGGGAATTGTTGGAAGTAGTTACTTACTACTGACTACAAAAAGGGGGTTAGACTGTCTAGATTGACAGGGAAAACCCTTGTGATTTAAGATGTGACGCAGAATTATTGGAAATTCCGAGGCGGCACAAACATAAGGAGTATGATATAAAGCCGTGGGGAAATGTGTGGTCGAGTGTGAGGTGATTGTAGATAGAATCTACAAGTCGACTAAAACAGACATGAGAAGGAGTAAAAGTGAAAGACTAAAGGTTGTTATATGGATCCGGTATCACACCAATAAGATGGTTACCGAAAGGACTAAAGACTGTTATTTAAAGAGAAATGGAGGTACTCCATGGAAAATTCAGCTGGACGGATGATCTAAGAGTTGAGGAAAGTAATAAGACCAACCAACGCAGTTGTAAAGTGTGTACGAGAAAACTCAAAGGGATTTAACTATGTTACGGGGTGTAAATATCAAAGAAGGTAAAGCGACATGAGTATAAGGAAGACATGATAAATGCAATGCGAGAAATTTGATTGGTGGGAAAATCATATGCACCTAATGTGTTGTATACAAATGGTACCATTGGACGTTAAATAACAATCATACCAACGGACTGATAACACTATGATGGATTTAGTGTAAACCAAGTGTATAACTTATCCAGTGAGAAGGAAAGTCAGGTATCAATTTCGGGTTATGATAAATTTTAAATAAAATTTTGAGATGAGGATGTCCTTAGGAAATCTTTGCAAGAGTACAAAGCAACTGAAGTTCCAACACAGAATGGGTAGTAATGATCAACAAACAGTTAGAGACCGATGCAGAGAAGAAAAAATGTATAAGATGAGTCACCTGGTAGAAGAGTTCACAAGACAAGCTTGTAAGGCCAAAAGAGATAAAATGTCGACCAGGATATGAGGGTCTAAGGTGCAGGGAAGGGATACCTACAATGGAGTACAGATGCAAAATGTAGACGTTACAAGTGTGGAGAGGTTTTAACCTCCTCAAAAATATAGGAATTTGAAAGAAATCGCAATTTTGGTATCAAAGAGTTGAAGCCCTGTAGCGGAAACAACGGAGTATCATGAAGGCAATGTTGCCGGTAACACCAGCGAAGGAATGTATATATGAGAACGGCCTTGGTAGACTCAAAAGTCCAAGGTAACCCCAATTATCACGGGACCTAAGTCATCAACACCGACGGTCCGTGCAAGGGGAACTGCAAGGGGATGATAACTAAAATCATCAGAACTATAACGACACTTACCAGCTATCGTTGAAGACTCGGAATGACTATTTATGTCAAGATGAATGACCCAGTTGAGCTAGAGAAGTAGAGTTAGCCTAGGGAAAACAGAAGTGTGGAATAGAAAACGAGTTAGTGAAGCATGAAAGGATTAATCGAGCAGATGATGCTCACCAAGAATTTAACGCCAGTATAGGTATGAGAAGAGCAAGTCCAGAATATTGAGATAAGTCAATTATAGAGTGACGGACATCAACTGAGGACGTATAAGGGTTGATTGGTATTGACAAACAGGTACCGTTAAGAAGAGATATTAGTGACTGCGAATTTAAGAGATAACTGTACCGATGACTTGGGGGAATGTAGGCAACGACAACTTTCTAGTGTGATCTAAAGATACAGAGAGAATCGGTTAGAGGTTGCTTACTAGTTGGTTAAGAACAGTCTACGGGGGAGTAAGAGAGTAAGGATCTGTTTGAGGAGGATCTTGATAGTAGCAGAAGAAAAGTATAGGCAGGAGTTGGGTAAGTCATGTTGACCCTTAGAAAGACACCATTGTGACTAATGGGTGTTACACCAAAAGCGTGGTAGGCCCATAAACCACAGATGAAGAAAATCAATGTTAGGTTAACTCTGATTTCAATAAGGAATTAGTGATCTATATGAAAAAGTCCACTTGGGTGTGCGATTTGTTTGGAGTTATATAAATTTTAAAGATTGACAAGAAGTAGGTGAAAACAATTAATTAACGATCCGATAAGGACACATTAAGGAAACCGGGTCAAGCGGTTTGTATTACAAAGAGCATTAGGCGACAGAAGTTGAAGATCAGTATTTCATAATCGATAGTCGGGAACTTTCGAAAGGAAAATTTAGAAAACCAAACCGTGAGAAAGTACCTACCGAATCCAAGATACGTCATCAACTATGAAGATCAGAAAATTTAGCCGGTTGATACATTTGTAGAGTATCCAGTAGCTGTCTTGGAACGCAGTACCAGACGTCTGCGATCCAAGGAGATACCTATGTTGAGGATCCAGTGGTCTAGGAGAGGAGCGGATGAGGCCACTTGGGAGACTGAGGAGAGTATTAGACGTAACTATCCCGAGTTCTTAGCGGGGTTAGAGGTTACTTCTGTTTGACGAGTTAGTACTCAGATGTTGTGTTGTTTGACCTTTCAGGTTTTCATGTTGTTTTGAGTGTTTCTGTTTCTCTTTGTGATACTTGTTTGTTTGATGCCTGAGTAGCTGCTTGGTAGGAAACGAGGATGTCGAGAAAACTAAAATATACCGAAAGAAATGTGTGAGTAAGGGAAATAATCTAAGTTTCGGGACGAAACTTCTTTTAAGGGGGCACTGATGTAATAACCGAAAATTTTAAGTTTTCGACGAATGAAAATTAACCAAATTCCGATACGACAATCATAATTAAATAAATAAATAAACTAAATAAAGCGAGTTTAAATGTTATCATTTTATGTGACCTTAAATCACATAAAATGATAACACAAAATTAATAAAATAAATATATAAATAATAAAAATAAAGATAATACAGAATTAATTCCGTATTATATACTTTCCGTACCTAACTAGAATCCGAGCGAGTAACGAATTCCTTTTCCGTGCTAATATGAAAGCGGGCCGGATGTGGGCCACGGCGAGGCCCAATCAGCAGCCCACCTCTTAAATTTAACCTAACCCTAATTTCTCCTAATCATCCTACTAATTAATCTCCTCCTAATCTAATACTTCTAATCCTCCGCCGTATGCCGCTACCCATCTTCTCGCTAACCTGCTGAAGATTGTAAACCGCAGCCCTTCCGCCTTTTGCCGGAGACGACACCGGAGCCACCGCCACTCGCCCGCCTTCCCTGCTCGCCGGCGACCTCAACCCGGGTAAGTTGTCGTCTCTCTCCCCCTGTCCGCTGACGTTCTTTTCCGGCCCCTGCTGTTACGGGACTCACAGCCGACTTCCGGCTACGCGCAGCCCCGGCACGAAGGCCGTCGGGTACACCGTCACGCCGCCTCACGGTCTTGCCTCCGTCTGCACAGCCGCCGCGATACCTCGAGCCTGGCCGAACCGTTACGAAGGTACGGCCCTCCTTCGCTTTCGCCGAACATTTTACTCCCTCCTGCTCTTCTCTGTTTCGGATCACCAACAACTTCCGGCTTCCCGCAGCAGTAGCAGCCGACCGCCAGTGAAGCCGACCGGAACGCCAGACCATCGCCCCGCCGGACTGCAGCTCCGGTAAGCCTCTCCTCCGGTTCTTCTTCCTTCCGTGTTTTGTTTTTCTATGTTGCACGGTTCCGGATCTCACTCACCGCCGCCACTGCAGTAGGGCCGAAGGAGACGCCGGAACCCGCCACCACTGTCCTGCCGTCCGCCACAGTGAGCCGTAGCACCGCGAACCGCCGGACTGCAGATCCGGTAAGCCACTGCGGACCTCCTCCTTTACCTGCGACTTGTGAGAATAAATACATATATAAAAAGCATATTAAATATTATAAGTGTATAAGAAACAGAATATATATATATGAAAAGAATATGTATATACGTATAGTTTATGGGTTTAAAGGACGTATTTGTGCATACATATATATATATACGAGTACGGTGTTAGTATATAGTAAGGAACGTGTGTAGAGATGCAAGATGTGTATGAATACCCGGATTCGGAATATATAGATATATAGGATACATATAAGTACTTATGCACTTTCGAGTACGGAAGATTTGTAAGAGCGGTTGGTAAACTTATATATAAGGGTTATGAATGCCGAGTATACACATTTACGGATACATATATATATGTATATATATATATATATATAGATATACAATATGAAATAAAAGAGTACATATAAGTATTTTAAAGTCTATTAACGTTTATGGAAGCTTGAAAGTAATGGGTATATAATTTTTTTTTATATAAAAGTATATTTATAAACATAATAAATAGAATATATAAAAAAAAATACGAGTTGGGATTTACGAACTATATAAAAGGGATATAAGTATATATAGAAATAAGCTGGAGTTTCAGGTTTATATACATAAACATAGGAATAAATTTGAGAAGCCTTCGGCTGAGGGTAAAATGGTCTTCTACCGGAAGAACTTGTTCCGTAATTCCTTAGCATGAGGTTGGACATCGGAATGTGATTTGATACACATGCCTTATTTGACAGGCATCTGAGTTACCACGAGTACGGACTTTTGAGACGTGTTAGAGTGTATCTTGACTCAGGTAAGTCCTTGCGACTTACTTAGCCGGTTTCTGAGTGTTAGTTGAGTGATAGTAGTGGTGTGTGCTATTGCTTGATTTAATAATAATAACTTGCTAGGACGACTGTTATTATTTTACGTAAGGCCCAAGTGTATGTATAACGGGCCGTGACATCACTGCCCAGCTCTGACAGGAGACTGGGAGGTTCTCTATACCCAGACCATACAGGTACAAGGTGAGATGCATCGGATCCATTCCTGATGGTTACACGGGGGCGGAGGCGAGGTTTGGGAATCCCTCGTGTCACAAAATAAGTATCATTAGAGTGAATGAGGAATTTAAAGAAAGATAATAAAACGGACTTGTTTGGAAGCATGTTGAGTGTTTATGTTTATCTGAGTGTGTTTGTGCTACTATTACTCTGCTAATATTTAGATAACTAGCTAACGGTTCTTGTTGTTGTTGTTTTAGATTTACCGCAGGTTAGATCAGCAGCTGAGTGATCCGGAAGTAGTGGTCAGCCGGGTCTCCGTACTCCTTAGAGTGGGGTTGGGGTTGTTTGTCTTTCCTTTCTTTTGGTTAAGACAGTTGTTCCTTTCTTTTGTTTAAGTACCGTAGGCTGCTAGACAGTGTTGCATTCATTACTATAAAAACAGGGTTTTATGAATTTCGGTTTCTTTATTTGTGTCTTGTTGCAAGGTCCTAGTAATGTTGTTGTCAAACTGAGGTCGGGACCCATTGTGAGGTCCTAACCAGTAATACTCCGAGTTCTGAGAATTCGGGGTGTTACATAGATTATCATAAGTGTTTTGATGAATGATACTCTATTAAGTGAAATGAATTATGAATTATCACAAGTATATAGCTTGAAATCATCATCAAGAAAATACATGGTTAAATTATCAATTTTATATGTCTAGTGATTTACATATATGTGTATGGGTGATACATGTAGGACATACCTACCTTAAGAGACTTCAAAATGGATTATAGAGTTCTAAGTTAAACCATATTATTAGTAAATTTCTTAAACATGATTATCTTTTGGTCTCTTAATGATTGATGGCTTTGACATTCTTAAATATTTTTCGTAAAAGGGAGTTATAAAAGCAGTTGTTGGGATTGTAAAAAAAGTTGAGTGAGAGTCATAATCATACAAGACTGAAGAAGTCCTCCGTCTTCATGAATATTGTGATGCATTGAACGTGATTAGTTTTAGGTCACTTGAAGAGCGAGAACTAGAAATGCATGGTCAAGCTCGAATGAATTACTTGTAATCATTTGTTTAATTGACAGTTTAAACTTAGAGTTCAAAAAACATATGTTTAATAACACATGAATGTCATCATATAAGACATTAGCATTAAGAGACAAATATATCTTATATTGCACACTTATTTAAGACAAGTGAGAGATTGAAGTAATTATGTCCATTAAAATCATGTTCAATGACTAAACATGGAATATAACAATTGATAAATATAGGCAATCTAGTTATTTTAGGATTAATAGTATTTTGTTAGAAGTCAACTATAATTAATGGGATTTAACTGTTTAGAAGTCCGATATATACATCTAGTTTTCCTTCGATTTATTATATCCAGTTAGTAGATGTTTATATTATTATAATTGTACATCCTTCATGCACAAAAGAATGCAAATTTGAACCTTCAAAATCAGTTTCACGTGTGAAAATAGTTGTTGGACGTAGAGTATGCCAAAAAATAATGCAAGATTAGGTCATGTTGTATCTCAACAACCGTACCTTCAATGGTGGGTGTTGACGTCCATCATCAAACGAATGAAAGATGATCGATCCTTATCACAATTACAATTTCTATTTCTATTTTGTAAAGACAAATAAATTTGATTGCGATGTCTTAGCTTAAAGACATATATGACATAGGTAGGTCTATCGTCTATGTGGGTCTAAACTTTGATTCCATGAACCGACCCTTCATCCCTTTCATCGTTGTTTTCATAATATATATATATATATATATATATATATATATATATATATATATATATATATATATATATATATATATATATATATATATATATATATATATATATATATATATATATATATATATATATATATATATATATATATCCTATGAGAACACCCCTAACGTGAGAACATGAGAAAAGATTCGTAATTATTATTAGTTTTGTTACGAATGTGCCATATCGTTTAATGTATTATTCGTAGTTATTGTTGGTTGAGTGGATTATTCGTAGTTATTGTTGTATTCCTAGTTATTATTATTCGTAGTTATTATTATTTTTTATATCTACTCTAAATCCCAACCCTTAATACTCACATCCAACGGTATACGATCGTTCTCATGTTTTCACATTAGGGGTGTTCTCATGGGAACCACACCTTATATATATATATATAAAAAATAAATAATTTAATATATAAACTAATTAATTTTACGGTTTTTTATTCAAAAATCTCTCATATATTATAAGAGAAGCATCTAAATCCACTTGTCTCATTATGAGAACTCAAATGTCACAAGTCATATTAACAATTAATAACAACCCAAAAATCTTAATTAAGTTTTAAAATTTTAAAATCTAAATCAATTAACAATTACTTAAAATAATTAAAAAAAAAGGTTATTATTTTGGTTATTTATATTGTTTTATTTCAATTAAATTTGAATTACTATATTAGATTTTCTAATCGGATTTAAATAAAATTTTAAATCATGGAACCGAATCTGGAATAAAGAATTTATTATGTTAAAAAACCACCAACTTAACTCGATTGATAATTCTTATACCCAACTCTTTACGATATTAAAATAATATCACCATCGAAAACCAATGATACTCCACACTTATATTCTAGTAAAAATTGATGATATAGCTAGTAATCAGAAAATTTACTGTGTCAATGGGGCTATCTAATATTTGTATATCCACATAATTTAGAATAGCAATTTGTAACATTTTTTCTATTAATATATAGTAACAGTTTTTTGATCGAAATTTATACTTCAAAACTTCAAGAGTTGTTAGTTAATGAGAGAATTGTATAGTTTGTTGATCATTTATGATGATATGTTACTGTTATATTATTAATGATTCTTGCAACTTGTTTGAATTTTTTGTAGCCATGTTTAACAACTCTTTGACTTTTGGATCTAAATTTTAATAGAAAAAAAAATGTTATTGTTATTAATCGAAAAACTAAAACTGGTATAGCTTGAGACGATAAATTATGTATGCATATTGATATAACGGAAGTTATAAAGTCACATTGGTAGATTTATGAAACGCAAATTGGATTCGCAATGCGCAACCATCATGGTTACGCTTTGTAATTGTGTGAGAGAAAGATCACGGTTTTATAACCCGTATTTGTCACGGTTACGGGTTCTTCAACCATGACCTTTCAAAACTTTACAAACATACATCTAAAACGAGTAGCCGCCATCAGTGTTCCACAAATAAAAAACAAAGGAAAGCGAAGACGATCCCGAGAGCAAAAACAATCCGAACAAAGGCAAAGATGAGATCCTCCCGAAAATAGATCAAGGTGGTGACGAAAGACGACCTTTTCAGAAGCGAAAACATACTCTGACGGAGATAACGATTACAAGTTTATCATTGATAAGTTTGGATGATTAAATTATTAATAGATATATTAAAATTGGTTAGATTATCTTAACATCATTTAAAGTTTGAATATTACAATACCAATAGATTCTAGTTAATGGTATTATTAACATAGGGGAAAATTGGGATATTACAACAATGATTCACAAAGATTGTGATTACTTGGACGAAGATATGTAATCTACTAAAATGTTGATGTGACTCGCTGTAGAACTAGTATAAGTAAAGGGTTTAAAGATTAAACAAATTATATATTTTTTGGCATTTTGGCAAAGTTTAAGTATAACGAGTAGACAGAATTTCGCAGTTAGAGCTTTGTGGAGAATTCTAGAAGCTGAGCAGAGAGTGAAACAGGGAAGGAACTACAAAGAAGAGGAAGCGACTTTGCCGAGTCGGAGAGAGGAATGTCGAAAGGTTTGTTGGTCGGGAAAGATGCTGAGAGTGACAATACAGATTGTGGTTTTCTCGGTGTTGCTTTCTGAAAGCAATTAACATAATTTGCTCGACTTCGCAAGTTCGATTTTACAAACTCGTGCCAAGCAGCAGTTGAAGCAGTAGCTGCTCAATTTCGTGAACATTTTCTAACCTTTGTTGCTCGAATGAAGAATTCTCCACTCAATTGAATGCTCAGTGAGTCGGATCTATGTTTGAATGAAAGAAATGGGGTGTCAATGCACGAGTATCACAAAGAGAGGACAGAGAAGCCATAATTGGACTAATATCGAAGGTCTGCAGAAATTAGAAGAGTGATAGAGAGATTGAAGAAGACGGGTATTTAAACAACTGAAATCCAACTTCCTGACATAAAACTACTGGTGTTTGCACACGGGACTAAGAGCATCTAGCAAAGAGTTGATTTTGCTGGATATCAAGCAGGGGTTTGGAATTTTAGGGATACAAGGATGATGCCCACCAAGTGTTTGTTTTTATGTCCCAAAGAAAATTCCCTTTGGTGAGCTGAATTTTTCTATGACGCCGGTGGGCAATGGTTTCCGTCATTGTCCGCTTAGATCATTTCATGGGTGTGGTGATGGAAGGGAGGGAAGTAAAGGTTTCTCTTGCCTAGTAAGTCATTTGAAAAGGCAACATCTCTTTACGGTTGAACGCAAGAATGAAGTTCGGGGCTTACTTGAGTGTGATCTTGATGTTTTTACGGCGTTTGTGGAGGTGTTGGCTGCGCTCAGGATGTGGTTGTGTGGCCGGTGTATGAGTCTTCATGCTCTGAGTCGTGAATGCCATCACCCAGATGACTCTATTTCTTCCTTTGGTGATGAGGGTGGATACATTGTGGGTATCTTGAGGCCGGTTGTGGCTATTTCGAGGCCTGTTGCTGGAGATCAAGTTGGGGTGGACGATGCTAGCATGTGTTTTGATGCAGATCTGTTGGAAAGGGTTATGCGAGTTCCTATTTCTACCGTGAAAAGCATCCCTCATAGTTGTCATCTTAGGTTCTCTCAAGCGTTGTTGAGTGTTCTCTTGAAGGTGGTAGCTGAGCCCGGGAGTGTTGCTGCGTGGGTTATGTTGTTTTTACTTCCTCGGTGCACTTTACAGGTGTTCAGGCCTATGAGCAGGCGAGACAGAAGATCGGGAAGTAGAAAGTCGATACAACATCAGCGGATTTTGCAGGCATTGTCTATTTGGGGTGAGGCTGAGGGTGTTTCGAGTCTAGTGGAAGCCTTGTTAGACCCTTCGGAGCATAGGCCTTTTGGGATGGTGGATGGTGGCTCTGGAGATAGAGGGGGTTTAGAGAGAAATCCTAATATCAAGAAATGCCTCCGCAAGGTTTCGGATGGGCATTTTACAGCTGTTGTTAAGGTTTTGTGCTCTTCTGGTGTTGCTTCTTACAATGAGGAGACTTTGAAGGTGTTAGAGGCTAAACATCCCCACAAACCTCCACCTTCTAAGTCTTGCACTACCATTCATGAATCACCCCTCATTGTTGACATCGACTCGGTATTTACATGCATCAAATCCTTTCCCAAAGGTACTTCTTGCGGTAGAGATGGCTTGAGGGCACAACACATCTTAGACGCTATGTGTGGTGAGGGTTCCTCTGTTGCCACGCGTCTTTTGAGGGCGATCACCTCAGTGGTTAATCTATGGTTGGGAGGCAGGTGCCCCTTGAGTTTGGCCGAGTTTGTGGCTTCAGCTCCTCTTACGCTGCTGTTGAAGCCTGACAATGGGATCCGACCCATTGCAGTTGGTACTATATGGAGACGGTTGGTGTCTAAAGTTGCTATGAAGAGTGTGTGTAAGGATATGGGAGGATATTTGGGAGATTTCCAGTTTGGAGTGGGTGTTTCAGGTGGTGCAGAGGCTATTCTACATAGTGTTAATAGAGTTCTGAGTGATCGTTTTACCGATGGTTCTCTAGCTATGTTGACTGTGGATTTTTCCAATGCCTTCAACTTGGTTGACAGGTCCATTTTGCTTAGGGAGGTTAGAAAGAGATGTCCGTCTATCTCTTTATGGGTTGATTTCTTGTATGGTCAGGCCGCCAGGTTGTACATTGGGGATAGGTTCATCTGGTCGGCTACTGGTGTGCAACAAGGAGACCCTTTGGGGCCCCTCCTCTTCTCTCTTGTCTTGCACCCGCTTCTGCATAAGATCAGAGACAGTTGCAAGACTATTCTACATGCTTGGTATCTTGACGATGGGACCATTATTGGTCGATCTGAGGAGGTGGCTCGAGCTCTTGATATCATTCGTGAGTTTGGTCCAAGTTTAGGCCTCATGTTGAATGTTCGCAAAACTGAGCTCTTCAGGCCTTCATGTGATGGGTCTAAACTTAGAGATGGACTATTTCCACATGACATTGCAAGGCCAGCGTTGGGTGTTAAGTTGCTAGATGGGGCAGTGAGTAGAGATGAGGAGTTTGTTAGAGAGCTTGTCATGAAGAGAGCTGTTAAGGCGGTTGAGTTGATGCATCTTCTTCCACAGTTGAGGGACCCGCAGAGTGAGCTTCTCCTGCTTCGTTCCTGTATGGGTGTTGCTAAGTTGTATTTTGGCTTGAGGACTTGTCATCCGGAGCATTGGGAGAGTGCAGCAGCTTATTTTGATGTCGGGCTCCGTAGCTCAGTCGAGGATATTGTGGTTTGTGGGGGTCCTTTTTTTGGAGATCTTCAGTGGCGACTTGCTTCTTTGCCTATTCGATTTGGGGGGCTTGGGCTATACTCTGCTATTGAGACGTCTTTCTTTGCTTTTGTTGCCTCTAGGGCCCAGTCTTGGGAGCTCCAAGACCATATTTTGCGGGATAGTGGAGTTGTAGAAATGTGTTCTGAGTTTTATGGAGCTTTGGGCAATCTTCAGACTTCTATTCCTGGTTTCGATCTTTCTGTCTTTACTGTCAAGAACACCATCCCCTCTAAAGCCCAACATGCTTTGGCGAGTGCTCTTTTCAGTAAGACCGTGCAGGAGATGGAAGTTACTTTTGATTTGACTCTAAGACAAAAAGCGGTTTTCAAGTGTCTTCAATCCACACATAGCCAAGATTTCCTTCTTGCCATACCCATTGATGGACTTGGGCAATGTCTGTCCCCGGTTGAGTATCGTTCGGTTCTTAAGTATCGTCTTATGATTCCTTTATACCCGGTCGATGAGATTTGTCCTATGCCCAATTGTCGGAGAATTCTAGATTCTTTTGGGGAGCATGTGGTTCATTGTAAAGAGCTTCCTGGCTTCAAATATAGGCATGATTTGGTCCGTGATGTGTTGTGTGATGTGTTTAGGAGGGCGGGGGTTTCGGTTAAGAAGGAGGCGCATGTGTCCTTCTTAACTAACCCACGAGAGGGGAGGTCCACCTTGAGGCCGGCGGATATCTTGATGTTTGGATGGGTGGGTGGAAAACATGCTTGCATCGATTTGACTGGAGTTTCCCCACTTGTTTGTCTGGGTAGTGGGCCTTTTGCGGTGGGTAAGGCGGCGCTTAATGCAGCTTCTGCTAAGGTGGCCAAACATGAGAAAGCTTGTATTGAAAATCAACATGTGTTTCTTCCGTTCGCTTTCGACACCTTTGGTTTCCTTGCGCCCGATGCTATTGAAATTCTGAAGAGGGTGAAACGGGTTTTGCATGACAATGTTACGTCTCCTAGGTCTTCTGATGTTGTTTTTAGGAGGATCGGTTTCGCTATCCAGAAAGGATTGGCGGCACAACTTGTTGCCCGTCTTCCTTCTACCTCTTTGTAAATTTTGAAGTATCGATTTATGAAAATGATCTTACGTTTTAGATTATTATTCATACCGTATTAATATTTATTATGTTTGACCTAATGTATGTTGGTCGTTGACCTAACGTTGCGTGAGTAGTTGACCTAACATTACGTGGGTCGTTAAACCTACAATTACGTGGGTCGTTGACGAAATATTATGTGGGTCGTTGACCTACAGTTTTATGGGTCACTCACCAATAATCTGTATAATCTATATCTACATAATCTATATTTATATAATTTACTAAAAGCGATATACATTAACGTTGATGTGACACGCTGTAAAAGCAATATTTTGAAATGGAGATCTCACAATTAACGCAATGAAATCTTTTTTCAAATTACTTATTGATTGTGTAACGATTTTTTAGTTAAAATGAATCATTATTTTAATCTAATTTTTATTTTGTTAAAAAAACCAAATAAATATTTTCCATAAAATATATATTGTCTTTTACGTAATTATGCATCTAAACTTTTATTTTTTGAAAGAGTTTCCTTAATTTTTTTTTGCTATCCCGCACCAATTACAAATAAGGTTTTTAGTTTGAAAACTTGTATGAATATAGGGTTAGAAGATTAAATAAATCATACATTTCTTAGTCTTTTGGCTAATTTCAAGTATAATTATTATTTATATCAGATTAATATTTGTTATATGGGTTGTTGACCTAACGTTACGTGGGTTATGTGGGTCGTTGGTCAAATGTTATGTGGGTCGTTGACCAAGGTTACGTTGGTCGTTGACCTCCAATTATGTGGGTTGCTGTCTATATAATCTACTCAAGTAGTAATGACGTGACGCGCTGAGGAAGTAGTATTTCAATACTTTTATAAGATATTGAAAGTTAAAGTTGAAAATATTTTTAACAAGTAATCAGTAAACCATAAGTTAAATCCAAAGTTATTTTAATGAGTTAAAATTTTCGGTACCTTACATTTATCGTGTCGGAGTTGAAGAATGTCATTATAGACTTATAGTCATAGTTTGGATTATGTAATGTGTAATATGTATTTATGTGTAGGCAATATATTATATCAAAAACTTATCTTTAAAATGTCTATTCTTAAAAATTCATATAAGTTACGTATTTATGCGAAAACGACTTCAGTCGGATTGAATTATTATCCGTGAATATTTGGGTGATTGTTTGATCGAAATGATCTTTAATCGGATTTGGATATCCGACTTATAGTATGGATTATGTAATATGTATTATGCAATATGTCATTATAGACTTATAATATAAATTTATAGTAGGCACGTCCACAGGTCACATGTCATCCGTGACCCGGCGGGTTCTGACCCGGCGAGTCCGGATCACCACAGGTCCAGGTTCCCCCAGGTCATGGGTACGGGTAAGGGTCGAGGGATCCTTACCATTCGACCCGGTAACGGTCACATTTTTTTTAAAAAAAAAACCCCCAACGGCTATATAGCCGTTGGGTTAGCCGTTGTAACGGCTATCTTATAAAAAAAATCAAATAAACAATAAACTATAATATCTAACTCAAACACATTTCTATAAATACCCCAAACTCATTTCATTTCATCTCACATCAATTCTCATTCAATCATCTATTCACTCTCTATCTCTCCGTAATTTCCAACTAGTAAATTCAATTACTCTCCTAATCTCATATTCTCATTCTCTTATTTTGTTATTAATTATTCATTTTACACTTGCTTCTACATTCAATTATTCAAACAAAAATGGTTAGCCGAGGAAGACGTTCCGTTAGCGGTCCTTCATCCGGCGGAGGTGTTAGCCGAGGACATCATTCCGTTAGCGGTCCTCCAACCGGTTCGGATATAAGGTGGGGCTTAAGTGGAGATCACGAGATCCACGAGGAGGAGGATATCAACATGGAATCACCTCCTTTCCTCAACACCCAAGAATCCGAGACCCAATACTCGGAGGAGCCGTTGAACAACACTCAACTATCGGCGGCAGTCTTCCGATTTTGGTTCACAAAAGGTGCTCCCAATGCCAACGGGATTTACTATGTCAAATGCAATTTTTGTTCGGCACAATACAAGCACAAAAAGGGAGAAGGCTACGGGAACTACAAGAGACATATTCGGAACAAGCATCCCGAAAAAAATGGGATTGGCACGAGGACAAACACAACTAACCGGGTACGCATCTACCTCTAACCAACCTGCTTCTTTATTTACATATGATCATGCTTCTTCTATGGATGCATTTTCGGAAATGTTAGCCGTAGATTTTTTGGCATTTAGTTTTGCACAAAATGTTGGTTTTAATGATTGGATGCAGCATCATGCTCAACCAGCATATAAACCGATTTCTCGCCAAACCGCTAAAAGAAAAATGATGCTTAAATAAAATGTGTAAAGAAGAATTGATTAAATATTTTATGGAAAATGTTGATATTCAAGTTTCTATTTGTAGTGATATTTGGACCGACGGTTTTCAAAAAAATTCATATATGGGTATTACTTGTCATTTTGTTGATAAATTTTGGATTTTAAACAAAAGAGTTTTAGCATTACGAATTTTTAACGAACAACACACCGCCCAAAACATTGCCCGTTTTATTGCAAATGTTATGGAAGAATATAGATTACTTTCACGAGTTTTTTCAATCGGTTTTGACAACGTCTCCGCTAACACAGCTTCCATTAGAGATTTAACCAACTATTGTAAGCCGACGATTGGAGGTAAATTTTTTCACATTAGGTGTGCCGCTCATATTTTAAACTTGTGTGTTCAAGAAGGTTTAGCATATGTTGGAGATTTAGTACAACCTATTCGAAAAATTCTTAATGAACTTTGGTCTAAAAAAAGTATACGTACTAAATGGTATGCATATTGTAAACAAAATGACGTTTATCATAAAAAATTTCCAAAAGATGTTTGTACAAGATGAAACTCTACTTACAAAATGATTTCCGAATTATATGAATATCGAGATCTTTTAAGTGGTTTTGCCGCACAACATATTGACGGTGATTTTGTTTTCGGTGAATCTTGGGTTTTAGTAAGAGATGTAATCGAGGTTTATAAATATTTTTATGATGCCACTAATACTTTTAGTTATGTTTATACACCAACTTCAAACATATTTTGTTATGTAGCAATTAATATTGCATTTTCACTTCAACAAGGTCTTTTAATTGATAATATTTCACAAGCTATTTATACAATGCGAACTAAATGGTTAGATTATTATACAACTATTCTCGATGTTTTTCTTGTTAAATTTGTGTTAGATCCTAAACGTAAAATAGATGGTTTAAAATAATTTTTAGAAAGTTATTATGAATTTTTAGATTTACAACAAAATCCCGATTGTCATGTTTCTACCATAATTGCTACAGTTAAAAAATTATTTGATGAATTATTGGTTCAATATCGTGTTTCCGATCAAGGTCAATCTTCTCAACCCCTCCTTATCCTTCACCTTCAACTTCATCTAAATTTAAATCAACTGGTAGAGATTTGTTTGGCCCGAAAAGGGCAAAAACCACGTTGAGTTCCCATTCGGAACTCGAGGAATATCTAACCATTTGTTTTGAGTTTGCCAATGATGAAGAAGAGGATTTCAACATATTAGAATGGTGGAGCCGACCAGAGAGAATGAGTTTCCTACCCTCTCAAGGATCGCGGCACAAATTCTTGCCGTTCCCGTCTCAACGGTAGCGGTTGGGCAAACCTTTAGCCGGAGTAGAAAGGTGCTCGATCCGACGTTATCAAACATGTTGCCCGAGACGTTGGAGGCACAAGTCCTGCTAGCCGATTGGAAGAAAGCGGAAATGCGAACACAAAAAAAAACAACCTATCGGTGGAGGAAGGCGGCGAAGATGACGACGAACGACAACAAACTCCATCGGATGTATCGGCGGGAGAGTCCGACGACTAAGGTAAGGGTCAATCGGGGATATAAACAAAGGTATGAGAACTACGTGCGCTTTGATTCCTCCTCCCTGAGAGGATACGTAGGCAACCGGGATTCCGGTTCATGCCCAATTCTTCCCTTTTTTTTAATTGAGTTTCAAAATCAATAGCCAACCCGCCGACCCGCCGGTTCTGACCCGTGACCCGGCGGGTTGACCGTTTATACGGGTCCGGGTCACCCTTCTCGGACCCCTGACCCGGCGGGTCCGACCCGTGGACATGCTTAACTTATAGTATGGGTTATGCCATTATAGATTTATCGGGTTACTTTGGGTCGGATTAATTACTTTGGGTCAGGTTATTTCGGGCTATCGGGTCACTCGAGTGGGGTTACTTCGGGCTATTGGGTTACTTCGGGTCTGGTTATTCAGGGAGTCGGGTCATTTGGTCGGATTACTTCCGGTCATTTATTAGTTCTGGTTAAATCTGTTTTAAGCATATCGGTTCCGGGTATTCTGTTTTTTTTTTTCAAAATTTTCGGGGCTAGGTCGGTTTCACGAGTCGCCTCAACTGTTGACAACTCTAAGCTCGACTCATAATATCTATGCATAACCCTTTTGTTTTTTCTGTATGTTAGGAGATTAGTGGAATTATTTTAGATTACATTGAAGAATTATATTTTAGAGTGTGGTTTATTAAGAGATGAATCTTGCAGATGAGATTGTTAAAATGACTTATATGCGTGAAAATAATATATTATAGTTTCAAAAAATATCTTCTTTCGGCTCTCACCCATATTTATTGGAAATTAATCTCTTATAAACTCTATCTAGATAAATTTTTAAAAAATCTACGTCTCTTAACAAATACGACTAAATCCGTATTTACTCTTATTTACCTTTTTTCGTTTCAACGGAATTGAAAATCTCGTGCGATCTATTTAGCAAAAGCTCTTTGAAGTAGATGGGAGAAGTGAGACTTTGAGGCTGAGCAGTATGTATTATAATCTATTTGCAATTGTTTTCACAATAATTTGATATGTTATTGAACATAGACCAATAAGTTTATATTGAATTTGTTGTGTATGGTTCGCATTTTGTTGTGTATGTTTTTTTCTAGTCAAAATCCAAAATTAGCTCAATTTAATATTTTCAAAATGTTTTTTTGCTCCATATTTTAGTGTTTTGTATCTCTTTTTTTCCCCCCAAAATACATGTGGGATCCTAAATTATACCTGTCAATTTCTTTTTTTTTAGTCATGCATATAAAGTTCCTTTACAAAAAAAAAATGTAATCATACATTTACATTATTACATATATATGATCTCGGGCCACATTCTTATTGTAGTCTCCTAAAGAAATGGATAATAATAACTTAAAAAGCAGCAATGATATCGGGCCCCACTCTCAAATACTCCATCTTGTGTTGATGGAGACAGCGGCCATTTGGTGGGCTCAATTTGGGCCACTGGCCGGCCCAATAGAAGGCCCAATTATTATTGCGATCAAAAGCAATCGACGCTCCTCGCCATCATTCCATGTGAAAGTCTGGAAAGGCCCCTATGGTTACGTAGATAGTTTGTCTTCCACTTGCAGCATATTTGTGTGTTTCCCCGGTTCCATGAATCAGTATCGTTTTACGTCCAAATCAATTTTTTTGTCCAAGTCATTCATAAAAATGTTATGGAATATAAAATAAAAGCACGTAAGTTTATAAAGTCGTTACATATGTACAAGAATGGACTTAGCATCACAAATTAACAAAAGAATGGACTTGGGCCTATCAAGCCCAATTATCAGTTCAATCAGTCCAGCCCTTTTTCTTGTACGTATATGGATCCCTTGATCTATATGATAACCAATAGTTATTGGAGTTGATAAAACCTTTCTATTTTTATTAAATAAAATAGAATACTTTCTAATAAAATTATTAGAACAAAAACAGAATGTTATTGGGTTAATGGAGAAACCGTCTTTAGAGCATGTGCAACAGATGCTTTATTTTAGAGAATGTTGAGATTTTGAGGTTTTTTTTTTGTTCAACAAATTCTTTATCCTAAACTCTAAAATAGGGGATTTGGAAAAATTATGTCTTCAATTCCCTATATTTGTAGCAAGAAGGAGCTTCTCCAAATTCAACCCATGAACAAATTTTGACAGTTGAAGAAGCTATTGGGTTTTATACAAAAAATTTTTAGAGAAAATTAAAAAAAATTCTCCATTTTAGAGTTTTTTTGAAAAATCTGTTGCACATGACCTTAGACAGAGAAGAAATGGGGAAGCCACTCGTGTCCAAAATTTTTTTTTTTTTAATCGTGCATGATAGTCTCTTAAAAAGGGTAAATTTTTGGGTCCCAACGTCCGATTTCATGAACATCGTTGAAATGTGAAGTTTTTAAAGCACTTACTTTGTACATTATTAAAAAGAGGTTCACACCCGAAAAGTTTATTGAATTCAGCGTATGTAAATATATCAAAATTGATTTACCTTTTTATATAAAATTAATATTTTATAGGATTGTATTTGTAACGTATTATTTGAGAAGCTACCATAAACGTCTTTCACACCCGGAAAAAATGTTCGTGTAGATTACATGGCATCCATTGTTTCTAATTATCCTCTAGTATTTTACAAATTCATTATTCCTCGTGCATCTATTTTACCTTTGATGAACTATGATACTAGAGGTGTGATGACCCAAAGGTTTACCACTTGTTAACCTTTTTATGATATTTGAATTATTACCCGTCTCCCTTATTAAAAAAAAAAAACGTTTGTAGCGTAGTGTAATATCGAAGAATGTGTAGGTAATTTGGTATAACCTAATATTCACCTTATTTTGCAACGAATATCTTATTTTATCACACAATGTATTTTAGATCAACTGAACAAAAATATTCATGTTGATACAAACGCATTGGACAATATTTATTAGCATTGATATTCGTCTCTACATAATATATATTATTTTGTATCATGTCTGAAAAAAAACAAATAGTATATTGTGTATTTTATTTCTGTACGTCTGCATATTACAAGATATTTTATATACATGAGATGTTTTGGACAGTTTATTTAATTTGCAGGTCATTTTACACCACAAAAGACTACAAAATATATACTATTTTGTAGCAATTTGCATGGTTTATCAAAGTATCCACGCTACACATCATAACTAAGTGGTCCTCGTTGGAATTCACACAATATATACATATACAAATAAGTGATAATTAATTTGATGTCAGAATAAATATGCTCATTTAACATTTTAACTTTTATTATTTAAAAACTTACAAAAATTATTTAAAACAAATTGTTGTTAAATTAAATATTTATAGCATGTAAATAAATTGCATCTAGTATATTATAAAATAAATTTGCATCAACTTAGTTAAACCAGTGGTTACCCACTATCACATTTGCATTTCATCTTTCAAACCAACACAAGTTCAGTTATCGAACTCTGGACGAGTGCCCCTCCCTTCCACCCTTATATCAGCTGGACAAATTAAATTTCGTGTATTCTCTTGTTCATACACGGTATTAGTACATAATGCTTAATACACAAGTTCAATTACACAATGTTAATACATAATTTTCATTTACACAAATCCGTCGTTTACACAAGCTTGTCGTTTACACAAGCCCGTCTTTGTTTCAAGCTCATTCGAGTTACACAAGCCTAATCATATATATATAATATGTAGTAAATATCCCATATTTATAAAATATGTGTCAATATCCCGTATTTATAAAATATGTAAATTTCAAAATTTTGGGTAAAAAATGTAATACAAAATTTGGGGTGATTTTTGTAAATTAACAAAAAAAAATTGTAAAAACCTAATCTTCCAGCCATTCCCGCAGCCGTAATGGAGACAAGCTGCAACAATGGAGAACTAGGGAGGTCTGAGGCGGGGCGGGGCTGGGCTCGGTGGCGCCGACATCGTCAGAGGCGGATCTGGATAGCATTTCGTTGGAGGCGGCGCTGGCGCGAGGCGGGAGAATATCCTTCGCAACCTTCGACAATGAAGGTCCACGCAGGCGGCTGCAACAATGGCGGTCTGGGCGGGTCTGGGCTCGGGGGCGCCGACATCGCTAGAGGCGGAAGTGGGCGGGGCTGGGCTCGGTTGCGAAGGCCTACAAATCTGCAACTGCGGGCTCGGTTGCGCCAACATCGCTAGAGGCGGAGGTGGGCGGGGCTGGGCTCGGTTGCGAAGGCCTGCAGATCTGCAACTGCGGGCTCGGTTGCGCCGACATCTCAGTTCTCTGATACTATTCGCGGCGGCGGCACTGTGTTTGTTCCGCAACCGCGATTCGCGCAGGTTTGTGTCTGCAATTGCGGGCGACTACGGTGGAGTGACGGTTTCCTCCTCCAACTCCATTAGCGCCGGGAAAGTTGTAGTAAAAGCCGTGTCTCCATTAGGGCCGGAAAGGTTGCAGGCGGTAATGGAGTACGGCCAGGGCCGGTCCTTCAATTTTTTGTGCCCAAGGCGAGATTTTTTTCGGGTGCCCTAGCAATTTAAATTAATTCCATACTCAAATTATT
Organism: Fagopyrum esculentum; assembly: GCA_033239045.1. NCBI lineage: Eukaryota > Viridiplantae > Streptophyta > Magnoliopsida > Caryophyllales > Polygonaceae > Fagopyrum > Fagopyrum esculentum. Next base: position 149,279,692 of record BSUD01000002.1, on the reverse strand, counting down.
AGATATAAAAACATGAAATAACACGTTATAACAAAGAATATATATATATATATATATATATATATATATAGATATAGACTATAGATCCTATGAGAACACCCCCTAACGTGAGAACATGAGAACAGATTCGTAATTATTATCAGTTTTGTTACGAATGTGCCATATCGTTTAATGTATTATTCGTAGTTATTGTTCATTGAGTGAATTATTCGTAGTTATTGTTGGATTCCTAATTATTATTATTCGTAATTATTATTATTTTTGATATTTACTCTAAATCTCAACCCTTAATACTCACATCCAACGGTGTACGATTGTTCTCATGTTCTCACGTTAGGGGGTGTTCTCATGGGAACCACACCCTATATATATATATATAACTTGTAGAAAAACTGCAGGTTATTCACAATTAAAAAATAATTGACAAAGAGAAGGGATAGGTGGAAATCGATCATTGGACCTCTAGGTCATAAGGCAACCACACTGCTGCTACGTCACTTTCATTTAGTGATAATATATCAAAACTAAATATTTTATCATCAACAAAGCTAGTTTGTGAGTTCTAATATTCCGGTTCATCATATTTTCAACCTTAACTAGTTTAACTTTTATATTTTGAATATGTTTTCCGAATAATAATAATTATAATTTCATTTTATTTAAATTATATTCAATATTCAATAAAATTTTAACTCTATAGATATTAAATGATATTTATAAGTCATAAAGTAAATATATAATTATATTAAAAAATATATAACTATTTATAAAAAAAATAGCACAAATATGATTTTAAGTTCGAATTATAATATAACATTTAAAATAATATTTTCATTAATGAAAATTTGATTATAAACTTATCAACAAATGAGATACTTAATGTAACATCTATAGAAATAATAGTTATAATTTTTATTACATTGAGTATCTTGATAAGTAAAAAATTATATTAATAAAGAAATTTGTTTTATTGTTAAATTATAATTCGAACTTAAAATCATATTTGTGTTATTTATTATAAATAGTCATGTTTTTTTAACCGAATTATATCTTTATTTTATTGACTTATAAATATCATTTAACATTTATAGAAATAAGAGTTACAATTTTTATTGAATATTTTATATAATTTAAATAACATGAAATTATAATAGTTTTATTCGAAAAACATATACAAAATATAGAGTTAAACTAGTTAACATTGAAAATATGATGAAGTGGAACATTGGAACTCACAAGTCTAGCTTTTGTTGATAATAATAAATTTAGTTTTGACATTATATCATTAAATTAGAGTGGCGCAGTGGGATTTTAGTTGTCTTATAACCCAGAGATCTAAAGATCAATTCCCACTAGTGTTATTTTATTCTATATATATTAGATTTTTTTTTTTAAATTTGGGGCCCCAAATTATATGGGGCCCTGGGCTGTGGCCCATGCCGCCCAACAGCAGGGCCGACCCTGAGTACGGCTAGGGATTATAGATCGATTAGGGTTTCATCTACCCAAATATAACAATTTATATAATTTTTTAAACCTTTTTGTAAGTTCCCTTTTTACCCCTCCATTGATTTAGTTTAGAATTATTTTTTTTAGATAATTAGAGGGACCTAGTTAGTGTGCACTAAATAAAAAGGACCCTATTTCACCAATCTTCTCACTAGATTTTGATAATTATCGACGGAAACTTGTAAACGGGTTGATCGTTGGCCCTACTTCCAACGACTTATACTATCGGCATCAGGAAGTCATTGGTAAAATCGACAATGAGAGTCATCATGTAAAAATCCACAGTTTGTGGTTGAGACTGGTGGTGGTAGTTTCATGTTTGAGACTTGAAAATTTGTTCCTCGTTGAATGTGGAGCAATTAATAATATTTTTATATATGGTAATCAATTACCATTAATTAATTCATTTATGGTTATTTTGGAGAGTGAATTTAATCTATATATGCGGGGTGTTCAAGTGAGATAAGAGACTCCTTGTAGAGATGAGTGAGGAGAGTTACGAGTCATAGGATTAGATTAGATATAATAGTGGTTATTGCCCAAAAAAAAAGTCATGATATCTACTTCCATCGTTTAGGCTCAAATATAAAAATTCGATCAAATTGTTGTTCAGACAAATTTTACAGAATCAACGTTATCAAACAAATCTTGAGAAGATCACCATGACTAAACTGTTGAGATTGTTAATCTCCTCCTCTTTTGCTTCTTCTTCCCTTATTGACCTTCACTGATATTGATCCCTCTTTGACCAATCTCAGTGAGATCATCATGACTTAAATTGTTGATATCACCATGGATGAAACTTCAACTTTCTATTGACTCTTCATTTCTAGATTTATATTTTGTAACATTATTGTGGTTGATTTTGGTTTCCAAATGAAGTTGAATTGGTCTATAATCATACAATTAATTGTATTTTCAGATGTTAACTTCCTTATCTCTTCACTTTTCAACTTATCATCAAGAAAAAAAGTCACAATCCTATCAAAGAACACCCTGACCCGAATCGATGAAGAAAAAGATTATATCATTCTCACACGACGAGATCACGCATGCATCTCAATGTTGCTAGGAGCCTAGGATTATGAAAATGGTGATTGCGTCAAGAATTGCGCTTCTCATAATGGCACACCCTATAATTATATAATGCTTTTGAGTTCTTCATAATTGGTAGTGTATGATACATGTTCAATAAAATATCCCAATGAAATTGTGAGTTCAAAAATATTGTATGAAAATGAACATGGTATATATGAAAAATGAACTCGAGACACCTAAAAGTGAACTAATCAAGACTGGTTTTTGAATACTATAATCAGTAAGTGAGGTTGAATGCTTACATAATCACAAATGTCAAATAATGATGTACACATTCAAAAAAAAAGACTAACTACCATTAATTAAGTCATTTCTAATTGTCGACGAACTTTTGGTCGGATCAATTAATCGAATTTAATCGGTTGTTTGGTTACCCGATAGCTTTTCCGCCAACACTACCATGGAGGGTTGTAACTCCTCTAAACACTAAACAGGCAACCTTGGAACCAAAAGCATCAATTTCCCACCAAACCCAAAGGCCGTGATTAAGCTACCATTAACATATATCAAATTACAACTATCAAAACCCAACGCATATTAATATTCTCTGTATAAATAGCTAAGTTGCAACGAGTATATATATATATATATATATATATATATATATATATATATGGTTGATTGAACATTGTGTGCCTGTAAATATCACGTGAAAATGATTAAGATTTTTGGTGAAATAACTAATTAATTTCACATGTTTTTGTCTATCACGAGGTATTTAGGTCGTCCTCAATGAAGAACATTTTTGGACCCTCCTTTATGATGTAGTTTGCTACTTGTCAAAGTTGGCTTCATTATCATAAAAAATCTCAAAAAAATAATTTAGTTTACTAGGCTTTTTCTAGTTTTGTGTTTAGTAAATGTATCCCTTGAGAGAAGAGTGTGTAGAGTTTGAGAATAAATGCAAAAGGTTGGGGTATATTTACTTAATTGAAACATTAAAAAGCCTAATTACTACTATAATTTTTCAAAAAAACCTAGTTACCAAAATTGCCCAAAAATCAATTCTAGTTTAAGTTGTAAAGTACGGCGATTGTGGTGTACTACTGGTGTGGACGGAGCTAAACCATTACCTAAATAAGATTTTTTTTTCACAACTTATAAGAATGATACGTTGCAATCACATATACATCTATGTATATAAATATGATCAAATAAAAGTATATTAGTGTAGTTTCCATGTCAAGATAGGGATATAATCTTGAATTTTAATAGATATATAATTTTTAAATCTTATAAAAATTGATATAAATAATAATTTTAATTAATTAATTAATTAACCTAAAGAAAATTTAAAAATTATTATCAAATTAATTATAATTTTAGTTAAACAATAAAATAGAATAATTAAGACAATATTACGAATTTTAGTTAGAGATAATGTTAGTAGACTATTTATAAGATAAAAAAGGTGAAATAAAAATTAATAACAGGAAAATAGAAATAAAATTTAAAAATTATAATATAAATATTAAAATAGAAAATTATTAAAAATTTCAATTATTAAATTATCTTAGGTGGTTTTAAATAGTATCCTTAAAAACAAGGAAGATGCAATAATTCTATGATAATAATTTATACATTTGTTAAGTTAGTGATTATTTTCTAATTGATATAAAAACTATATATTTATATGTTATAGTTAATATAATAATTTATATAATAGTGTTATAATTAAAAGTGGGGAAATTGTCAAAAAAAAAAAAGGACAATTTTGGTAACTAGGCCTTTTTGAAAAACTAGAGCAGTAACTAGGCTTTTTAATGTTTCAATTAAGTAAATATACCCCAACCTTTTGTATTTATTCTCAAACTCTATACACTATTCTATCAAAGGGTACATTTACTAAACACAAAAATTGAAAAAGCCTAGTAAACCAAATTGTTTAAAAAAATAATAATAATAAGAATATCTTAAGAATATATTGAAGATCGTGGTAAGATTAAAAAGAGGAAACAATATATATTGTCTATATTAATAATTTTTTATTGATATGTTAATTAGTATAATTATAAAATTAAAATGTACGAGAAAGTGACATGTGGTGTGAAGTTCATAAGAATATGACACGTGACAAGCTTCAATTTAATATATGTATATACATATTAAGAAGAGAATAAAACAATTACGATGCCATTTGTTTCTTTGTTATTTATCCTTTTTATTGGATATTATTGTGTAATTTAGTATATATAGAATATATTCTTAAAGATATATTTTAGATAGTAGATTATTTAGACACATAATTTCAACCTTATATCTTTCTCCTAAGGATACTATTTTCATGTATATTATCCTTTTTGCTTTTATCAATAAACACACAAATTTACAAGCCTAACTAATTTTACATTGTATCAAGCATCTATCTATTCTAATATTATGCTCTTCTGCTCATCTATTCGATTACTCTCTTTCTCTTTCAATGCCAATTTTTTCCTGGTGACGTGGTTGCCCTTACGCCTGCATCTGATTACTATCTCCATCCATCATATCATCCGGGTTTAAACATTTGATCTTTGATTCTCAATGAATATAACTGCCCATAATGAAAATTGTTATCCTCAATTCGTTTTTTGCTAAACAAAAAGATGGTTTTCTTGATGGAACTCTCAAAGAACCGGAGGCTGACACTATTGATCGAAGTACTAGAAGAGCGTCAATTCGATGCTCAAAGTTAGGTTCTTAACTCAATTGATTCCAAACTCCAAACTCCGATAATCAATTCCTACCCCATCAACTATTCATGAACTATGGAAGGCATTATTTAACACTTTTCTATCGGTAATGACCCTCGTCTTTTACATATTCAATCCGCTTTGGGTCGATGAACACAAAATAGCGAATCCATTGTCTTATATTTGGATGCCTGCAATAACTTTGGGAGGATCTCGATTCATAGGTGGCGGGTGAAGCGTGTGTTTGCTAGTGTACTTGTGAGAAAATGGCTAATGTAATATAAAATAAAAAAAATTCATCACTTCCTCATGGGTCTCGATAATGAAATCTACTCCACTCTTCGATCAACTATTATCTTTATTGACCATCTTCCCAGTCTAAACAAAGTGTATTCTTTCACTATCCAAGAAGATCATGTACACACATTCTTAACAAAACCAAACCATCTACTGTTGATTCATTCGCTCTTGCATCACAAGGTTCTAGATCCACTTCTTCGTCCTAAAAATAACAAGATTTGTACTCACTATGAGCGAGTTGGTCACGATGTTTCAACCTCCTTTAAGATTATTGGGCACCCGCAATGGTGGAACAATGGTCGTGGTGTCGTTGATCCAGTCGTTGGTGCACCACCTCTTGTTCAGTCTTGAAAAACTATTGATGCGGGGTTTTGTAGTGGCAAAACAACGAGTGGATCAGTCCATGATGCAGTAGCTAACTCGGCGCATCTACTTCTCTAGATCTAGTCGGTCGTAGTAACTTTGGTTGCGGTATAACCAAGGATCGGTGGTCCTCACTATATCACATGTTCCAAGCTTTTCAACCTCCTAATGTATCCGATACTCAAATAAGTATTATCTCTAACCAATGGATTTTGGATAGCGGAGCATCGTTTCATATTACTGGTTCTCGATCTCTACTTTTTTATTTATCTATTGTTTCTTCATGTAGAATTAAGCTTCCAAATGGATCTACTATAGCTACAAACCAATCTGGATATTTTAAAGTATTGCCTAATTTTATTATTAACAATGTAATGTTTGTTCCAGGATTGCATTGTAATTGTTTTATCTTTTAATAATCTATCTACTGATTTATCTTGTCAAATTACATTCAATAATAAATTTTTCATCCTAAAGGACCTCACTATGAAGATGCCGATTAGATGGGGTGATACTCGAGACAATGTGTATTGACTTCGCTAGCTTGATCGGAAGTTTCCAAACCCAAGTTCTAACTGTTACTCTTTATTAGTTGATCTAGTTCAGTTGTGGCACATTTGCCTCGTTCATCCTTCTTTTCAATTTTTAAGATATTTTGATGTTATTTCTAGTTTTCATTTAAACAATTATCGAAATAATCCTTGTGACATTTGCCTTTGGGCAAAGAACACTGGATCTGTTTTTTCAATTAGTATTATTCTTACATCTGCCATATTTGATCGTATTCGTCGTGATGTATGTGGACCTTACCGTTCCTCTAGCGTATGTGGGGCATCTTTTTTTTTCACATATGCCATATTTGATCGTATTCATTGTGTTGTGACACCTCAACAAAATGGACACGCTGAACGAAAACATCCTCATATTTTAAACGTTGCTCGATCAATTCTTTTTCAAGCAAACTTACCTACATCTTTTAATAGGATAAAGTGTTTTAGCGGCACTTCTAATGGGTTTTATCTTTCACAACACAAATACGTTCATGATCTCTTAGCTGAAACGGGACATCTTGCTACTAAACCACCGACCTTTCCAGTGGAGCAAAAACATAGACTAACTACCGACAACAACTCCTTGTTTTCTCATCCAGATCATTATCGGTACTTTGTAGGGGAACTGATTTATCTTACGATAACCCACCCAGACCTAAGTTATGTTGTCCATCTTCTTTCACAATTCATCAAGGCACCCATGAACAATCGTTGGTTCGGTGTTCTTCGGGTCCTCAAGTACATCAAATTGGCACTAGGACAAGGTCTTATGTTCGACAACTTTAGCAAACTCCAACTAACGCATTTTGTGACGCTAATTACGCCTTATGTCCATTCATGCAAAAGATCTATTACCGGATACTTCACCATGCTCGGTCATTCCCCGATATCTTGAAAAGCAAAGAAACAACACATTGTTTCCCAATCTTCTGCCGATTCTGAGTATCGGTCCATGGTTGCGACGACATGTGAGATCATTTGGCTAGTTTCTCTTCTCCGGTCTTTTGGTAACATTATTCCCACTCCTTGCAATCTATGATGTGAGAACTAACTCTAATCCCGTTTTGCATGAGAGAACGAAACATATAGAGGTTGATTATCATCTTACCCATCAACAAATTCAAGAAGACAAAATCATGACATATCACATCCATTTAGCACAAGAACCAACAAATCTCTTCACTAAAACTTTGGAACATCACCAATTTACCGCTCTACTTTTCAAGTTGGGCGTTTGGAATATTCACGTTCCAACTTGAGAGGGGGTGTTGTAGACCTGTTCATATTTGGGCTCGGGTCGGGTTAGGGCTTTATGAAACATTAAGCTCGTTATCCGGACCCATGTCAAGCTTGCGGGTAGGAAAGGGAATGGGTCGGTTTATGGGCGGAAGTTCCACTTCCACCAACCACCCACCTTTCTTAAACTCTCACCCACCCCGCCCACCACCCGCCTAACACTTCACTCATCACTCCCCCACCCATCATCCACCGGGTGTTCAGGTGAAATAACCGGGCGTGTGTTGTGTAGTATATATTTCAGTTTTAAACATTTACATGTATAAAGTAAATTTATATTTTAAAGTAACACAAATATAAATCTATTAAATTACATAACATTATCCAATATTACAAACCAACATGGAAAATGAATTCCATTAGTACAAAACTATGCAAATAAATGCAATATTTTTATATACAACAAATGTAAATCAACATATACTACAATCAAACTCCTTTAGAGCTCGATGTAGCGATCCTGCAATCTTCCGCAAACAACATGGTAAAATTTCAGCTAGTATTGACCATCAGCCTGTGTACTCTCATATTCTAAAAGGTCCGAAAATTTCGGACTGCTATCACATAGGGAGACAATACGCACAAGCTCCCGCAAAATGTAATGGCACCCATGATTAACTAATGCAACAACTTGAAAATAAGTTTCCTTAATCCAAAATATTAAACTAAACAGTAATCCAGGCACATGGTAAGAATTAAGAAGATGTATGAATCATATAACTGATTGAATGCCTAAAGTGAGTGATGTGTTGAAGGGAGTGCGTGGCTCAAACAACGAATATAGATCTGAGGAGAGGATGAAGAGAAGACACTAGTGAAGATTAATTACATGTTGAGAGAATTAAGCGAGCGATGCGCAAAAGCGAGTAACCGAACAGGGAAGAGAGCGTGTGGCTCGGCGGTGGTAAACTGAGGTAGCTAGTCAGGTATGACGATTTGGCGAAGGACCAGAGATTTTAGCGAGTCTAACGACAAGCGAATTAGCGATCGGTATTAAAAATTCAGATTGGGGAATGGGTAAGGTGAATGGTGATGCGGTTGCACTCTTATCTCTTGATAATTTAGGGTTTTTATGTTTTTATATTTTTAATAAATTATATGGGTAGAATTTAGGGGTTTTTTAAAATTCTTTATACGGGTGATGCGGGGCGGGTGGGACGGGTGGTGGGTGGTTGTACCTATACCCATACCCACCCACCACCCGCCAATTTCACCCGTCAACTGCCCACCACCCAAAATGCTTCGGGTTTTCACCCACAAATTCCGGTCGGTTGACCGGTTGGATCGGGTTGTTGTGCACCCATTTCCATCCCTACTTGCGGGTCCGTTTTTTTAATTGTTTATAAAAATATTTAAAAGTTGTTTTTAATATGAATTTTTTAAAATAAACTATATTTAAGATATTTTATAAAATATATTAAATTTGTTATAGTTATATTAAATATTTTATATTTATATTTAATATTTTATAATATATACAATATGATATGTATATTTTTATTTTTTATCCGGGCATGTAATGGTTGTTGCCTAACGCATATATGCACTCTTATTATGGCATACATATGGGCACTCTACATACTATTGACACGGACCGAGTTCCAAAATGTTCCAAAAGCGCGGCAAATACCCCGGCATTGTCTTGACAAGACCCAAATATTCTAGATCTCTCAGAAATTTTCTACACTTGTCTAGACTCATAGAGAATGTATCCAGATTTGTATAGAAAGCTAGAATCCTTTCCCAACAAGAAGGTTTCGGATCCCTCTAGGATTATCTAGTTATGTATACTTCCGAGCCAAGGAGGTGGTCAAGGCTATAAATAGGGAGTTCAACCCTCATTTGCAAGTCATTCATGCAAAACTCTCTTGTAATGTTCTCTCAAAGCAATATAAGTTTTTTTTTATCCACAAAAGCTCAAAGTTCCTTAGCCATCTCTAGTAAGACCTTTCGTAACAAGTCCTTCGAGTTAAGACTTGCCTTAGTCATTTGACAAGGACAACGACTAAGAGCCGCGCAATTGTGAGTTCGAGAATACTCAGCCCGTGTCAAGTGGTATCAGAGCCAATTTTCGTTCCAAGGAGAAGTGGGTGACTGGCGCAGGTGAGTCCGCAATCGTCGACCCCAACGTCAAAGGTAGGAAGGGCAAGAAGGCTCCCAGGGATCCATCAAAGGACATGATGGGAAGTTTTGAATCTCGCTTGGAGAAGATGGAGCTTAATTACGACGATATGATGGATGTCGATGAGGACGTCAAGGAGAATATGGATGCCCTCAAGGACGAGTTACAAGGTTCCATGAATGAAGCTCAAGGACTTTTGTCCAAGTGGGATGACATGTTGGAGGCAATGGTGGCGCAAATGCGTGAGTATATCGAGGCACTCAAGAGAGAGATTATAGTATACAAGGCAACCGTAGGGGTTGACATGTTGGCGATTGCTCCCATGCAGAAGATGGGCGCATCAAAGCCCAAGGAGTTTAACGGGATTCGGTCGGCCAAGGACGTCGAGAACTTTCTATGGGTCATAGACCAATAGTTCCATGTGGTGTGAATCACGAATGAGGAACGCAAGGTAAGTACCGTCTCAATGTATCTTAGTGATGTTGATTTGCTCTAATTGAGGCATAGGTGATAGCATGAATTATAGTCTATATTTTGGGGTTTGTTTGGACGTTTTATCTTTCATAATCTGCATGTTTATATGTACATTATGTGATTTTACTACCATTTCATCTACCTTTGCGAGAATCGAGGTCTACACCTAGTTTCGTTGTAATTGCAGGTAATATGGTACGTTTTGCATCGAAAAGGAGCAAAAGGAGTCAAGAGTCATTTGGAGCTACATTGAGGAGCAAAAAGGAATCCTTCAGGAAGCATAGCCATGATTAAAGATTTACTTTGGACCAGTTTTGAGAGATTCTACACTCAGTTATGATCACCTCGGTTGCCCAGAGATTCATCTCGACCGAGGCGATCCAGAGACGCCGACTCGACCGAGGCGAACACCTAGGACGCGGCGAGAATATTTTATTCTTGGCTGAGATCTTTTAAAATTGGAAAGTGATCTTATATTTTTGGGCTGAGCTTCTAGAAGGAAGGAGATATGCAGAATATATATTTTACCTATATTTATGGGATAATATCTTCTCAAGATTTATTATCTTTGGAGGTTTATTTTTCCTATAAAAAGGATTGGATTTTCCACAAATCCGATCATGCTTAGAGGCTGCATACACCGCATACGATCCGATTACAGCTGAGGACACGCAGCAGCCGCATCATACTCCAATTTGGGAGAGAGTTGAAGAACCTTTTTGAAGGTTGAAGGAAGATTGAAGACTATAGCTTTATAGCTTTTTGGAGGGTTTTGTAAGATTGTCTTCAATTCCTTTCCTTGTTGTCTTGTCTTATTGGATCATTATCCAAGGAACGATTTTGTGTGATATTTGATTCAGTTATTGAAGTGTTTTCATTAAATTCTTCTTTGTTCAAATATTCACCTTCTTCCCATATATTTAATACTTTCATTATGATGATGAGTGGCTAATTTCCTTGTGTGATTCTAGGGTGATTGGCTGAAGGTTGTGGGAAAAACAATGATAGAATGATCTTAATCACAGTAGGATCCTGAAAGTTCGAGTCTTTAACCTTAACCCTAAGCATCTCGTTCAGTCGATGAACATCTCGGCCGGGGTGGAAACTGGCTGACCGAGGTGGCTTATCCGATCCTTAACTGAGAGTTAATGTGTTAGAGTTTGCCAAATCCTATTCTTATTATACCTTTCTGGTTAAAAGCAAGCTTAGGATGAGACTTACCCGGTAATTCCTTAGTTTGTATACCAACGATCATAAGTGTAGGTAATAAAGGCTTGTCCTTTATTGGGGTTTGAGTGTGCTTCCATCCCATCTATGTGAGTTAGCCTGAGACTTACCCGGTAAAGGTTGATTCTATTCCCTTAGATGGTGTGTTAGTTTGAGGCAATAGTTCTTTATCTTAATTCCTTGAGACTTACCCGGTAATAGGAGTTACGGTTTGGGATTAGTGTGTAGTGAGACTTACCCGGTGATCTACTCCACTTTAGAAACACCTTCCCCACGCAAATATCTCAGCTTTGTCCGCTTATCTATAGATCTTGAGTTGGAACCACAACTAGATGCTTTAATCCCTAGAATTGCATGTTTGCTTATTTGACATCTTATTCATCTTTGATTGTATACTTGCTCTTGTGGTTAGCATCAACACTAGCATACCGTATTGGACTTTGTTTCACTAAGTCCCTGTGATCGACCCCTGGAATTTTCTTGCTTTTACTACGATTGACCCGTACACTGCGGGTTCGCATCCTTGTTTTAAGCTTAAGTCTAGGGTTATAAATTTAAAGCTTGCACACACCGTTTGGAGCGAACAAGTTTTTGGCGCCGTTGCCGGGGACTTGGTCTAGACCGAGCCGGTTAAGGTTTGCTTTCGGGGCACTTGCCCCTGTTGCTACTAACTACTCTTTCTATGAGTTTTGTAGTTTTCAGGATTTCTGATGGCTATGTTTGATCCAGCCTGGATAGCAAGACAAAGTGCTAGGGCAGATCATTATGAATACTTGGAGGAGAAGTACTCCTTCTATTGGTTCAACAATGAATGGGAAAGAGAAGAGGCCATTCAACACGAACTTGCAATGTGGGATGAACTTAATGTCCCTAAAAAGACTTATGAGCAACCTCTTGAAGATTCTCTCGAATCTAGGTTGGAGAAGTTAATGAAGAAGGTGACGGAGCTCAAGGAAAGCACCCTATCCTATGCTAAGCCGAAAGCACCCTA
>BSUD01000002.1:149238624-149249099 GCA_033239045.1 Fagopyrum esculentum | reverse complement strand
AATAAGATGTCAAATAAGCAAACATGCAATTCTAGGGATTAAAGCATCTAGTTGTGGTTCCAACTCAAGATCTATAGATAAGCGGACAAAGCTGAGATTTTTGCATGGGGAAGGTGTTTCTAAAGTGGAGTAGATCACCGGGTAAGTCTCACTACACACTAATCCCAAACCGTAACTCCTATTACCGGGTAAGTCTCAAGGAATTAAGATAAAGAACTATTGCCTCAAACTAACACACCATCTAAGGGAATAGAATCAACCTTTACCGGGTAAGTCTCAGGCTAACTCACAAAGATGGGATGGAAGCACACTCAAACCCCAATAAAGGACAAGCCTTTATTACCTACACTTATGATCGTTGGTATACAAACTAAGGAATTACCGGGTAAGTCTCATCCTAAGCTTGCTTTGAACCAGAAAGGTATAATAAGAATAGGATTTGGCAAACTCTAACACTTAACTCTCAGTTAAGGATCGGATAAGCCACCTCGGTCAGCCAGTTTCCACCCCGGCCGAGATGTTCATCGACTGAACGAGATGCTTAGGGTTAAGGTTAAAGACTCGAACTTTCAGGATCCTACTGTGATTAAGATCATTCTATCATTGTTTTTCCCACAACCTTCAGCCAATCACCCTAGAATCACACAAGGAAATTAGCCACTCATCATCATAATGAAAGTATTAAATATATGGGAAGAAGGTGAATATTTGAACAAAGAAGAATTTAATGAAAACACTTCAATAACTGAATCAAATATCACACAAAATCGTTCCTTGGATAATAATCCAACAAGACAAGACAACAAGGAAAGGAATTGAAGACAATCTTACAAAACCCTCCAAAAAGCTATAAAGCTATAGTCTTCAATCTTCCTTCAACCTTCAAAAAGGTTCTTCAACTCTCTCCCAAATTGGAGTATGATGCGGCTGCTGCGTATTCTTTGCTGTAATCGAGATCGTATGCGGTGTATGCAGCCTCTAAGCATGATCGGATTTGTGGAAAATCCAACCCTTTTTATAGGAAAAATAACCCTCCAAAGATAAGAAATCTTAAGAAGATATTATCCCATAAATATAGGTAAAATATATGATTCTGCATATCTCCTTCCTTCTAGAAGCTCAGCCCAAAAATATAAGATCACTTTCCAATTTTAAAAGATCTCAGCCAAGAATAAAATATTCTCGCCGCGTCCTAGGTATTCGCCTCGGTCGAGTCGGCGTCTCTGGATCGCCTCGGTCGAGATGAATCTCTGGGCAACCGAGGTGATCATAACTGAGTGTAGAATCTCTCAAAACTGGTCCAAAGTAAATCTTTAATCATGGCTATGCTTCCTGAAGGATTCCTTTTTGCTCCTCAATGTAGCTCCAAATGACTCTTGACTCCTTTTGCTCCTTTTCGATGCAAAACGTACCATATTACCTGCAATTACAACGAAACTAGGTGTAGACCTCGATTCTCGCAAAGGTAGATGAAATGGTAGTAAAATCACATAATGTACATACAAACATGCAGATTATGAAAGATAAAACGTCCAAACAAACCCCAAAATATAGACTATAATTCATGCTATCAAAATATGAAAATATCCGGTACATCATAAGTCAAATAAGTCAGATAATACATCAACTACCCCATACTTGAGACACACTGTCCCAGTGGGTGTAATAAAAGTCTGAAAGAAAGGAGGACTCACCGGATAAAGAGCCGAACTGCATAAAAATAAAATAAATAAAATCCTGCAGCTCCTCAGAAGTCCTGATCCGGTGGTGGTGGTGGAATGTAAGGGTACAAAGTAGGGTCATAGGGATAGCCCATGACATGCTGGAACTGTAGCTGAGCCATCATGTGCTGATGATGCTGCCGCTCCTGCATCTCCCGGATATCCAAAGAAAGTGCAGCATAAGTGTCGATAACCTGATCTGTCAGGTCATCAATCCGTCGGTGTGCTGCTCTGTCTCTAACCCTCTGCCTCCTGCGCCTAGCGGGCCTGACTGGAGAAGTCTCAGCCGGCGCTGGCTCAGTGTCCTCCTCATCCTCATCTAGATCAATAATGGGAGGCGCGCTCGTCCCAGCAGTATCTGTCCCTGTGTCCATCGGAACGCCGCCTCCTCTCTCATCAACTGTCTCGTCATCATCCTCCTCATCAGCCTCCTCAGCCTCCTCAGCAGCTGCAGCAGCAGCAGCTGCTCCCTCTCTGTAGTCCTCCATCAGCGGGACCCATGCAGCCTGCCAGAAATGCGGGTCGGCGACAGAAAACTGTGCAGACCATCTGATGCCCTGAGGCGCTGTCCGCTCCCAAGGCATGGCAACATACGGTGTAGTCAACCCACGAGGAACAAGAATCCGCCTCGTGATCATCTCCTGCAGACCCAGCGGCTTCGGAGCCGCCGCCAATGTGCAGATACTGAGATCCATCCCGTGGTAGGAGGCGATGTGGGTGACTAGACCTCCACAGCAAATATCACCCTTCCCTTTGGCCTTGATCCTGTGCAGATCCTCTGCCAGCATCAAGCCAAAGTCAGGGTATCCTCCCGTGACCATGCAGTATAGTGAGAATAGCTCCCCCTGTCTGATCTTCTGGGGCGTCTCAGTACGCGCCAGAAGCATCTCGCTGAATATCCGGTGGGCGAGTCTGAAAGCTGGGTGGAAGATGACCTTCTCCCTGGAATCTCCAGGGCGCCATCTGTCTGCATGAGTGGTGATGTGGGCTATCTGACCCCAAAACTCCCTAGCTACGGATCGGGAGGGGAAGTCTACAGCTGTAGGGGTAGGAAAGCTGAAAATCTCTCTGAATATCTCTAATGGAACTATGAAGTTCCGGCTCATCAGCCGGTACTTCACAGATCCCTCTGTGGGTAGGTAGGAGAAGGAGCTGACGAACTCTAGTGTCGGCTCTATGTAGGCTGGGGCTCGGATCTCAGAAAACTGATCCAGCCCGACTGTAGCTATCATCCTCCTAAGGTCAGCCTCTAACCCTAGGCAGTCAAAAGCGGATACCTCCAGAAATCGCGGTGCGATAACCGGACGGCCTGCTATCCTCTCGTAATCTACCCGGCATCTCTCGTGGATAACCGGGCGGTAGGGACGGGAAGAAGAAGGGGAAGGGGAGGGTGAAGATCTATCTCTCAGGGCTAAACGGCGATCTGAACTCATTTTCACTAACACTCTGTCAGACCACCTCGGTTGACTGACAACCCTCAGAAATCACCTCGGTCGAGATGCAGTTCGACCGGACCGAGGCGTAGCAGTGTCGATTTCTATTCTCTGATTTTCAGTTCTTTTCCCCCCAAAATCACTACAATTGCTTCCTAAGGGGTACTTATGCCTTTTCTCAACAGAAACAAGGGCAACCAAAGCCCAAATAGCAGAAAACGAACGAGTTAGGTTTTCGAACGTTTTTACCTCGTTTTGGTCGAATCGCTCAAATTTCTTGCAGATCTGTTGTAGTAATCGACTCCTCTACTCTTTAATCTCGGTTTGGAAGCGGAAATCTTCGAAAACGAGCGAGAAATGAAGGTGAGCGAGGCGATTCTGTTCGCCGCGGTCGAAGAGAGTAAAAAGAAAGTGAAAATGTAATTTTTTCCCTTTTTATACTGTTACTGGATCTGCTGTCACCTCGGTCGAGATGGTCTCGACTGGACCGAGGTGGTACGGACCGAGGCGGTTCTGCAGAAACCCTAGTCGCCTCGGTTGCTTCAAGAATCAACTCGGTCGAGGTGTTCTGACAGTGACCGAGGTGCCTCTTTCTTCTCAGAATCTCGAACTTCCTGGAGTGCTCCTTCCTGTTGTCTGTCCAAAAACCCAAAAACAAAGCAAAGCAAAGCAAAAACAAATAAAACTATCTAAACTAGACTAGAAAACGGGAAAGAAAGCAATACCTTGGGTTGCCTCCCAAGAAGCGCTTGATTTAAGGTCGCTAGCTGGACCCTTCTCCATAGAATTACTCAATGTACCTTGAACACCATGGAGTGCTCATCACATCCATCATAAAATTCTTCCAAAGAGGTTCCGGTTCCTAATTTCACCGGCAAATGGTAAGATCTCCCACGTACAAGCTTGTACGGTTTGATTCTCACCGGAATCCTTCTAGACTTCCTGCACTTCAATGGGACATAATCTAGCCTTGCGTCCCATCCTTTCCTTGATCGAGAAAATAGTTTCTCGAGAATCATAGCAGCTTCCCCATCTATAGCTTGGGGATGGTACAGGGTCCTGAGCATGCGAGGGACCCCATACTTGAACAAGAGATACTTCATCGACTTAGCGGTGTAGTGTTTGCAAACTCCACTCCTTATAATCCAAGGAGCTTCTTCTTCCAACAATTTCAAGGAAGACTTCATCTTGATTTTAGGAGGTTCTTTCGGAAGAGACCTCCAACTTTCCGGTGCATTCCTGAAAAATTCAGAAATATTAATAGGGAATTCAAATGAAGTAGGAGAACGTACCTTGCAAAGTTCTCCAAAGCTTGAGGCAAGTTTCGTGTTGGGTTGATAATCCACCCACGAAATCTCTCTCAGTTCTGCTGGTCTTTCTTCCACCTTGACCATAATCTCAGTAATTTGGCTAAAGTCTTCTGCATCTGCCTCTTCCGGTTCTGCAGATTCTTCCATCATCTCGACCGAGGTCTCTTCTACCTCGACCGAGGTCTCAACAGTCAGATCGAGATCTTCCACATCTTCTCCCTCAGAAGCTTCAGGAGAAACTTCTGGTTTGACTGGAGGTATGCTCGAAACGTGCAACACTTCCTTATGCTCCTCTTCCGGCTTAGCATAGGATAGGGTGCTTTCCTTGAGCTCCGTCACCTTCTTCATTAACTTCTCCAACCTAGATTCGAGAGAATCTTCAAGAGGTTGCTCATAAGTCTTTTTAGGGACATTAAGTTCATCCCACATTGCAAGTTCGTGTTGAATGGCCTCTTCTCTTTCCCATTCATTGTTGAACCAATAGAAGGAGTACTTCTCCTCCAAGTATTCATAATGATCTGCCCTAGCACTTTGTCTTGCTATCCAGGCTGGATCAAACATAGCCATCAGAAATCCTGAAAACTACAAAACTCATAGAAAGAGTAGTTAGTAGCAACAGGGGCAAGTGCCCCGAAAGCAAACCTTAACCGGCTCGGTCTAGACCAAGTCCCCGGCAACGGCGCCAAAAACTTGTTCGCTCCAAACGGTGTGTGCAAGCTTTAAATTTATAACCCTAGACTTAAGCTTAAAACAAGGATGCGAACCCGCAGTGTACGGGTCAATCGTAGTAAAAGCAAGAAAATTCCAGGGGTCGATCACAGGGACTTAGTGAAACAAAGTCCAATACGGTATGCTAGTGTTAATGCTAACCACAAGAGCAAGTATACAATCAAAGATGAATAAGATGTCAAATAAGCAAACATGCAATTTTAGGGATTAAAGCATCTAGTTGTGGTTCCAACTCAAGATCTATAGATAAGCGGACAAAGCTGAGATTTTTGCATGGGGAAGGTGTTTCTAAAGTGGAGTAGATCACCGGGTAAGTCTCACTACACACTAATCCCAAACCGTAACTCCTATTACCGGGTAAGTCTCAAGGAATTAAGATAAAGAACTATTGCCTCAAACTAACACACCATCTAAGGGAATAGAATCAACCTTTACCGGGTAAGTCTCAGGCTAACTCACAAAGATGGGATGGAAGCACACTCAAAACCCCAATAAAGGATAAACCTTTATTACCTACACTTATGATCGTTGGTATACAAACTAAGGAATTACCGGGTAAGTCTCATCCTAAGCTTGCTTTGAACCAGAAAGGTATAATAAGAATAGGATTTGGCAAACTCTAACACTTAACTCTCAGTTAAGGATCGGATAAGCCACCTCGGTCAGCCAGTTTCCACCCCGGCCGAGATGTTCATCGACTGAACGAGATGCTTAGGGTTAAGGTTAAAGACTCGAACTTTCAGGATCCTACTGTGATTAAGATCATTCTATCATTGTTTTTCCCACAACCTTCAGCCAATCACCCTAGAATCACACAAGGAAATTAGCCACTCATCATCATAATGAAAGTATTAAATATATGGGAAGAAGGTGAATATTTGAACAAAGAAGAATTTAATGAAAACACTCCAATAACTGAATCAAATATCACACAAAATCGTTCCTTGGATAATAATCCAACAAGACAAGACAACAAGGAAAGGAATTGAAGACAATCTTACAAAACCCTCCAAAAAGCTATAAAGCTATACTCTTCAAATCTTCCTTCAACCTTCAAAAAGGTTCTTCAACTCTCTCCCAAATTGGAGTATGATGCGGCTGCTGCGCTGATAGCGGGTGTATGCAGCCTGTATTTCGGTGTAAGCGGGCCTATCGAATTGTGGAAATCCAACCCTTTTTATAGGAAAAATAAACCTCCAAAGATAATAAATCTTAAGAAGATATCTTCCCATAAAAATAGGTAAAATATATGATTCTGCATATCTCCTTCCTTCTAGAAGCTCAGCCCAAAAATATAAGATCACTTTCCAATTTTAAAAGATCTCAGCCAAGAATAAAATATTCTCGCCGCGTCCTAGGTGTTCGCCTCGGTCGAGTCGGCGTCTCTGGATCGCCTCGGTCGAGATGAATCTCTGGGCAACCGAGGTGATTCATAACTGAATGTAGAATCTCTCAAAACTGGTCCAAAGTAAATCTTTAATCCATGGCTATGCTTCCTGAATGTAGCTCCAAATGACTCTTGACTCCTTTTGCTCCTTTTTGATGCAAAACGTACCATATTACCTGCAATTACAACGAAACTAGGTGTAGACCTCGATTCTCGCAAAGGTAGATGAAATGGTAGTAAAATCACATAATGTACATACAAACATGCAGATTATGAAAGATAAAACGTCCAAACAAACCCCAAAATATAGACTATAATTCATGCTATCAATCATCTACACGTTTGATCCTTACATTCCTAGGTGGAATGCGGCGGTTAGCAGCTCCTTGTGGATGGAAAGGATTCGCATTGATCGTGGGATCAATCTCTTCTAGCGGTGGCATGGAAGAATCACTATCATCAGCGGATGAGTGACTTCTTCTTCTAGATCTTGATCCCCTCCTTGAGGATTTCTTGCTTCCTTTATTCTTGAGGTCGCTTAGTTCTATCCTCATTTGGAAAATCATGTCTTGTAGATTGTTGACTTGGGATTGATGGCGATCCATCTCATCCCGGCGAATGTTCTCATTCCATTGGAGTTGAGCTTCCTTCTCCGCCAACTCCGCTTGAAGATCACGTTCGTGTTCTTCAACCATCTTCTTTTCCTTGCGCTTTTGCCTTAAAGTTTTCTCTAGCTCTTGATCAAGAGGTAAGAGATCTTCGGTGTTCCTAGACCTGCGCATGCACTCAAAGTAATATCAAATAACGAGAGCAAGCTCCCAAGCTTGACAACCGGCTACCGAATTCGGCCGAAACCAAATCCCCGGCAACGGCGCCAAAAACTTGTTCGCCCCTAAAGGTGCGTGCAAATAAGCTTTAAATTTATAAAACTAGAATCAAAGCAAGCGAACCCGCAGTGTACGGATCGGCGTAGTTAAGCAAGAATTCCAGAGTATCGAACACAGGGATTTGGGTGGAACAAACTCGGTTGCAAGTTATCAAGCAAGTAAATGTGAGAGCTTTGCAAATATTGGGAAAACAACAATCCTAAAGATCCAAGTATCCAGCTGTGGCAATCGATTCAAGATATACTAATGATGTAAAGACAGAGTTAAGATATGCAAAGGTATACTAATGTAAGGTAATCGTACGGTTGAGGTTCCGAAAACCTTATGTAACTCACCCAAAAGACTCTTCCTATACAGGTTGATGAGGCTCAATATAGAAAGGTTCTAAGGACAAGGATTAGCATCAAATACCCAAACCCATAATCGAAAGATCAAGACTAACTTATCCGATTGAGGTTGTTGAGGCTCACTGATAGCATGAATTATAGTCTATATTTTGGGGTTTGTTTGGACGTTTTATCTTTCATAATCTGCATGTTTGTATGTACATTATGTGATTTTACTACCATTTCATCTACCTTTGCGAGAATCGAGGTCTACACCTAGTTTCGTTGTAATTGCAGGTAATATGGTACGTATTGCATCAAAAAGGAGCAAAAGGAGTTAAGAGTCATTTGGAGCTACATTCAGGAAGCATAGCCATGGATTAAAGATTTACTTTGGACCAGTTTTGAGAGATTCTACACTCAGTTATGATCACCTCGGTTGCCCAGAGATTCATCTCGACCGAGGCGATCCAGAGACGCCGACTCGACCGAGGCGAACACCTAGGACGCGGCGAGAATATTTTATTCTTGGCTGAGATCTTTTAAAATTGGAAAGTGATCTTATATTTTTGGGCTGAGCTTCTAGAAGGAAGGAGATATGCAGAATCATATATTTTACCTATATTTATGGGATAATATCTTCTTAAGATTTATTATCTTTGGAGGGTTATTTTTCCTATAAAAAGGGTTGATTTTCTACAATTTGAGGAGGCTGCATACACCACAAACATCCGCTTACAGTTAGCACACCCGCTATCAGCGCAGCAGCCGCAGCCTACTCCAATTTGGGAGAGATTCGAAGAACCTTTTTGAAGGTTGAAGGAAGATTGAAGACTATAGCTTTATAGCTTTTTGGAGGGTTTTGTAAGATTGTCTTCAATT
This sequence comes from Fagopyrum esculentum, assembly GCA_033239045.1. Taxonomy (NCBI): domain Eukaryota; kingdom Viridiplantae; phylum Streptophyta; class Magnoliopsida; order Caryophyllales; family Polygonaceae; genus Fagopyrum; species Fagopyrum esculentum. The sequence continues at coordinate 149,240,424 of BSUD01000002.1, read as the reverse complement.
CTTTTCCTTGTTGTCTTGTCTTGTTGGATTATTATCCAAGGAACGATTTTGTGTGATATTTGATTCAGTTATTGAAGTGTTTTCATTAAATTCTTCTTTGTTCAAATATTCACCTTCTTCCCATATATTTAATACTTTCATTATGATGATGAGTGGCTAATTTCCTTGTGTGATTCTAGGGTGATTGGCTGAAGGTTGTGGGAAAAACAATGATAGAATGATCTTAATCACAGTAGGATCCTGAAAGTTCGAGTCTTTAACCTTAACCCTAAGCATCTCGTTCAGTCGATGAACATCTCGGCCGGGGTGGAAACTGGCTGACCGAGGTGGCTTATCCGATCCTTAACTGAGAGTTAATGTGTTAGAATTTGCCAAAACCTATTCTTATTATACCTTTCTGGTTCAAAGCAAGCTTAGGATGAGACTTACCCGGTAATTCCTTAGTTTGTATACCAACGATCATAAGTTTAGGTAATAAAGGCTTGTCCTTTATTGGGGTTTGAGTGTGCTTCCATCCCATCTTTGTGAGTTAGCCTGAGACTTACCCGGTAAAGGTTGATTCTATTCCCTTAGATGGTGTGTTAGTTTGAGGCAATAGTTCTTTATCTTAATTCCTTGAGACTTACCCGGTAATAGGAGTTACGGTTTGGGATTAGTGTGTAGTGAGACTTACCCGGTGATCTACTCCACTTTAGAAACACCTTCCCCATGCAAAAATCTCAGCTTTGTCCGCTTATCTATAGATCTTGAGTTGGAACCACAACTAGATGCTTTAATCCCTAGAATTGCATGTTTGCTTATTTGACATCTTATTCATCTTTGATTGTATACTTGCTCTTGTGGTTAGCATTAACACTAGCATACCGTATTGGACTTTGTTTCACTAAGTCCCTGTGATCGACCCCTGGAATTTTCTTGCTTTTACTACGATTGACCCGTACACCTTCTTCATTAACTTCTTTATGCTCCTCTTCCGGCTTAGCATAGGATAGGGTGCTTTCCTTGAGCTCCGTCACCTTCTTCATTAACTTCTCCAACCTAGATTCGAGAGAATCTTCAAGAGGTTGCTCATAAGTCTTTTTAGGGACATTAAGTTCATCCCACATTGCAAGTTCGTGTTGAATGGCCTCTTCTCTTTCCCATTCATTGTTGAACCAATAGAAGGAGTACTTCTCCTCCAAGTATTCATAATGATCTGCCCTAGCACTTTGTCTTGCTATCCAGGCTGGATCAAACATAGCCATCAGAAATCCTGAAAACTACAAAACTCATAGAAAGAGTAGTTAGTAGCAACAGGGGCAAGTGCCCCGAAAGCAAACCTTAACCGGCTCGGTCTAGACCAAGTCCCCGGCAACGGCGCCAAAAACTTGTTCGCTCCAAACGGTGTGTGCAAGCTTTAAATTTATAACCCTAGACTTAAGCTTAAAACAAGGATGCGAACCCGCAGTGTACGGGTCAATCGTAGTAAAAGCAAGAAAATTCCAGGGGTCGATCACAGGGACTTAGTGAAACAAAGTCCAATACGGTATGCTAGTGTTAATGCTAACCACAAGAGCAAGTATACAATCAAAGATGAATAAGATGTCAAATAAGCAAACATGCAATTCTAGGGATTAAAGCATCTAGTTGTGGTTCCAACTCAAGATCTATAGATAAGCGGACAAAGCTGAGATTTTTGCATGGGGAAGGTGTTTCTAAAGTGGAGTAGATCACCGGGTAAGTCTCACTACACACTAATCCCAAACCGTAACTCCTATTACCGGGTAAGTCTCAAGGAATTAAGATAAAGAACTATTGCCG
>BSUD01000002.1:149207104-149233155 GCA_033239045.1 Fagopyrum esculentum | reverse complement strand
CAGTGCATCAAAGGAGCATACTAGCGATCCGGAAAATCTACCGTGGACCACAATCGATTCAAAAGCGGATAACTCTCAACACCACGACAACAAGCACTATCGATCGATCTTCTTTAATGGAAGTCGGATGGTCTTCAATGGCCATAAACATGTGACTACAACATTGAATAATGAAGCAAGTACAAAGATGGAAGGACATTTGATGTGTATATAATTTAAATAAACGGCATATCCAGCATTTGAGTAGAAAGGGGGGTTGCAAGCGAGGTCGATTGTCTAAAAGCTTTGAATCAAAAGTCAATAAGGGAAGCAACTCAAACAGCGACGGCTAAAGCAAGTCATGTTAGTAGCGGTCATAAGCAAAGGGGGGTCTTCGATTTGCAAGAGGCTCAGAAGAAGAACAACAAAAAACAAATACCAAATCTAATAGATCGAGCATGAAGTGAAGACCTGCAATAAGATTAAAACAAATAATTTCCATAACTACAAATGAAGTTGGTCTTCAATTGATCTCAAATGGAGTTGGCCACTACACCAAATTTTAGAACGGAAGAACTCAAGCACGAAATCAAAATATATGACAATTAAGTGACAATGATTTGAGTACTGCGTCGGATGGAATTCGCAAGTCGAGGGTCATATTATCAACAAGAAGTTCCAAGTGAGTTCGATCGTTACCCGAGAAATGGTAGTCCGAGGTTGAAATGGTTGTCAAACTTTAATCTAAAGCGCATCCAATTCCATGTGAAAGTCCTATCTTTCAAATTCAAATGGCTTCTCTTAGCATTCCGGAGCCAGAAACTAGTCGATCTAAACGCTATATAAAGACCACAAACGGGAGAGTGGAAACATTATATATTGTTATCTCCTCCAGTTGCACAAAGAAATGAATATATATATCATTCACACCGAGAGATGTCATTTTCGTAGCAAGAATGGATTTGTTGATCGCCTCGTCCGTTCTCGATGTCGCACATATACTAGACCTCAAAGGATACAATGCATCCGAGCAAATAGGAACTCTCTCATCAACATATGGAGATGCACCGGAGTGGCTTCTTAGATTGGTTGTTGTGGATGACTCATAAAGAAAAAAGGGAAGAAAAGAATGGATATTTTAACTCAAGTTTTCTTGATTCAAACGTGGAGAATAAATAAGATGAAGAAGGATAAAGAAAATGAGGAAAAACCTTAGAGATAGACTTGCAATATAACGTTGCATTTGAATTGAAATGAATTAGGTGTACATTCAAGAAAACCTTTTAAAACTCATCATTACTCAATCCTTATATATGTATACAAGCCAGAGAAGCCAGATATGCTAAGGGGTGACATTTACTAAAAGCTCAGACATAATAAGTAGTTTTCATCGGTTCGTGTTTGATGGATTCATTTATCTAGCATAACTAGTAGTAGATTGAGCAGGATATACACGCACAAATTATAGTTGACTAAATCAAAATCTACCCTACATGAAGTTTATAGCTGGGTCAAAGTGGATTGGTTTAGGCGTTGTAACACCAAATGTTAATCGGTGATCGGTACAAAGGAAAATGCATATCGAGTTCGGTCGCGCCCAAATTCAAAAGACACTTAAATTTTGCGAACTACGTGCAGTTTGATCCCCGCAAAGAGGGGTACGTAGGAGACTTGACCCAAATATCAATAAAGTTCAATCGTCAAATGTCAAAAGTGTTGCGGATTGTGATATAGAACTACGTCCGATTTGATCCCTACAAAAGGGTACGTAGGAAACTTGACTACATAAATTGTCAAGTTCAATTGCAAATACCAAGTTAATAATTTTCTAAGAAGAGGATGAAATACGCCGTACTAAACGGATATGTAGGAAACTCGATACAACGCAAGACTCTCATTGAGTTCGGTCACACCCAAAATTTCATGATTTGTTAAAGTTGAGAACTACATTTGACTTGATTCCGTTGAAACGGGTACGTAGGAAACTTGCCGAGTTCAGTCATACCCTAAACAAAAAAGGAAAGTAGAATATGCGATATATACTTAACTTAAAATTTCTCATACACAAATGATAGTCGGATAATTTGGAAAACCCTTCATAGAAGGTGGGTGCGAGTGATTCCGGTGATGCGTTAAAAGGGAGAAACGCAAGTGATAACTGGTGCGGATTATAGACAACCCTTCATAAAAGGTGTGTTTGGATCCGACCTATGATACATGGAAATCAAAGTCCGCAAAGGTATCTCTCCAAACTACGTAAGACTTGATCCTTCTTAGAGAAGGTACGTAAGCAACCTTTCGGGTGCAACACAAATACTCAAGAAAAAGTGAAGAGGTCATCAAGAGTGTATCGATATTTTTTTTAGAATCGTGAGAATACACGAATAAGGGTCGAACTTTAATAAACATATTTCAAATGAAATGTGTTACGCAGTTTTATTTTCTTGTAATATGTTTGCCTAACATTTATTATGTATACGGGGAGGTGCGCTGAACCACTCCAGCTGGATAAAGGACCGAAGGCGAGAGTCGCAGACTTCTCGTGCCACAAGTGTAAATGATTAACGTGAACGGTGTTAGAAAGATAATAAAAGGGATTTATGTGATAACATGATTTGTGTTTATTCTTGTTTTATATGTGGTTGTGCTTAAGTGTGCTCCTTTATATTATAGTTAGCTAATGATTTATTTGTATTGTTAGATGTCTTGCAGGATAGGGCAGCTGCCGAGTGAGCCGGAGGATATGGTCAGCCGGGGTTCCCTACGTGATAGGACGGGTATGTGTTTACGTGTTTTCTTTTCGTAGTTGACATTAGTAGTATTGTGGATTATGATTATGTTTTGTTACTCGGCTGAAAGTATGTTGATTTATTGACATTGCTTCTATTATAATTCGGTTTTTGACGTTTTAACATTTGTGCCTTATTGTAAGATCCGGTAATATTGTTGTCGAGCAAAGGTCGGGACTCATTATGCGGTCCTAACCCGGAGTACCGGAGTGGGAGCATCGGAATTTGGACGAGTCTAGTTCCACAGTAGACAAAGTTCTCGACCTTCGGCCCCGCTTTCCGAGGGTGACCGACACTGCTTCAAATGTAGGGAGCGTGAACATATCAAGTCAGCTTGTCAAATGCTGTTGGTGACTTGTTTCACTTGCCGCAAGACGGGACATCGAGCTATCTATTGCCGCTGGGGCAACGCTCCACCACAGTAGGTGTCATATCCTATGGGAGTATAGAGTGGTGAACAGGGGCCACCTCAGTATCCGACTCAAGGGCAATAGTGGCAAAGAGCCCCTGGGCATACTACTCCACCGGGTTCCGCCCAAGGATCAGGTCGGGACAGAGGTCGAGGTGGAGGTACTTCCGACGTTAGGGGTTCTCACGCACGAGTGTTCGAGATGAGGAACACGGAGGATCCAGCTGCACCAGCGACTACAAGTACCATTCAAGGTAATGGTTTGCTTATTAGAGTTTTATTTGATAGGCTGCTAGACACTCGTTTATATCTTATGCTTATGTAGAGAGGTTGTCCCTAGAGACAGTAGAGAGAGCACCTTTTATTATAGGATTACCTGATGGGGGTAAGGTTCGTAGGAATTGGGAGATCCACGATTGCGCTACACGTTTAGGAAATCGTGAGTGGTCAGTAGACTTCTTCGTCATGTACATAGTGCATGAGGAAGTCATTCTTGGGATGGGTTGGATGGACCGGCATGGTGTGGTTTTGTACATAGGTAGAAGGACTGTGACGGTCACTACCGAGGTTGGGAATGTTGAGATTATCCGAGGATGGGACCTCAGAAAGACCGGCACAGTTATCAGTGCCGTCGGGGCGGCGAGGTTGATCGGGCAAGGTTGTGATGCCTTCTGGTGCTACGCCATGAAGGAAGGTCATGGTCCGATTCTTGAGGAGATTCCAGTGGTAAGTGAGTTCACCGATGTATTTGATGAGCCATCGGGTTTACCACCACAGAGAGATGTGGACTTCAACATTGAGCTGGAGCCGGGTACGAGACTGTTCTCAAAGGCACCTTACCGTATGACGCCTATAAAGATGTTAGAGATGAAGAAGCAACTCAAGGAGTTAGCTGAGAATGGCTTCATACACCCTAGTGTTTCACCTTGGGGAGCACCAGTCTTGTTTGTGAGGTAGAAGGACGGGTCGATGAGGTTGTGCATCGACTACCGATAGCTGAACAAGGTAACGATCAAGAACAAGTATCCATTGACTCGTATCGATGACTTGTTAGACCAGCTGCATGGAGCCATTGTGTTCTCCCGGATCGACTTGAAGTCAGGGTATCACCAATTGAGGGTGAGAGATGAGGATGTGCCTAAGACGGCATTTCGGACCAGGTACGGCCACTACGAGTTTGTAGTGATGCCATTCAGGCTGACAAATGCACCTACCGTGTTCATGAAGCTAATGAACGGTATCTTCATCGACTTCCTAGACCAGTTTGTGATAGACTATAATGAGGACATCCTAGTGTACTCTAGGAGTAGAGAGAAGCATGTGGGACATTTGAGGATGGTGCTTGGAATCCTACATGATAGAGAGTTATAGCTAAACTCTCTAAGTGTGAGTTTTGGATGCCCAATGCAGCATTTCTGGGTCATATAGTTACCACCGAGGGAATCAAGGTTGATCCGGCAAAGATTGAGTTTGTAGCTTCTTGGCCGCCTCTGAGGAATGTTAAGGAGGTACGTAGTTTCTTAGGCTTAGCGGGGTATTACCGTCGATTTGTGGAGGGGTTCTCAGTGATCGCCTAACCGCTCACCTGCATTTTGAGGAAGACCACCCGGTTTGTGTGGTTTGAGCCATGCCAATAGTTTTGTTGTAGAGGAGGTTGACCCTTGCCCCTATCCTAACTCAACTTCAGGGCATTGAGGATTTCGTGGTATACATTGATGCATCCAATCTGGGCTTGGGATGCGTGTTGATGCAGCAAGGTAGAGTCATTGTATACATGTCTAGACAATTGAAGTATGAGGAGAATTATCCGACTCATGGCCTCGAGCTAGCTGCAATAGTACATGAATGTCAGATCTTCACGGACCATAAGAGCCTGAAGTACATATTCACTCAGCGGGAGTTGTATAGCCGCTAGAGGAGGTGGTTGGAGCAGATTAAGGACTTCGACTTGGAGATACTATATCATCTGAGGAAGGCGAATATGGTCGCCGACGCCCTTATCCAGAAGACGCCTCGGGAGAAAGCGATAGCTCGACTAACGGCTCAGCCTCAGTTGTAGAGATATCTAGCTTGGCTAGAGATGGATATCCTGTTTCTAGATTCGGACGACCACTTGTCCACCCTGGAGCTGTTACTTGATATGTTGGGATAGATCCGACAGAAACAGGAGAGTTGTCCAACACTAATGAGGATCCGAGACCGGATGTCCCGATGAGAGGCACCGTAGTTTACGGTAGGTGCTGACGGAGTGATCAGACGTCATGAGCGTGTTTGTGTACCAGCGGATAGAGAGTTGAGACAGAGGATCTTAGAGGAGGCTCATACTACACCTTACTCAGTGCACCCGGTTGATTGTAAGATTTACCACGATGTGAGACGTTCTTTCTAGTGGGGCGTGTTGAAGCCCGATGTGGCTAGATACATAGCTCAGTGTGCGACCTGTCAAAAGGTCAAGATTGAGCATAGCAGGTCTGGAGGAGAGCTCCACCCACTGCCAGTTCCGTAGTGAAAGTATGAGGACATCTCCATGGATTTTGTCACCGGCTTGAGGCCGAGCTGGAGTTTTGACACCATCAAGGTGATAGTAAATCGATTGACGAAGACCGCACGTTTTGTTCCTATTAAGTAAATGTGGTCGGTGAGCCGGTTGGCAGAGGAGTTCAATATACAGGTAGTGAGAGTCCATGGGGTACCGCAGACCATCGTCTCAGACATGGATGAACAACTTACCTCAAGATTCTGGCAGCAGGTGCATGCTGCCTTACGTACGAGTCTACACTTCACGATAGCGTATCACCCGTAGATAGACGGTCAGTTTGAGAGGACTATCTAACTTTAGAGGATATTTTGAAAGCATGCGTGTTAAATTGGGGACAGGTGTGGCCAAATCACCTTCCTCAGGTTGAGTTTTCGTATAACAACAATTGTCACGCGTCGATTGGGATGGCTCCATATAAGGCGTTGTATGGGCGGAAATGTCGTACACCTCTATGTTGGGAGGAGCCGTGTAGCGTTAGCAGAGTCGCTCTTGAGCATATACAGGATGATATGGATTAAATAGCCTTGATACGGGAGCATATGCTGACAGCGGAGAGTCGCAATAAGTCTTATGCGGACAAGCAACGCAAAACCTCTAGAGTTTAGAGTAGAAACTCAGGTTTCGGCATCCAAGGAAAATTGAGTCCCGGTATGTAGGACCGTTCGAAATCTTAGAGCGAGTCGAGGTTGCATAACAACTAGCCTTACCACCGAGACTGGAGGGTGTTCACCCGGTCCTTCACGTGTCTCAACTGAGGGAGTAACTATGGACCTGAGACACATCATTAGTTACGAGGACTTGGTGGTCGAGCCAGACCACACCTTTGTAGACCATCCGGTAGCTGTCTTGCAAAGGAGTACAAGACACTTACGATTCAAGGACATTGATAACACGATTTATAACATAGTTTTAGGTGTACATTTAGATAGAATTCTCGCTCAATCATGCATGATCTAGCATTAGTCCAAGACGTTTTGCACTCAAAACATGTATTTTGTCGAGATAGACGTCTACACGGACTTGTGTGCGTTTTGTAGGTATTTCGGGAAGTTTAGAGCTAAAACGATGCGTTTAAGGATCGTTCATTTAGATGACACGTCCTCGGACTCATTAGGACACAAGTCAAGGGCTAAGGAAGACTCATGGAACCTTGCCAACACTAGCCATGCACCAAACCACAACTTGATGATCCAAGGCGAAGTTTCTGCATAGAATCACGGTTCTCTGAAGAACCACGGCCGTGGAAATGACCGTGGATTTTGCCAGATTCTCGTGACAGCTGTGCCACGACTCTCATGGCCAGCTCATGAAAGATTTGTTATAAAAGTGGTCCTTCATGGGTTGTTTGAGGCAGCTGGGGTAGTTTGGGAGCAGCTCATCCATTATCCATTTCTCTCTAACAAATATATTCTCCAAAGAAGAAGAATTTTTCTAGGAAGGAAAGTGCCAAAGAGAAAAAGAAAGGTTCCATTGAAGAGGAGAGAAGAACACACACCATAGCTTCTTGTATTTCGGATTCTATTTCTAGAGATTTGTGAACCCTTGAACCTTCTTTTGGAAGGGTTGTAAGTTGTTCTAATTCCATTTTCAGATTGATTTGTTTTTGAAGTTCACTTGTTCATCTCTTTTCTTTCATTATCTTGCAATGGATGTTATGATTTTATGTTTGTTTGCCTTGATTTCCATTATGAATGTTGTAGGCTAAATTGATGTGGTTCTAGGGTAAGGAAAGGATGGTTATGGCCAGAACTATGATAGGACAGACTTAGATTTACCTCGGATGACTTTTGCTTATGAACGTAGTAGCTGTTAGAAATCACGGGTAGTTCTTGAAGAACCACGGCCGTGGTTTCGGAAGAACAAACCGTGATTTTCCCTGGTTCGAAGGATTTTTGCCTTAGACCTATAAAATGTTGAAACCCTAAGTGTTTGTTGAGTTTAACCTACCCTAGGGTGACTTAGTGTAGTGACTAAGTGTTAGGAGAGACTTACCCGGTAATCCTTGCCCTTAGAATCTAAAATAGCAAACCTTAGGTAGTGGTGAGCCTAATAAGCTGCCATTGGATTAGATGTGCTAGGATAGTTGCTTAGGACTTCCCTTTTCCGAGACTTACCCGGTAAGGATAGGTTAGATCCCTAATTTACAATCCGGTTTGTGTAGAATTCCTATCCTTAGGATCTTAGAGACCTAACCGGTAATGAGACCTTAGGTGTGGACTAGTTGGACCATGAGATCTACCCGGTAATTGGTCCCAATTTAGAAACACTTAATCCCAACGTATCGTAGTGAAATCCAAAGAATGAATAGATAACTTGAGTTCTATGCCATAACCGGAATTTCCGACCCCTAGAATCCGTCTTTTCTTTCCTTGATCATTATCTCGTTTGGTTGTCCAATTGTGCTTATTTTTAGTTAGTTTGATTGTTTACTTTGCATGAATTGTGATCTTCGATTGATCACCAAAAACAAACCCGAAAACAAATTGAGGTTTTCGTTTCTTTGCTTCCCTCTTTTCTAATCTTAGACCTTCACTAAACTTAATCACAAAACCGAATCGATTTCACCTTAGTCTTTGTGTTCGACCTCGGAGTACTATCCACACTACAAACGTCCCGTACACTGCGGGTGCGCTAGAAGTTAGGATAATTATAACGAGTATAAATTTAAGGCTTATTGCGTGCACACTTTTTAGCGTAACAAGTTTTTGGCGCCGTTGTCGGGGACTAGGTCTAGATTGAGTCTATTTTGTGATTGTTTCTAGTGTAGATCTTTCTTGTTGCTTTTGATCTCTCTTTGGTTGGTGTCTTTGCTTTTCAGGACATCTATTACTCTTTAGGTGTATGCGAAGATCTCGTGGCAAGGATTTAGCTCCATTCGATCCCGAACCAGAGAAAACCCTTCGATCTAGATCCAAGAACATCCGAAAGGAGAAAGAGATGGCCGGTAGAAATCTTCAAGCTGAGTTAGATGAAGCCTTAGAGCAAATAAGGATAAGAGATGAGCTCTTGGAGGAAGAAAGGAGACTTGCCAATGAGAGGCAAGAGGAGACAAGGAGAGAGATTGAGGAGATTAGGCAAGCCCTTGTTCAAGGAGAGCTTAATCGCCGACAACCTCCACCTCCTCCACCACAACCGCAGCCGGCGGCTAATGTTAGGGTTGTTCCCATTGCTATTGAGGAGCCACAAACCCTAGGAAGACGTATGGATCCGGCACAAAGAGCACACCGACCGGGTGTGAATCTAGGAGATCCCGCAACCCACAACTATGAGCTCCGCCCTCAAGTTCTTCAAATGATCCGGCATAATCAATTTGGAGGGATGGAAGGAGAGTCTCCCCACCAACATTTGATGAACTATGAGATTTTGATGGAGACTCTTAGACCGCCAAGATTGGAGAGCAACAACCATAAGCTTAGGGCTTTTTCCTTCTCTCTTAAGGATAAGGCCTTGGCTTGGTACCAATCTATTCCACAAGGGCGAGTTGGCACTTGGGAGGAGATGACAACCGAGTTCTTGACCAAGTTCTTCCCACCTTCCAAGACCACCGAGTTAAGAGGGAAGATCAATGCCTTCGTAATGAGGGATAGAGAAAGTTTGTTCAAGTCTTGGGAGAGATTCAAAGACCTTCTCCTAGATTGTCCGCACCATGGCATACCAAAGATTGAGCTATTAGAGATCTATTTCAAAGGGCTTGATGAAGATAGCCAATTCAAGCTTCAATCTCTTTCCGGTGGGACATTCATGGAGAAACATGTAGATGATGCTTGGGAGTTTGTGGAGAAGCAAGCTTTAGTGATTGAAAAGTACTCTCATAGGAAGAGCGAAGGAAGAAAGGCGGGAGCATATGAGGCGAGCGAAGTCATCATGAGCAATTTCAAGCTTGACGCTATCAACAACGAGTTGAAATCTTTGAGAGAGTTGTGTACTACCACCTTGAAGAGCCAAGCAACTCCTCAAGTGCTTCCACAAGCTAACTTGTCTTCCAAGGAGGAGGATATGAATTATATGGGAAGGGGCAACTTCAACTATTACCAAGGCCCAAGAAATTTCAACAACAACCGGCAATTCAACAATTACCGGCCCAACCACAACCATCCCGGATTTTCTTACTCTAATCCGGATGGAGCCTTGAACCCTCCCGCCTCCACAAGCACAACTCCACCACAAAGAGCTTCACAAGAACCTCCACCCGGTTTTTCTCAACCTTCAAAGGATAGGACCGAAGTCATGTTTGAGCAATTGCTAGGAAGGTTGAGTGGACTCGAGAGCACCGTGACTTCAATTTCTAAGGCTCAAAAGGTCTTGGAAGCACAAGTCTTTCAAAAGGCGAGTGAAGCACATAGAGATCCGGGAAAGCTTCCCGGAAGAACCGAAGACAACCCAAGGGGCCAAGTGTTGGCTATCACAACAAGGAGTGGGTTGAGTATGAAGGATCCTTTGCCCAAGGACCAAGCTAAGGGAAAGCAAGTAGTGGTAGAAGAGGGAAGAAAGCAAGAAGATGGAGGCAAGAGCAAGGATGTAGAGCCAACCTATGTGGCACCGCCTCCATACAAGCCACCACTACCATTCCCACAATCAAGAGCGAGGGCTCGTTTAGACAATCATTTTGGTAAGTTCCTTGAACTAATGTCCAAGTTACATATTAACATTCCGTTCATGGATGCCATCTTAGGAATGCCGGCGTATGGCAAGTTTTTGAAAGAAATACTCTCCAACAAAAGGAAGTTGGAGGAGTATGGGGAGATAAGGATGACCAAGAGATCCTCGGAGTTGATCCAAACGATGAAGGAGGAAATGCCTCCCAAGCTAAGAGATCCGGGCTCTTTTTGCGTTCCAATTGGAGTAGGAGACGTGAAGTACGAAGCCCTTTGTGATCTTGGGGCGAGTGTAAGCATCATAACGCTTGCACTTAGCAACAAGGTCGGGCTAGGAGAGCCAAAGCCGGTCAAGATGACCCTCTATATGGCAGACCGCTCTATCACTCATCCGGTTGGGATTCTAGAGGACATTCCGGTGCAGCTAGGAGGATTCTACGTGCCTATTGATTTTGTAGTATTGGACATTCCGGCGGATTATCCGGTTCCTATCATCTTAGGAAGATCTTTCCTAGCCACTTCCGGATGCTTAGTGGATTGCAAGAACGGAACTCTCTCCTTCAACATCGGGGAAGAGAACATCAAGTTCAAGCTGTCCACAATGATGAAAGGGCCAACCCTTGATGAAGACATCTTCAACATAGTCGAGCAAAAAGAATCTAGAGAAGTTGTGAGCTCGATCTTGATCAAGGATCCTTTGGAAAAGGTTCTTACCTTAAGCATGATGGAAGAAGATGATGAGGAGGCTTGCAATGAAGAAATCAAAGCCTTGGATGCATTGGAAGAGGAGCCAAGAGTTGGATTTGAAAGCCACGAAGAGGTGTTGAACAGCTGCAAGTTCCACGGTCGAGATTTACAAACCACGGCCGTCAAACTTTCTGGACAACTCCGAGAAGCAAACTTGGCAAAAACCACGGTCGTGGAAAATGAGCAACCCGTGTTTCCAACCGTGGTTTTCCCTGAATCAGCTCTTGATGATGATCAAACTTCTAGGAGCCATGGGGAGTCTTCCTTTGCTTTGGATTCATCTCATCCAACCTTATTTGGATCGTCTTCAACCGATAAAGGTCCTCCCTCACTTGAACTTAAACCCCTTCCCTCTCATCTAAAGTATGCATTTCTTGGTGATAATTCTACATATCCTGTGATTGTTAATGCATGCTTGAGTGATGATGAACTTGCTAAATTGCTGCATGAACTAAGATTGCATAGGAAAGCCATTGGTTATACTATCGATGATTTGGTTGGCATTAAGCCATCTTTGTGCATGCATAAGATAATGATGGAAGATAACCACAAACCCTCTATTGAACATCAAAGGAGATTGAATCCTATAATAAAAGAGGTGGTCAAAAAGGAAATCATTAAGTTACTAGATGCGGGAATTATCTACCCTATCTCGGATAGTAAGTGGGTTAGCCCCGTTCATGTAGTGCCTAAGAAGGGTGGAATGACGGTAGTAACTAATGAGAACAATGAACTAATACCGACTAGGACGGTTACGGGGTGGAGGATGTGCATTGATTATAGGAAATTGAACATGGCCTCTAGGAAAGATCACTTCCCCCTCCCCTTCATTGACCAAATGCTAGAAAGGTTAGCTCAACACTCTCACTTTTGCTATCTAGATGGATATAGTGGATTCTTCCAAATCCCTATCCACCCCGATGACCAAGAGAAAACAACTTTTACATGTCCATGGGGTACCTTTGCATATAGGAGAATGCCATTTGGGTTGTGTAATGCAACCGCCACCTTCCAAAGGTGTATGATGGCTCTTTTCGGAATACATAGAAAATATCATGGAAGTGTTCATGGATGATTTCTCTGTTTATGGTTCTTCTTTCGATGATTGCTTGGCTAACTTGTCATTAGTGTTGCAAAGATGTGAGGAGACAAATCTTGTCTTAAATTGGGAAAAATGCCACTTCATGGTAAGTGAAGGGATTGTGTTAGGACACTTGGTATTTAATCGTGGCATCGAGGTTGATAGGGCTAAGATTGAAACGATAGAGAAGTTGCCACCACCTACCTCGGTGAAGGGGGTCAGGAGTTTCTTAGGACATGCCGGTTTCTACCGGAGGTTTATTCAAGACTTCTCAAAAATTTCTAAGCCTCTCACTAACCTATTAATGAAAGATGTTGATTTTGTCTTTTCCAAGGATTGTCTTGAAGCTTTTTGTAGGTTGAAGAACGCCTTGATCTCCGCACCCGTCATGCAACCTCCGGATTGGAGTCTACCATTTGAGATCATGTGCGATGCAAGTGATGTGGCCGTTGGGGCTGTTTTAGGGCAAAGGAAAGAAGGACGCTGATAGCATGAATTATAGTCTATATTTTGGGGTTTGTTTGGACGTTTTATCTTTCATAATCTGCATGTTTGTATGTGCATTATGCGATTTTACTACCATTTCACCTACCTTTGCGAGGATCGAGGTCTACACCTAGTTTTGTTGTAATTGCAGGTAATTTGGTACGTTTTGCATCAAAAAGGAGCAAAAGGAGTCATGAGTCATTTGGAGCTACATCCAGGGAGCATAGCCATGGATTAAAGATTTACTTTGGAGCAGATTCAAGAGATTTCACATTCTGTCGTGACTCACCTCGGTTGACCAGAGATTCATCTCGACCGAGGCGATCCAGAGACGCCGACTCGACCGAGGCGAACACCTAGGACGCGGCGAGAATATTTTATTCTTGGATGAGATCTTTTTAAATTTGGAAAGTGATCTTATATTTTTGGGCTTGGCTCCTGGAAGGAAGGAGATATGCAGAATCATATATTTTACCTATATTTATGGGAAAATATCTTTTTAAGATTTATTATCTTTGGAGAGTTATTTTCCTATAAAAAGGGTTGGATTTCCACAATTCCAACGGCTTGCTTACGAGAAGATCCCGCATACGCAGCAGCAGCAGCATACTCCAGTTGGGAGTTTTGAAGAACCTTTTTGAAGGTTGAAGGAAGATTGAAGTCCATAGCTTTTATAGCTTTATTGGAGGGTTTTGTAAGATTGTCTTTAATTCCCTCATTGGTTGTCTAGTCTTTTTGGATTGTTATCCAAGGAACGCTTTTGTTGTGATATTTGATCCAGTTATTGAAGTCTTTTCCTTAAATTCTTCTTTGTTCAAATATTCACCTTCTTCCCATATATTTAATACTTTCATAATGATGATGAGTGGCTAATTTCCTTGTGTGATTCTAGGGTGATTGACAGAAGGTTGTGGGAAAAACAATGATAGAATAATCTTAGATTCCAGTAGGATCCTGAAAGTTCGAGTCTTTAACCTTAACCCTAAGCATCTCGTTCGGTTGATGAACATCTCGGCCGGGGTGGAATTCTTCTGACCGAGGTGACTTATCCGAACCTAAACAGAAAGTTAAGTGTTAGAGTTTGCTAAATCCTATTCTTATTACACCTTCCTGGTTCAATGCAAGCTTAGGATGAGACTTACCCGGTAATTCCTTAGTTTGTGTATTAACGATCATAAGTGTAGGTAATAAAGGTTTATCCTTTATTGGGGTTTGAGTGTGCTTCCATCCCATCTTTGTGAGTTAGCCTGAGACTTACCCGGTAAAGGTTGATTCCATTCCCTTAGATGGCATGTTAGTTTGAGATTATAGTTCTTTATCTTGATTCCTTGAGACTTACCCGGTAATAGGAGTTACGGTTTAGGATTAGTGTGTAGTGAGACTTACCCGGTGATCTACTCCACTTTAGTAACACCTTCCCCACGCAAAAATCTCAGCTTTGTCCGCTTATCTATAGATCTTGAGTTGGAACCACAACAGATGCTTTAATCCCTAGAATTGCATGTTTGCTTTATTGACTTCTTATTCATCTTTGATTGTGTTAATTGCTCTTGTGGTTAGTATTGACATAAGCATACCGTATTGACTTTGTTTCATCGAGTCCCTGTGATCGACCCCTGGAATTTTCTTGCTTTTACTACGATTGACCCGTACACTGCGGGTTCGCATCCTTGTTTTAAGCTTAAGTCTAGGGTTATAAATTTAAAGCTTGCACACACCGTTTGGAGCGAACAGACGCACTCATGCTATTTACTATGCTAGCAAGACGCTAGATGATGCCCAACTAAATTATGCTACCACTGAGAAGGAACTGTTGGCGGTGGTGTATGCATTCGAAAAGTTCCGCTCATACCTTGTTGGAGCGAAGGTCATAGTTTATACGGATCATGCGGCGATCCGTTATCTACTTACAAAGAAGGATGCCAAACCAAGGTTGATTCGGTGGATCCTTCTTCTTCAAGAGTTTGATTTGGAGATACGGGACAAGAAGGGATCCGAAAACTCCGTGGCGGATCACCTTAGTAGACCCCACCATTGGAGCTTGGGAAAGACAACATCCCGATAGATAACTCATTCCGGGATGAACAATTGCAAATGGTGGAGGAATGCTTGTTCCAAGTGGCTAGAGGAAATGAGCCATGGTACGCCGACATCGTGAACTACTTAGTGTGTGAGGAAGTGCCTCCCGGATTAACATATGCACAAAGGAAGAAGTTCTTTAACGATGTGAGGCATTACTATTGGAGCGAGCCACTTCTATTCAAGAGAGGCCCGGATGGGGTGCTTAGGAGATGCATACCGGAAGATGAAGTGGAGAGTGTGATCCGGCATTGTCACTCCTTACCATGTGGAGGCCATGCTAGCTCACACAAAACGTGTGCAAAGGTATTGCAATCCGGTTTTTATTGGCCTAACTTGTTTAGAGATGTGCAAGGTTTTGTAGCGGCATGTGATGCTTGCCAAAGGACGGGCAACATCTCAAGGAGGAATGAAATGCCCTTGAACAACATCCAAGAAGTTGAAATTTTTGATGTGTGGGGTGTAGACTTCATGGGACCATTCCCTTCTTCATGTGGCAATCTCTACATCCTATTGGCGGTGGACTATGTGTCAAGATGGGTGGAGGCAATCGCCTCTCCTACAAATGATGCCAAGGTGGTGGTGCGGTTCTTCAACCGGGTGATCTTCCCTAGGTTTGGAACACCAAGGGTAATCATTAGTGATGGAGGGAAGCACTTCACAAATAGGAACTTTGGGGCACTTTTGGCCAAGTATGGGGTGACTCATAAGGTGACAACACCCTACCATCCCCAAACTAGTGGCCAAGTGGAGATCTCCAACTGAGAGATCAAGGCCATCCTCGAGAAGACGGTGTCTAGGACAAGGAAGGATTGGGCTATGAAGCTCAATGACGCACTGTGGGCATATAGAACCGCCTTCAAGACACCAATTGGGACCACTCCCTACAAGTTAGTCTATGGCAAGTCTTGCCATCTTCCGGTGGAAATGGAGCATAAAGCTTATTGGGCCATTAAGTGGCTAAATTTTGACCTCAAGGAGGCGGGAGAGAAGAGGTTGCTTGATATAAACGCCCTTGAGGAGCTCCGGTTGGAAGCCTATGAGAATGCCCGGATCTACAAGGAGAGAACCAAAAGGTGGCATGACAAGAGGATCATTCCAAAGGAGTTGAGTGAAGGAGATCTTGTCCTTCTCTTCAACTCAAGGCTAAGGCTCTTTCCCGGAAAGCTCAAATCAAGATGGACCGGGCCATATGTGGTGAAGAAGATCTTTCCCCATGGAGCTATTGAAATAGGAGGAGAGCATTGTGGAAATTTCAAAGTGAATGGGCATCGTTTGAAGAAGTATATTTCGGGAGCCCCGGTAGACATGATTGCCCCGCTTCACCTCGAATAGACGCTCCCGAGTTTGGTCAAGCTAATGACCTTAAAGAAGCGCTTGGTGGGAGGCAACCCATTGGTAACATTTTTCCTTTTTTTTTCTTTTTGCTTAGATTTTTCTGTTTTTGTGTGCTTTGTGTGTGTTTTGTCTACTTTCGTGTGTGTGCTAGAGCACTAGTGGCATTGGAAGCCTTTCTTGGCAATGAAAATGATGATGATGAAACCCTCACCAATTATGGGTGAAGCGGACGCGGAACTTGGACGGCTAGCGGTGCCTAGCGCGGGTTCCGAAGCTTTGAAGGATGCTTAGAGCTCTCTACCATGGTTGATAGGATCATCCAACATCAATTCACTTGAACAATCCCGAATACCATAGCAAACAATTTTACATTGTGAGAACCTTCTTTCAATCTCTCTACTTCATTTACACATTGGGGACAATGTGTTTCTAAGTATGGGGTGGGGTTCGCATGATCCTTTGCATGATGAGCATCTAGGATAGGTTAATATTTGCACATGTCTTGCATTGTACATACTTAAACCGAAAAATCCCATAAAAATCAGAAAATTTAAAAATTTTTATGCTTTTTAGGCTTGGATATGATCCTAATGATGAAACTTGTCTTGTGATTGGCTATGGATGGCCTTATGTGTTGAATTGATAAATGCATATGTGGACTTGAATTACTTCTCTTAAATTCTATGAATGACTTGTGATCATGATGATTGCCTAGAATGGATTGAGTATTGAAAGTCGAAATTACATGATAGTTCTTGCATACCATCTAGGAATGAATGAGGCATTTCATCTTTCTCTACTTCTCATCTTGATCATGATTGCTTGAACACCTCAATGGATATAAATTCGACCTCCTTTAAACCCATCCGGGAATAGGAGCATGCTAGTGTGTTGAAATGTGTGAAAAGCAAATGCGGGGTGAAGATGTAATGAAAAGAATGTCGTGAATGAAATGCTGAAGTTATTATGGAAGTGTAGCCAAAATATAGGTTTGGGGGCGTTGGTTTAAATGACAAGTAACTCGGTACACTTCACATAATCGGGTGTTGGTGCCTTGCCAAAGTCAAATGAACCAATAGCCCTAACGAGCTTTGGTATGTGTGTCCGGTGTGGATGCACCTCGAAAAAGAGAAAAAACCCGAGGATGGCTAATCACCGAGGTTTCGGCTATTGTACACCAATGCCATTGTCTCAAAAACGAGTTAAAGAAAAAGAAAAGAAAGCAAGATAGGGAAAAATATACACTTGGGGGAAGTTGATCGAGGACAAGGATGTGGAGTTAGTTCCATTCCCGGATTAGCATCACATAACCTAGAGAATCCCCCGCCCGATTGCAACGTTTCTTGGCCTTTTATGTCACAAGACCTTATGACCTACTTGAATGTTTGTAAGACTTAGTAATCTAGATTGGATATACTCTTGATCTTCTTGACCTCTTCATCCTCACATCTCATGCATGCTTTTGAGTTAAGTACAATTGTCTTTCCATGCCCTTGTCGTTTGATACATAATTGCTTATCAAATTGCCATTGATCATGACTATGAAGGTGATCCAATAGTAGAAGCACAAAACCCAAAAAGATTTTGCCATTTTTCTGCATACATAAATCATGTCATCTCTTAGTCTATAGTTGGGAATTTGCTCGGGGACGAGCAAACCTTAAGTATGGGGTATTTTGATAACACGATTTATAACATAGTTTTAGGTGTACATTTAGATAGAATTCTCGCTCAATCATGCATGATCTAGCATTAGTCCAAGACGTTTTGCACTCAAAACATGTATTTTGTCGAGATAGACGTCTACACGGACTTTGTGTGCGTTTTGTAGGTATTTCGGGAAGTTTAGAGCTAAAACGATGCGTTTAAGGATCGTTCATTTAGATGACACGTCCTCGGACTCATTAGGACACAAGCCAAGGGCTAAGGAAGACTCATGGAACCTTGCCAACACTATCCATGCACCAAACCACAGCTTAATGATCCAAGGCGAAGTTTCTGCATAGAATCACGGTTCTCTGAAGAACCACGGCCGTGGAAATGACCGTGGATTTTGCCAGATTCTCATGACAGCTGTGCCACGACTCTCATGGCCAGCTCATGAAAGATTTGTTATAAAAGTGGTCCTTCATGGGTTGTTTGAGGCAGCTGGGGTAGTTTGGGAGCAGCTCATCCATTATCCATTTCTCTCTAACAAATATATTCTCCAAAGAAGAAGAATTTTTCTAGGAAGGAAAGTGCCAAAGAGAAGAAGAAAGGTTCCATTGAAGAGGAGAGAAGAACACACACCATAGCTTCTTGTATTTCGGATTCTATTTCTAGAGATTTGTGAACCCTTGAACCTTCTTTTGGAAGGGTTGTAAGTTGTTCTAATTCCATTTTCAGATTGGTTTGTTTTTGAAGTTCACTTGTTCATCTCTTTTCTTTCATTATCTTGCAATGGATGTTATGATTTTATGTTTGTTTGCCTTGATTTCCATTATGAATGTTGTAGGCTAAATTGATGTGGTTCTAGGGTAAGGAAAGGATGGTTATGGCCAGAACTATGATAGGACAGACTTAGATTTACCTTTGGATGACTTTTGCTTATGAACGTAGTAGTTGTTAGAAATCACGGGTAGTTCTTGAAGAACCACGGCCGTGGTTTCGGAAGAACAAACCGTGATTTTCCCTGGTTCGAAGGATTTTTGCCTTAGACCTATAAAATGTTGAAACCCTAAGTGTTTGTTGAGTTTAACCTACCCTAGGGTGACTTAGTGTAGTGACTAAGTGTTAGGAGAGACTTACCCGGTAATCCTTGCCCTTAGAATCTAAAATAGCAAACCTTAGGTAGTGGTGAGCCTAATAAGCTGCCATTGGATTAGATGTGCTAGGATAGTTGCTTAGGACTTCCCTTTTCCGAGACTTACCCGGTAAGGATAGGTTAGATCCCTAATTTACAATCCGGTTTGTGTAGAATTCCTATCCTTAGGATCTTAGAGACCTAACCGGTAATGAGACCTTAGGTGTGGACTAGTTGGACCATGAGATCTACCCGGTAATTGGTCCCAATTTAGAAACACTTAATCCCAACGTATCGTAGTGAAATCCAAAGAATGAATAGATAACTTGAGTTCTATGCCATAACCGGAATTTCCGACCCCTAGAATCCGTCTTTTCTTTCCTTGATCATTATCTCGTTTGGTTGTCCAATTGTGCTTATTTTTAGTTAGTTTGATTGTTTACTTTGCATGAATTGTGATCTTCGATTGATCACCAAAAACCAACCCGAAAACAAATTGAGGTTTTCGTTTCTTTGCTTCCCTCTTTTCTAATCTTAGACCTTCACTAAACTTAATCACAAAACCGAATCGATTTCACCTTAGTCTTTGTGTTCGACCTCGGAGTACTATCCACACTATAAACGTCCCGTACACTGCGGGTGCGCTAGAAGTTAGGATAATTATAACGAGTATAAATTTAAGGCTTATTGCGTGCACACTTTTTAGCGTAACAGACATACCGATGATGTGAGTTCATTTGTCTAGACGAGGGGCCGACGAGGCTACTTGAGAGACGGAGGATAGTATCAGGAGGAACTATCCATAGTTTTGGGTAAAGTTAGCCGTTGAGATAAGATCGTCGGGTTAGTCTCAAATCCTTCATTGCTGGTGGATGATTTTTATGTTGTGTTTCATGCTTTCATATTGTATGCTTTATGATCGTGGGGATCTTGTTGTGGCATTTGAGCTTGGATTCAGTATAGTTTAGAAGAATGATGCCTTCTCGAGAGCTTGCAGTTTTGCCTCGGTCGTTAAAGCCGAGAGTATTGCGTGGATCTAAGGGGAGAAACTTGTTTTTAGGAGGGATTGATGTAACAATGGGAGTTTCAACAACTCAGGAGAGTCGCCGCAGTCACCCCAGGGGCATCCGGCGGGTGTGCTGCCGTAGGCGCGGCCTGGGATTTCTGCAGGTGCGGGTTAGCAACTTATCGTGGTTATTTTTTGTAACCGTCGGGATTCTTTCCTTTTTAGGAATATATCCCGACTGTTACGTCGTTCTAGGATTTTCCTCTTCATTATTCTATCTAGTCTGGCAGCCTCCTTTCTCCTCCGAAAAACATAACCTTCCTCTCCTCACATTCTTCTTCTTCTTCCTCTTCATTGATCTTTTGGTTCTGTGCATCCCTAAAGCGAGCAACCTGCTTCTATCTTCATCGGGTGTGGTGGGAAAAGAGAGACCCACGGCATTTCTATCATATAGTAAGTAGTTGTTTTTCTCCTCTCTTTCTCCTTTACCCTTCATCTGCTCGTTCAAGGATCGTGTTGAGTACACGGCATATGAGTGACAATCTAGGGAGAGATTCGTAAGAAAATGAGGAGGAGCATGTTTTGCACACGAAGAAGGCGGCAACATAGTTTTGCAATCGCCGTGTTCGCTCCGGCAAGCATCCGCAGTCGCGCCCTGAAGCCGTCACCGCCCCCGCGGCCTTCAACCCCGCGGTCACGGCATCCAAAACTTTGCCTCCGCGGTCGCATCTTTCCTCCAGTGATCTCCGTTTGTGGTACGTTGATCCCTTTTCTAATCTTAGTGGTGCTCAAGTAGTATCATGCTAGGATTGGGGCGTATAAGAACTTATGCAAATACCTGTTAGTGGTGATGTGAGTATACCTTATGGAATATATACCTTGTACGGTTTTTAGGACTTGTTGTGAAATGAGGAATATAGGGAAAACTATTGATATAGTTTTTGGATTTTACGGATTGTGTTGGATGGTTGATATACGTATGAGATATGGGTTTGTGATAGACTTGAGATAGTCACGTGTGACTTAGGAGTTAGAGACTTTAGTGTCGGATAATCGATTAAGCCATGTACGCCTTGTGTGATCAGGCGTTGAGAGTTTTCCCTGCGGGAGTTGAGCATTGTTGATCTGGGGTTACCTTAATTCATATAAGTCCTTGGGACTTACTTAGTTGATATGGTGTATTGGCTGAATGCTTGAGTGGTGTTTGTTTATGTGGTTATAGTATGTTGTTTAATTATGTATAACCAACTTATAATTGGCCCACGGGTAATGGACGGTGACAATCTACCTAGTTCTCCCGAAGGAGTTTGGGAGGTTCTTCGTGACTAAGCCAGACGTGGTATACGGGGAGGATACTGAACCACTCTATTATGTATACGGGGAGGTGCACCAAACCACTCCAGTTGGATAAAGGACCGAAGGCGAGAGTCGCAGACTTCTCGTGCCATAAGTGTAAATGAATAATGTGAACGATTGTAGAAAGATAATAAAAGGGACTTCTGTGATAGCATGATTTGTGTTTATTCCTGTTTTATATGTGGTTGTGCTTAAGTGTTCTTCTTTATATTATATTTAGCTAAGGATTTATCCGTGTTTCTTAGATGCCTTGCAAGATAGGGTAACTGTCGAGTGAGCCGAAGGATGTGGTCAACCGGGATTCCCGTACGTGATAGGATGGGTGTGGGTTTACGTGTTTTCTTTTTGTAGTTTACATTAGTAGTATTGTGGATTATGATTATGTTTTGTTACTCGGCTGAAAGTCTTTTGGTTGCTTGACATTGCATCTATTATATTTCAGGTTATGACGTTTTAACATTTGTGTCTTGTTGTAAGATCCGGTAATATTGTTGTCGAGCTAAGGTCGGGACCCATTGTACGGTCCTAAACTGTAGTGCCGAGTATGAGATTTGGGGTGCTACATTTCATGAGCGCACAAAACACATCGAGATCGACTACCATATTATCCGTGATTACCTCGGCAATGCCAACATCAAAACCTTCTTCACTCGTTCAGTCGATCATCTCATTGATTTGTTGACTAAAGTTGTCGGTCCCTTGCGATTTACCACTTTGTTATCCCATCTTAGCAGTGCTCAATGACCCCTTCTGGCTTACGGGGATATGATAAGATATTGTTAGCCGTATATGTATTTAGTTTGTTAAGATTGTATCTTTCAACACTTATTTGGCATTTTGTTTAGCCATTGTTGCTTTGGTTGTTACGTATGTTTGTGTATAATGACTTCATCTGTAAGGCAATAAACGGAACACTATCAGTCTATACATCTCTTGAGTCATGTTTATGGATTTCATTTTCAATTTGTGATATTCTCGCATACAAGATTTCGTATTCAAATTTTTGTGATATGCTCCTACAAATTTGTGATATGATGTTATATGGTGGTTCTACAAATTCTCGTATACAATTTTCGTATAAATTTTGTTGGCACAAAGCAAGGTTGAGGAATTGTAAGGTTTATGGATTTCGTATACAAATTGGATTAGAAATGCCTTTTTGATATTTTATTTTTGTTAGGTTATGAATTTCATTTACACTTTGTGAATTAGTGTTCGCTCCAAAAGGTGTGTGCAAGCTTTAAATTTATAACCCTAGACTTAAGCTTAAAACAAGGATGCGAACCCGCAGTGTACGGGTCAATCGTAGTAAAAGCAAGAAAATTCCAGGGGTCGATCACAGGGACTTGGTGAAACAAAGTCCAATACGGTGTGCTAATGTCAATGCTAACCACAAGAGCAATCAATACAATCAAAGATGAATAAGATGTCAAATAAAGCAAACATGCAATTCTAGGGATTAAAGCATCTAGTTGTGGTTCCAACTCAAGATCTATAGATAAGCGGACAAAGCTGAGATTTTTGCGTGGGGAAGGTGTTTCTAAAATGGAGTAGATCACCGGGTAAGTCTCACTACACACTAATCCTAAACCGTAACTCCTATTACCGGGTAAGTCTCAAGGAATTAAGATAAAGAACTATAACCTCAAACTAACACACCATCTAGGGGAATAGAATCAACCTTTACCGGGTAAGTCTCAGGCTAACTCACAAAGATGGGATGGAAGCACACTCAAACCCCAATAAAGGACAAACCTTTATTACCTACACTTATGATCGTTGATGCACAAACTAAGGAATTACCGGGTAAGTCTCATCCTAAGCTTGCATTGAACCAGAAAGGTGTAATAAGAATAGGTTTTGGCAAACTCTAACACTTAACTCTCAGTTTAGGATAGGATAAGTCACCTCGGTCAGAAGAATTCCACCCCGGCCGAGATGTTCATCAACCGAACGAGGTGCTTAGGGTTAAGGTTAAAGACTCAAACTTTCAGGATCCTACTGGAATCTAAGATTATTCTATCATTGTTTTTCCCACAACCTTCAGCCAATCACCCTAGAATCACACAAGGAAATTAGCCACTCATCATCATAATGAAAGTATTAAATATATGGGAAGAAGGTGAATATTTGAACAAAGAAGAATTTAATGAAAACACTTCAATAACTGAATCAAATATCACAACAAAAAGCGTTCCTTGGATAGCAATCCAACAAGACAAGACAATCAATGAGGGGATTGAAGACAATCTTACAAAACCCTTCAAAAAGCTATAAAGCTATGATCTTCAATCTTCCTTCAACCTTCAAAAAGGTTCTTCAAATCTCTCCCAAATCGGAATAGGCTGCGGCTGCTGCGTCCTCTGCGAGATTGCTTGCGCTGATAGCGGGTATAGCGTGATGTTGGATTTGTGGAAATCCAACCCTTTTTATAGGAAAAATAAACCTCCAAAGATAATAAATCTTAAAAAGATATCTTCCCATAAAAATAGGTAAAATATATGATTCTGCATATCTCCTTCCTTCTAGAAGCTCAGCCCAAAAATATAAGATCACTTTCCAAATTTAAAAGATCTCTTCCAAGTATAAAATATTCACGCCGCGTCCTAGGTATTCGCCTCGGTCGAGTCGGCGTCTCTGGATCGCCTCGGTCGAGATGAATCTCTGGTCAACCGAGGTGATCATAACTGAATGTAGAATCTCTCAAAACTGGTCCAAAGTAAATCTTTAATCCATGGCTATGCTTCCTGAATGTAGCTCCAAATGACTCTTGACTCCTTTTGCTCCTTTTTGATGCAAAACGTACCATATTACCTGCAATTACAACGAAACTAGGTGTAGACCTCGATTCTCGCAAAGGTAGATGAAATGGTAGTAAAATCACATAATATACATACAAACATGCAGATTATGAAAGATAAAACGTCCAAACAAACCCTAAAATATAGACTATAATTCATGCTATCAAAATACCCCATACTTAGCCCTTGCTTGTCCCCAAGCAAGTTCCTCATATAAAAGACAAGATAGAATGGATTATAAGTCAATAAAATCAATGAATAAGTCTTTCAAAAAAAATTTTTTTATGGTGTGCAACTATCATAGATCACTCTAAGAGAATACTTCCTGGAATTTTAAAACTCAATATGCTCAAAACATTTTATAAATATAAGAAAGTTGTTCATCTTTGCATAAAATCATAGAATGCATAATAAATTATAATTATCAAAATTAATCATGTATAATCCAATTTAAACCGCTAAGTCAATCAACAAGCTCAAGGTCTCAAGGGCTTCTCAAAAGAAAAGGTCAAGAAACGTGTAGGGTAGGGATGTATGTAAGGTAATGTGGTGCTAGAATCCGGGAAAAGGATGTACTTCACTTCCACTTTGACTTGCAACACTTTCCACCAATAAGCTTTGCTTATTTCACACTTTTTCTTTTTCTTTTACTCTTTTACTTTACTTTTTGGGATGCATGGACAGAGGTGCACAATAACCGAAGCCTAGGAAATCTGCAATCGTCAATTTCTCGAGATGCATCAAACCCTTGATGCACATACCATGACCCGATAGGAATATCGCTCAATCCGACTTTGGCAAGACACAAACACCCGGCTATGTGAATGGTGCCGAGTTACTCATCTTCATGATTGACTTCCCCAAACCTAAAGTTGCTTTCTAGCACTTCCACTTCCAGCCACCTTCAACTTTAACTTGCTTTCACCACTTCGCTTGTTTCCAAATTCCCGGATAGGTAAAGGGAGGCAAAATGTATATGAGGGGCTAAGCATGATCAAGAAGAAGAAGAAGAAGAGAATGAATTGCCTTGGTCTTTCCAAGAAGAATGTGAGAGAACTTAACCTGCGGTGTCAACCTTCAAATTCAACATAATTTGGATAAAAACAAAGTATTAAACATGCTAATAATCTCAAACAAAGCATTTAGCAACTTAAACATATTATAAAACCTTTCAAACACACTAAGAATTTAAAAACAGTAGGTAAACAAGATCTTCACTGAGATCATATCCAGATAAGTAACACAAAATCGTTTTCGAAAACTCTCAGTCAACACACCTCGGTCGAGATGTTCTTGGTTCAACCGAGGTGAAACACCTCGTTTCGCCAGAACTGTCCCGGTCGAGGTCGAAAATTTTTTTTTTTTTAAAACCATTTTTTTTTTTTTTCGGTTTCGACGTTTTTCTCAATCAAATAACCTGTAAGTATGCATGCAATCTCAGATAAACATATAAATGCAGAATGAAGCATAAATATGAAAATATCCGATATAATACATCAAAAAGTCAAATAATACATCGAATAGTCACGTAGTCAAATAAGTACATCAAATACCCCATACTTGAGACACACTGTCCCAGTGGGTATAATAAAAGTCTGAATAAAAGAGGACTCACCGGATAAAGAGCCGAACTGCATAAAAATATAATAAATAAAACCCTGCAGCTCCTCAGTAGTCTCGATCCGGTGGTGGTGGTGGAATGTAGGGGAACTGAGTAGGATCATAGGGATAGCCCATGACATGCTGGAACTGTAGCTGAGCCATCATGTGCTGATGATGCTGCCGCTCCTGCATCTCCCGGATATCCAATGAAAGTGCAGCATAAGTGTCGATAACCTGATCCGTCAGGTCATCGATCCGTCGGTGTGCTGCTCTGTCCCTAACTCTCTGTCTCCTGCGCCTAGCGGGCCTGACTGGAGAAGTCTCAGCTGGCGCCGGCTCAGTGTCCTCCTCATCCTCATCTAGATCAATAATGGGAGGCGCGCTCGTCCCAGCAGTATCTGTCCCTGTGTCCATCGGGACGCCGCCTCCTCTCTCATCAACAGTCTCGTCGTCGTCATCATC
>BSUD01000002.1:149132282-149207094 GCA_033239045.1 Fagopyrum esculentum | reverse complement strand
GCAAGCTTTAAATTTATAACCCTAGACTTAAGCTTAAAACAAGGATGCGAACCCGCAGTGTACGGGTCAATCGTAGTAAAAGCAAGAAAATTCCAGGGGTCGATCACAGGGACTTAGTGAAACAAAGTCCAGTACGGTATGCTAGTGTTGATGCTAACCACAAGAGCAAGTATACAATCAAAGATGAATAAGATGTCAAATAAGCAAACATGCAATTCTAGGGATTAAAGCATCTAGTTGTGGTTCCAACTCAAGATCTATAGATAAGTGGACAAAGCTGAGATTTTTGCATGGGGAAGGTGTTTCTAAAGTGGAGTAGATCACCGGGTAAGTCTCACTACACACTAATCCCAAACCGTAACTCCTATTACCGGGTAAGTCTCAAGGAATCAAGATAAAGAACTATAACCTCAAACTAACACACCATCTAAGGGAATAGAATCAACCTTTACCGGGTAAGTCTCAGGCTAACTCACAAAGATGGGATGGAAGCACACTCAAACCCCAATAAAGGACAAGCCTTTATTACCTAAACTTATGATCGTTGGTATACAAACTAAGGAATTACCGGGTAAGTCTCATCCTAAGCTTGCTTTGAACCAGAAAGGTATAATAAGAATAGGATTTGGCAAACTCTAACACATTAACTCTCAGTTAAGGATCGGATAAGCCACCTCGGTCAGCCAGTTTCCACCCCGGCCGAGATGTTCATCGACTGAACGAGATGCTTAGGGTTAAGGTTAAAGACTCGAACTTTCAGGATCCTACTGGATTAAGATTATTCTATCATTGTTTTTCCCACAACCTTCAGCCAATCACCCTAGAATCACACAAGGAAATTAGCCACTCATCATCATAATGAAAGTATTAAATATATGGGAAGAAGGTGAATATTTGAACAAAGAAGAATTTAATGAAAACACTTCAATAACTGAATCAAATATCACACAAAATCGTTCCTTGGATAATAATCCAACAAGACAAGACAACAAGGAAAAGAATTGAAGACAATCTTACAAAACCCTCCAAAAAGCTATAAAGCTATAGTCTTCAATCTTCCTTCAACCTTCAAAAAGGTTCTTCAACTCTCTCCCAAATTGGAGTAGGATGCGGCTGCTGCGCTGATAGCGGGTGTATGCAGCCTGTATTTCGGTGTAAGCGGGCTTATCGAATTGTGGAAATCCAACCCTTTTTATAGGAAAAATAAACCTCCAAAGATAATAAATCTTAAGAAGATATATTCCCATAAAAATAGGTAAAATATATGATTCTGCATATCTCCTTCCTTCTAGAAGCTCAGCCCAAAAATATAAGATCACTTTCCAAAATTAAAAGATCTCTTCCAAGAATAAAATATTCTCGCCGCGTCCTAGGTGTTCGCCTCGGTCGAGTCGGCGTCTCTGGATCGCCTCGGTCGAGATGAATCTCTGGTCAACCGAGGTGATCACAACTGAATGTGAAATCTCTCGAATTTGCTCCAAAGTAAATCTTTAATCCATGGTTGTGCTTCCTGAATGTAGCTCCAAATGACTCTTGACTCCTTTTGCTCCTTTTTGATGCAATACGTACCATATTACCTGCAATTACAACGAAACTAGGTGTAGACCTCGATTCTCGCAAAGGTAGATGAAATGGTAGTAAAATCACATAATGTACATACAAACATGCAGATTATGAAAGATAAAACGTCCAAACAAACCCCAAAATATAGACTATAATTCATGCTATCAAAATACCCCATACTTAGCCCTTGCTTGTCCCCAAGCAAGTTCCTCATATAGAAATCAAGATAGAATGGATTATAAGTCAAGAAAATCAGTTAAAAGTTTTTTTTCAAAAACATTTTATGGTGTGAAACTATCATAGATCACTCTAAGAGAATACTTCCTGGAAATTAAAAACTCAATATGATCAAAACATTTTATAAATATAAGAAAGTTGTTCATCTTTGCATAAAATCATAGAATGCATAATAAATCATAATTATCAAAATTAATCATGTATAATCCAGTTTAAACCGCTAAGTCAATCAACAAAGCTCAAGGTCTCAAGGGCTTCCCAAAAGAAAAGGTCAAGAAACGTGTAGGGTAGGGATGTATGTAAGGTAATGTGGTGCTAGAATCCGGGAAAAGGATGAACTTCACTTCCACTTTGACTTGCAACATCTTCCACCAATAAGCTTTGCTTATCTCACACCTTTTTTTTCTTTTTACTTTACTTTTTGGGATGCATGGACAGAGGTGCACAATAACCGAAGCCTAGGAAATCTGCAATCATCAATTTCTCGAGATGCATCAAACCCTTGATGCACATACCATGACCCGTTAGGAATATCGCTCAATCCGACTTTGGCAAGACACAAACACCCGGCTATGTGAATGGTGCCGAGTTACTCATCTTCATGATTGACTTCCCCAAACCTAAAATTACTTTCTAACACTTCACTTCCAGCCCACTCTTCAACTTTTACTTGCTTTCACCACTTCGCTTGCTTCCAAATTCCCGGATAGGTAAAGGGAGGCAAAATGTATATGAGGGGCTAAGCATGATCAAGAAGAAGAAGAAGAAGAGAATGAATTGCCTTGGTCTTTCCAAGAAGAATGTGAGAGAACTTAACCTGCGGTGTCAACCTTCAAATTCAACATAATTTGGATAAAAACAAAGTATTAAACATGCTAATAATTTCAAACAAAGCATTTAGCAACTTAAACATATTATAAAACCTTTCAAACACATAAAGAATTTAAAACCAGTAAGTAAACAAGATCTTCACTGAGATCATATCCAGATAAGTAACACAAAAATCGTTTTCGAAAACTTTCAGTTACGCCACCTCGGTCGAGATGTTCTTGGTTCAACCGAGGTGAAACACCTCGTTTCGCCAGAACTGTCCCGGTCGAGGTCAAAATTTTTTTTTTAAATACCAAATTTTTTTTCTTTTTTTTCTTTTCGGTTCGGTTTTGACGTTTTTCTCAATCAAATAATCTGTAGGTATGCATGTAATATCAGATAATCATATAGAGGCAAGTGAAGCATAAATATGAAAGTATCCGATGAATATAATACATCAAAAGTATCGAATACATCAAGTAGTCACGTAGTCAAATAATACATCAAATACCCCATACTTGAGACACACTGTCCCAGTGGGTATAATAAAAGTCTAAATAGAAGAGGACTCACCGGATAAAGAGCCGAACTGCATAAAAATATAATAAATAAAACCCTGCAGCTCCTCAGTAGTCTCGATCCGGAGGTGGTGGTGGAATGTAGGGGAACTGAGTAGGATCATAGGGATAGCCCATGACATGCTGGAACTGTAGCTGAGCCATCATGTGCTGATGATGCTGCCGCTCCTGCATCTCCCGGATATCCAATGAAAGTGCAGCATAAGTGTCGATAACCTGATCCGTCAGGTCATCGATCCGTCGGTGTGCTGCTCTGTCCCTAACTCTCTGTCTCCTGCGCCTAGCGGGCCTGACTGGAGAAGTCTCAGCTGGCGCCGGCTCAGTGTCCTCCTCATCCTCATCTAGATCAATAATGGGAGGCGCGCTCGTCCCAGCAGTATCTGTCCCTGTGTCCATCGGGACGCCGCCTCCTCTCTCATCAACAGTCTCGTCGTCGTCATCATCCTCATCAGCAGCCTCCTCAGCCTCAGCAGCCTCAGCAGCGGCAGCTGCTCCCTCTCTGTGATCCTCCATAAGCGGAGCCCATGCTGTCTGCCAGAAATGTGGGTCGTAGACAGAGAACTGTGCAGACCATCTGATGCCCTGAGGTGCAGTCCGCTCCCATGGCATGGCGACGTATGGAGTGGTCAACCCACGGGGAACTAGAATCCTCCGCGTGATCATCTCCTGCAGACCCAGCGGCTTCGGAGCCGCCGCCAATGTGCACACGCTGAGGTCCATCCCATGGTAAGTGGCGATGTGGGTGACTAGACCTCCACAGCAAATATCCCCCTTCCCTTTGGCCTTGATCTTGTGCAGATCCTCTGCCAAGAGCAAGCCAAAGTCGGGGAAACCTCCTGTGACCATGCAGTAAAGCGAAAAGAGCTCCCCCTGTCTGATCTTCTGGGGCGTCTCAGTACGCGCCAGAAGCATCTCACTAAAAATCCTGTGGGCCAGTCTGAAAGCTGGGTGAAAGATGACTTTCTCCCTGGAATCTCCAGGGCGCCATCTGTCTGCATGTGTGGTAATGTGGGCTATCTGTCCCCAGAACTCCCTAGCTACTGATCGGGAGGGGAAGTCTACAGCGGTGGGGGCAGGTGATAGCATGAATTATAGTCTATATTTTGGGGTTTGTTTGGACGTTTTATCTTTCATAATCTGCATGTTTGTATGTACATTATGTGATTTTACTACCATTTCATCTACCTTTGCGAGAATCGAGGTCTACACCTAGTTTCGTTGTAATTGCAGGTAATATGGTACGTATTGCATCAAAAAGGAGCAAAAGGAGTCAAGAGTCATTTGGAGCTACATTCAGGAAGCACAACCATGGATTAAAGATTTACTTTGGACCAGTTTTGAGAGATTCTACACTCAGTTATGATCACCTCGGTTGACCAGAGATTCATCTCGACCGAGGCGATCCAGAGACGCCGACTCGACCGAGGCGAACACCTAGGACGCGGCGAGAATATTTTATTCTTGGCTGAGATCTTTTAAAATTGGAAAGTGATCTTATATTTTTGGGCTGAGCTTCTAGAAGGAAGGAGATATGCAGAATCATATATTTTACCTATTTTTATGGGAATATATCTTCTTAAGATTTATTATCTTTGGAGGTTTATTTTTCCTATAAAAAGGGTTGGATTTCCACAATTCGATAAGCCCGCTTACATCCGCTTACAGTTAGAAAGCCCGCTTACATCCGCTTACAGTTAGAAAGCCCGCTTACACCGAAATACAGGCTGCATACACCCGCTATCAGCGCAGCAGCCGCATCCTACTCCAATTTGGGAGAGAGTTGAAGAACCTTTTTGAAGGTTGAAGGAAGATTGAAGACTATAGCTTTATAGCTTTTTGGAGGGTTTTGTAAGATTGTCTTCAATTCTTTTCCTTGTTGTCTTGTCTAGTTGGATTATTATCCAAGGAACGATTTTGTGTGATATTTGATTCAGTTATTGAAGTGTTTTCATTAAATTCTTCTTTATTCAAATATTCACCTTCTTCCCATATATTTAATACTTTCATTATGATGATGAGTGGCTAATTTCCTTGTGTGATTCTAGGGTGATTGGCTGAAGGTTGTGGGAAAAACAATGATAGAATAATCTTAATCCAGTAGGATCCTGAAAGTTCGAGTCTTTAACCTTAACCCTAAGCATCTCGTTCAGTCGATGAACATCTCGGCCGGGGTGGAAACTGGCTGACCGAGGTGGCTTATCCGATCCTTAACTGAGAGTTAAGTGTTAGAGTTTGCCAAATCCTATTCTTATTATACCTTTCTGGTTCAAAGCAAGCTTAGGATGAGACTTACCCGGTAATTCCTTAGTTTGTATACCAACGATCATAAGTTTAGGTAATAAAGGCTTGTCCTTTATTGGGGTTTGAGTGTGCTTCCATCCCATCTTTGTGAGTTAGCCTGAGACTTACCCGGTAAAGGTTGATTCTATTCCCTTAGATGGTGTGTTAGTTTGCGGCAATAGTTCTTTATCTTAATTCCTTGAGACTTACCCGGTAATAGGAGTTACGGTTTGGGATTAGTGTGTAGTGAGACTTACCCGGTGATCTACTCCACTTTAGAAACACCTTCCCCATGCAAAAATCTCAGCTTTGTCCACTTATCTATAGATCTTGAGTTGGAACCACAACTAGATGCTTTAATCCCTAGAATTGCATGTTTGCTTATTTGACATCTTATTCATCTTTGATTGTATACTTGCTCTTGTGGTTAGCATCAACACTAGCATACCGTACTGGACTTTGTTTCACTAAGTCCCTGTGATCGACCCCTGGAATTTTCTTGCTTTTACTACGATTGACCCGTACACTGCGGGTTCGCATCCTTGTTTTAAGCTTAAGTCTAGGGTTATAAATTTAAAGCTTGCACACACCGTTTGGAGCGAACAAGTTTTTGGCGCCGTTGCCGGGGACTTGGTCTAGACCGAGCCGGTACGGTTTGCTCTTGGGGCATTTGCCCCGTGTTGTCTTACCACTCTGCTTGAGTGACTTTTGCAGGTTCTTTCTTAGGTATATGCGAAGAACCCGCACTGGAAAGGAAATCGTTCCTTACGATCCCGAACCGGAAAAGACATACAAACGACGCTTAAGAGAAGCGAAGATGGCCCAACAAGACGATCACGATCTTTTGGCCCAATTGAGAGAGACGCAGGAGCAGCTACGTCTCAGTAAAGAAGAGCTAAGGCAGGAAAAAGAAGAGAATCAGGCCAGGAATGCAGCAATCGAAGCTGAGATTGCAGCAATTCGGAACCAGATTCAACCTCGACCGATGCAGGATCCAGTAATTGATCCTCGACCGAGGCAGGTCCCAGTTCCTGACGCCCCGGCCGATGTGCATCCACTTCGGATGCCAGTCCGAGATGTTCTTCTTGCAGGAATTCCACAAACCCTAGGTCAAAGGATGGACCCCAATCAACAGCTGAGGCGTCCAGGAGTGAACCTAGGAGATCCAGCGGACCATGACTACGAACTTCGACCACAAGTTCTAGCGATGATTCGCCAATGTCAATTCGGAGGGCTAGAGAAGGAGTCGCCGCATCAACATCTTCAAAACTACGAGATCTTGATGGAGACCTTGCGACCTCCCAGAATTGAAAATAACAACTACAAGCTAAGACCTTTCTACTTTTCTCTTAAAGATAGAGCTCTTACTTGGTATCAATCTCTTCCTGCAGGAAAGATCAGCACATGGGAAGAGATGACTACGGAATTCTTGACCAAATTCTTTCCCCCCTCAAAGACTGCTGAAATGAGAGGGAAGATCAATGCTTTCATCATGAAGGACAAGGAGAGTTTGTCCAAATCATGGGAGCGGTTCAAGGATATCCTTTTGGATTGCCCACATCATGGGATTCCAAAGATCGAGTTGTTGGAGATCTACTTCAAAGGGCTGGACGGAAACACCCAGTTTAATCTCCAACTACTCTCCGCCGGCACATTTATGGATATGGCGGTTGACGAGGCTTGGGATTTCATTGAGAAGCAAGCCTTGCACATGGAGAAGTACACCCACCAAGGAGCTGAAGGTGGAGTTAAAAGAGTCAACTTTCAAGAGACTCAAACCAACAACAACCAATTCACGTCCTTGAAGAACGACGTGAAGCAATTGAAGGAGCTATTGATGGCTCAAACTAAGCAGGAAGAGCAAGGGCAAAGGAACAACAACAACTACAACAAGAACGGGTACCGTAACAACAACAACGGACCCCGAAACAACAACAATAGAGGATCCAATAGCAACAATTGGAGAGCGAATAATAACCAAAACAACGGTAACAATTATTCAAACTCCAACTCTAATGATTCCTCTAACCCTTTCCTCTCTCCTCCTTCTTCTTCTTCTACTCCATTGAAGAGCCAAGGGCAAGGATCAAGTTCGTCTCAGCCGGAAAAGAAGGACGCAGTCCTGGAGGCAATCTTGATCAAGCTTAGTGCTATGGAGAATTCTATGACTTCATTTTCGAGGGCCCAAAAGTCCTTCGAACAACAACTTGCTAATAGGGCGAATGAAGCGCCAAGAGATCCAGGGAAGCTTCCAGCAAAGACGGAAACTAACCCTAAGGGCCAGTGCATGGCCATCACGACGAGGAGTGGACTCAAAACCACAGATCCAGTACCTCGCTCGACGCAGACCACCTCGGTCCAGATCCAGTCGAAGAACACCTCGACCGAGATGCCAACCGAGGCGGTGCAACAGAAAGCAGGAGGAACAACTGAAGCCTATGTTCCACCTCCTGCATATAAACCACCACTTCCATTTCCCCAGTCCAGAGCCAGAGCACATCTTGACAAGCACTTTGGTAAGTTCCTTGACTTGATGAATAAGCTCCATATTAATATCCCTTTCCTTGATGCTATTTTAGGTATGCCCGCCTACGGGAAGTTCTTAAAGGAGATCCTATCAAGGAAGAGGAAGCTGGAGGATGTTGGTGAAGTTAGGATGACATCTAAGTCTTCGGAGCTTATAAAGATCATGAAGGAGAAGATGCCACCTAAGTTGAGAGATCCCGGCTCATTTTGCATTCCCATTCAAGTTGGGGATGTCACTTGTGAAGCCCTATGTGATCTAGGAGCCAGCGTGAGCATCATTCCGCTGGAGCTATGCATTAAGATCGGTCTTGGAGAGCCCAAGCCGGTCAAGATTCGACTTTACATGGCGGATCGCTCCATCACCCATCCCGTGGGCATTTTGGAAGACGTTCCGGTCAAGTTAGGTAACTTCTATCTACCCATAGATTTTGTCGTACTTGACATTCCCGCAGATTATCCTGTTCCTATCATTCTCGGGAGGCCATTTCTAGCAACTTCGGGTTGCAATGTGGATTGCAAGAACGCCAAGTTGAAATTCAACGTTGGTGGCGATGAGGTGGAGTTCGCACTACTTGCAGCCATGAAGGGGGAGCAACTAACTGATGATATCTTCAACATCTACGATGAAGAAGAATCAAGAGAATTGGTGAGCTCTATCCTTATTAATGATCCACTCGAAAGAGTTATTAGCTTCAGTTTAATGGAGGAAGGTATAGATGCTTCTTGTGATGCAGATATACGGAGCCTGAAGGCACTGGAAGAAGATCCAGGAGCCATGACTGAGAAGCTGATCCAGGAAACGAAGATTTCCAGCCTCGGATCCAGTAGCAGTACCTCGACCGAGGCACTTTCTGGACTGAGCGAGGCGTCTGAAGAACACCTCGGTCAACGCCTTTGCGCCTCGACCGAGGTCGACAGAGAGACGATTCAAACTGAGACTGCACATAGTCCAGTTTCTGACACCACTTCACTGGAAAGAGGAAGCACAGATCCCTCCCAGAAAGCACCCCCAGTTGTGGAGCTTAAACAACTCCCTAGTCACTTGAGGTATATCTTTCTTGGGCCGGATTCTACTTATCCCGTTATTGCTAGTGCTTCCCTCTCCAATTCTGAATTATCTAAGCTAATGCATGTCCTGAGAAAGCATCGGAAAGCCATAGGCTACACCACGGACGATCTTATTGGCATTAACCCTTCTTTCTGCATGCATAGAATTCTAATGGAAGATAATCATAAGACTTCACGGGAACCTCAAAGACGGTTAAATCCGATCATGAAAGAGGTTGTGAAGAAGGAAGTTCTTAAGTTGTTGGATGCAGGTATTATTTATCCTATCTCGGACAGCAAGTGGGTTAGCCCGGTGCATGTCGTTCCGAAGAAAGGAGGGATGACCGTTGTGACGAATAAGAACAACGAGTTGATCCCAACAAGGACCGTTACGGGCTGGAGAGTTTGCATCGACTATAGGAAGCTGAACACGGCTACTCGGAAGGATCATTTTCCGCTTCCCTTCATTGATCAAATGCTCGAACGGTTGGCCCAGCATTCACACTTTTGCTACTTGGACGGCTATAGTGGATTCTTCCAGATTCCTATCCATCCGGATGATCAGGAGAAGACCACTTTCACTTGTCCATGGGGAACGTTTGCCTATCGGAGGATGCCATTTGGATTGTGCAATGCACCAGCTACCTTCCAGCGATGCATGATGGCTATCTTTTCCGAGTACATTGAGGAGATCATGGAGGTATTTATGGATGATTTTTCTGTATATGGTTCCTCTTTTGATGATTGCCTATCTAACCTTTCTCTAGTGCTTAAAAGATGTGAAGACACTAACCTTGTTTTGAATTGGGAGAAGTGTCATTTTATGGTTAACGAAGGCATTGTGCTAGGACACCTCGTTTCTAATCGAGGTATTGAGGTCGATCGAGCTAAGATCGAGACTATTGAGAAACTCCCTCCTCCTTGTTCTGTTAAGGGTGTGAGGAGTTTTCTCGGGCATGCAGGTTTCTACAGGAGATTCATCAAGGACTTCTCCAAGATTTCTAAACCTCTAACTAACCTCTTGAATAAAGATGTTGTTTTTGAGTTTTCGCAGGAGTGTCTTGATGCTTTTTACAGGATTAAGGAAGCGTTGGTCTCCGCTCCCATTATCCAACCTCCTGATTGGACCTTGCCCTTTGAGGTCATGTGTGACGCTAGCGATGTAGCCGTAGGAGCGGTGCTTGGGCAAAAGAAGGATGGACGGACCACCGCCATTTACTATGCTAGCAAGACGCTAGATGTAGCACAACGCAACTACGCTACCACTGAGAAGGAGTTATTGGCGGTTGTATATGCTTTCGAGAAGTTTCGTTCCTATCTAGTAGGGGCGAAAGTCATTGTCTACACCGACCATGCAGCCATTCGTTACTTGTTGGCTAAGAAGGATGCAAAGCCGCGCCTTATTCGATGGATTCTCTTGCTCCAAGAGTTTGACCTAGAGATCCGCGATAAGAAGGGATCCGAGAATTCAGTTGCGGACCACCTCAGCCGGCTACCGGAATCCTCCCGCGAGACGGATAGCCCACCCATAGACGATTCATTCCCCGACGAGCACTTGCACGTTCTGGAGCGTTTGATGGACTTACTTACTTCACCCCACGATGGAGGTGAAGTATGGGGTGAGGGAACCTCCTACCTCCTTTGAGACGCACTATGGTCCAGCTAGCGACCTTAAATCAAGCGCTTCTTGGGAGGCAACCCAAGGTATTGCTTTCTTTCCCGTTTTCTAGTCTAGTTTAGATAGTTTTTGTTTTTGCTTTGCTTTGCTTTGCTTTGTTTTTGGCGTTCTGGACAGATAACAGGAAGGAGCACTCCAGGAAAGGGAGAAGTTCGAGATTCTGAGGAAGAAAAAGGCACCTCGGTCACTGTCAGAACACCTCGACCGAGTTGATTCTTGAAGCAACCGAGGCGACTAGGGTTTCTGCAGAACCGCCTCGGTCCGTACCACCTCGGTCCAGTCGAGACCATCTCGACCGAGGTGACAGCAGATCTCGCGACGGTATAAAAAGGAAAAATTACTTTTCACTTTTTATTTTTACGCATTTCGACCGCGGCGACAGAGGCACCTCGCTCTCCCTCGTTTCTCACTCTTTTTCGACGATTTCTGCTTCAAAACCGCAATTGAGGAGTAGAAGAGTCGATTGCAACTACAGATCTGCGAGAAGATTGAGTGTTTCCGACCGAAACGAGGCGCAAAAGGTTCGAAAACCCTAACTCCTCGTTCACTGCTTATTGGGCTTTGGTTGCCCTTGATTTTGCTGAGGAAATCTATAAGTACCCCTTAGGAAGCATTTGTAGTGATTTTTGGGGGAAAAGAACTGAAATTCTGAGAATTGAAATCGCGACTGCTACGCCTCGGTCCGGTCGAACTGCATCTCGACCGAGGTGATTTCTGAGGCTTGTCAGTCAACCGAGGTGGTCTGACAGTGAGTTTGTGAAGATGAGTTCCGATCGCCGTTTAGCCCTGAGAGATAGATCTTCACCCTCCCCTTCCCCTTCTTCTTCCCGTCCCTACCGCCCGGTTATCCACGAGAGATGCCGGGTAGATTACGAGAGGATAGCGGGCCGTCCGGTTATCGCACCGCGATTTCTGGAGGTATCCGCTTTTGACTGCCTAGGGTTAGAGGCTGACCTTAGGAGGATGATAGCTACAGTCGGGCTGGATCAGTTTTCTGAGATCCGAGCCCCAGCCTACATAGCACCGACACCTTGACAGCTGGACTCAGCAGATGTTGGAGGGGCAGCACTATCAGCGTAGGATGATGGAGCTACAGTTCCAGCAGACTATGGGCTATCCATTCGATCCGACCCAGTATCCTTATGTACCACCACCACCACCACCGGATCAGGACTACTGAGGAGCTGCAGAGTTTTATTTATTATATTTTTATGCAGTTCGGCTCTTTATCCGGTGAGTCCTCTTTCATTTAGACTTTTATTATACCCACTGGGACAGTGTGTCTCAAGTATGGGGTATTTATATGTATTATTTGACTACGTGACTATTTGTATTCGATACTTTTGATGTATGACATTTTATCGGATATTTATATTTATGCTTCACTTTTGCATTTATATGTTTATCTGAGATTGCATGCATACTTACAGGTTATTTGATTGAGAAAAACGTCGAAACCGAAAAAAAAATGATTTTTTAAAAAATTTTTTTGACCTCGACCGGGACAGTTCTGGCAAAACGAGGTGTTTCACCTCGGTTGAACCAAGAACATCTCGACCGAGGTGGGTTAACTGAGAGTTTTCGAAAACGATTTTTGTGTTACTTATCTGGATATGATCTCAGTGAAGATTTTGTTTACCGACTGGATTTAAATTCTTTATATGTTTGAAATGTTTTATGATATGTTTAAGTTGCTAAATGCTTTGTTTGAAATTATTGGCATGTTTAATACTTTATTTTTATCCAAATTATGTTGAATTTGAAGGTTGACACCGCAGCATAAGTTCTCTCACGTTCTTCTTGGAAAGACCAAGGCAATTCATTCTTCTTCTTCTTCTTCTTCTTGATCATGCTTAGCCCCTCATATACATATTGCCTCCCTTTACCTATCCGGGAATTTGGAAGCAAGCGAAGTGGTGAAAGCAAGTCAAAAGTTGAGAAGTGGCTGAAAGTGAAAGTGTTAGAAAGCAATAATAGGTTTGGGGAAGTCAATCATGAAGATGAGTAACTCGGCACCATTCACATAGCCGGGTGTTTGTGTCTTGCCAAAGTCGGATTGAGCGATATTCCTAACGGGTCATGGTATGTGCATCAAGGGTTTGACGCATCTCAAGAAATTGATGATTGCGGATTTCCTAGGCTTCGGTTATTGTGCACCTCTGTCCATGCATCCCAAAAAGTAAAGTAAAAGAGAAAAAAAGTGTGAAATAAGCAAAGCTTATTGGTGGAAGATGTTGCAAGTCAAAGTAAAAGTGAAGTTCATCCTTTTCCCGGATTCTAGCACCACATTACCTTACATACATCCCTACCCTACACGTTTCTTGACCTTTCTTTTGGGAAGCCCTTGAGACCTTGAGCTTGTTGATTGACTTAGCGGTTTAAATCGGATTATACATGATTAATTTTGATAATTATGATTTATTATGCATTCTATGATTTTATGCAAAGATGAACAACTTTCCTATATTTATAAAATGTTTTGATCATATTGAGTTTTTAATTCCATGAAGTACTCTCTTAGAGTGATCTATGATAGTTGCACACCATAAAATGTTTTTGAAAGACTTTTTCATTGATTTTCTTGACTTATAATCCATTCTATCTTGATTTCTATATGAGGAACTTGCTTAGGGACAAGCAAGGGCTAAGTATGGGGTATTTTGATAGCATGAATTATAGTCTATATTTTGGGGTTTGTTTAGACGTTTTATCTTTCATAATCTGCATGTCTGTATGTACATTATGTGATTTTACTACCATTTCATCTACCTTTGCGAGAATCGAGGTCTACACCTAGTTTCGTTGTAATTGCAGGTAATATGGTACGTTTTGCATCAAAAAGGAGCAAAAGGAGTCAAGAGTCATTTGGAGCTACATTGAGGAGCAAAAAGGAATCCTTCAGGAAGCATAGCCATGGATTAAAGATTTACTTTGGACCAGTTTTGAGAGATTCTACACTCAGTTATGATCACCTCGGTTGACCAGAGATTCATCTCGACCGAGGCGATCCAGAGACGCCGACTCGACCGAGGCGAACACCTAGGACGCGGCGAGAATATTTTATTCTTGGCTGAGATCTTTTAAAATTGGAAAGTGATCTTATATTTTTGGGCTGAGCTTCTAGAAGGAAGGAGATATGCAGAATCATATATTTTACCTATTTTTATGGGAATATATCTTCTTAAGATTTATTATCTTTGGAGGTTTATTTTTCCTATATAAAGGGTTGGATTTTCCACAATTCAACCATCTTCGGATCATCGATATCCGCTTACAGCTGGGAACCTCACATACACGCGCAGCAGCCGCATCCTACTCCAATTTGGGAGTTGTTGAAGAACCTTTTTGAAGGTTGAAGGAAGATTGAAGACTATAGCTTTATAGCTTTTTGAAGGGTTTTGTAAGATTGTCTTCAATTCCTTTCCTTGATTGTCTTGTCTTATTGGATCATTATCCAAGGAACGATTTTTGTGTGATATTTGATTCAGTTATTGAAGTGTTTTCATTAAATTCTTCTTTGTTCAAATATTCACCTTCTTCCCATATATTTAATACTTTCATTATGATGATGAGTGGCTAATTTCCTTGTGTGATTCTAGGGTGATTGGCTGAAGGTTGTGGGAAAAACAATGATAGAATAATCTTAATCCAGTAGGATCCTGAAAGTTCGAGTCTTTAACCTTAACCCTAAGCATCTCGTTCAGTCGATGAACATCTCGGCCGGGGTGGAAACTGGCTGACCGAGGTGGCTTATCCGATCCTTAACTGAGAGTTAATGTGTTAGAGTTTGCCAAATCCTATTCTTATTATACCTTTCTGGTTCAAAGCAAGCTTA
Organism: Fagopyrum esculentum; assembly: GCA_033239045.1. NCBI lineage: Eukaryota > Viridiplantae > Streptophyta > Magnoliopsida > Caryophyllales > Polygonaceae > Fagopyrum > Fagopyrum esculentum. Next base: position 149,192,540 of record BSUD01000002.1, on the reverse strand, counting down.
GGATGAGACTTACCCGGTAATTCCTTAGTTTGTATACCAACGATCATAAGTTTAGGTAATAAAGGCTTGTCCTTTATTGGGGTTTGAGTGTGCTTCCATCCCATCTTTGTGAGTTAGCCTGAGACTTACCCGGTAAAGGTTGATTCTATTCCCTTAGATGGTGTGTTAGTTTGAGGTTATAGTTCTTTATCTTAATTCCTTGAGACTTACCCGGTAATAGGAGTTACGGTTTGGGATTAGTGTGTAGTGAGACTTACCCGGTGATCTACTCCACTTTAGAAACACCTTCCCCATGCAAAAATCTCAGCTTTGTCCGCTTATCTATAGATCTTGAGTTGGAACCACAACTAGATGCTTTAATCCCTAGAATTGCATGTTTGCTTATTTGACATCTTATTCATCTTTGATTGTATACTTGCTCTTGTGGTTAGCATTAACACTAGCATACCGTATTGGACTTTGTTTCACTAAGTCCCTGTGATCGACCCCTGGAATTTTCTTGCTTTTACTACGATTGACCCGTACACTGCGGGTTCGCATCCTTGTTTTAAGCTTAAGTCTAGGGTTATAAATTTAAAGCTTGCACACACCGTTTTGGAGCGAACAAGTTTTTGGCGCCGTTGCCGGGGACTTGGTCTAGACCGAGCCGGTACGGTTTGCTCTTGGGGCATTTGCCCCGTGTTGTCTTACCACTCTACTTGAGTGACTTTTGCAGGTTCTTTCTTAGGTATATGCGAAGAACCCGCACTGGGAAGGAAATCGTTCCTTACGATCCCGAACCAGAAAAGACATACAAACGACGCTTAAGAGAAGCGAAGATGGCCCAACAAGACGATCACGATCTTTTGGCCCAATTGAGAGAGACGCAGGAGCAGCTACGTCTCAGTAAAGAAGAGCTAAGGCAGGAAAAAGAAGAGAATCAGGCCAGGAATGCAGCAATCGAAGCTGAGATTGCAGCAATTCGGAACCAGATTCAACCTCGACCGATGCAGGATCCAGTAATTGATCCTCGACCGAGGCAGGTCCCAGTTCCTGACGCCCCGGCCGATGTGCATCCACTTCGGATGCCAGTCCGAGATGTTCTTCTTGCAGGAATTCCACAAACCCTAGGTCAAAGGATGGACCCTAATCAACAGCTGAGGCGTCCAGGAGTGAACCTAGGAGATCCAGCGGACCATGACTACGAACTTCGACCACAAGTTCTAGCGATGATTCGCCAATGTCAATTCGGAGGGCTAGAGAAGGAGTCGCCGCATCAACATCTTCAAAACTACGAGATCTTGATGGAGACCTTGCGACCTCCCAGAATTGAAAATAACAACTACAAGCTAAGACCTTTCTACTTTTCTCTTAAAGATAGAGCTCTTACTTGGTATCAATCTCTTCCTGCAGGAAAGATCAGCACATGGGAAGAGATGACTACGGAATTCTTGACCAAATTCTTTCCCCCCTCAAAGACTGCTGAAATGAGAGGGAAGATCAATGCTTTCATCATGAAGGACAAGGAGAGCTTGTCCAAGTCTTGGGAGCGGTTCAAGGATATCCTTTTGGATTGCCCACATCATGGGATTCCAAAGATCGAGTTGTTGGAGATCTACTTCAAAGGGCTGGACGGAAACACCCAGTTCAATCTCCAACTACTCTCCGCCGGTACCTTCATGGACATGGCGATCGATGAGGCTTGGGACTTCATTGAGAAGCAAGCCTTACACATGGAAAAATATACCCACCAAGGAGCTGAAGGTGGAGTTAAAAGAGTCAACTTTCAAGAGACTCAACCCAACAACAATCAACTCACGTCATTGAAGAATGACGTGAAGGAATTAAAGGAGCTCTTGATGGCTCAAACTAAGAAGGAAGAGCAAGGGCAAAGGAACAACAACAACAACGGGTACCGTAACAACAATAACGGTCCCCGAAACAACAACTACAACAACAATAGAGGATCCAACAGCAACAACTGGAGGGCGAATAACCAAAATCACGGTAACAATCATTCAAACTCCAACTCTAATGATTCCTCTAATCCTTTCCTCTCTTCCCCTTCTTCTTCTTCTACTCCATTGAAAAGCCAAGGGCAAGGATCAAGTTCGTCTCCGCCGGAAAAGAAGGACGCAGTTCTGGAGGCAATCTTGATCAAGCTTGGTGCTATGGAGAATTCTATGACTTCATTTTCGAGGGCCCAAAAGTCCTTCGAACAACAACTTGCTAATAGGGCGAATGAAGCGCCAAGAGATCCAGGGAAGCTTCCAGCAAAGACGGAAACTAACCCTAAGGGCCAGTGCATGGCCATAACGACGAGGAGTGGACTCAAAACTGCAGATCCAGTGCCTCGCTCGATGCAGACCACCTCGGTCCAGATCCAGTCGAAGAACACCTCGACCGAGATGCCAACCGAGGCAGAGCAACAGAAAGCAGGAGGAACGACAGAAACTTATGTTCCACCTCCTGCATATAAACCACCACTTCCATTCCCTCAGTCCAGAGCCAGAGCGCATCTAGACAAGCACTTTGGTAAGTTTCTTGACTTGATGAATAAGCTACATATTAACATTCCCTTCCTTGATGCCATTCTAGGTATGCCCGCCTATGGGAAGTTCTTAAAAGAAATCTTATCAAGGAAGAGGAAGCTGGAGGATGTTGGTGAAGTTAGGATGACATCTAAATCTTCGGAGCTTATCAAGATTATGAAGGAAAAGATGCCACCTAAATTGAGAGATCCCGTCTCATTTTGCATTCCCATTCAAGTTGGGGATGTCACTTGTGAAGCCCTTTGCGATCTAGGAGCCAGCGTGAGCATCATCCCGCTGGAGTTATGCACTAAGATCGGTCTTGGAGAGCCCAAGCCGGTCAAGATTCGACTTTACATGGCGGATCGCTCCATTACCCATCCCGTGGGCATTTTGGAGGACGTTCCGGTCAAGTTAGGTAACTTCTATCTTCCTATAGATTTTGTCGTACTTGACATTCCCGCAGATTATCCTGTTCCTATCATTCTCGGGAGGCCATTTCTAGCAACTTCGGGTTGCAATGTGGATTGCAAGAACGCCAAGTTGAAATTCAACGTTGGTGGCGATGAGGTGGAGTTCGCACTACTTGCAGCCATGAAGGGGGAGCAACTAACTGATGATATCTTCAACATCTACGATGAAGAAGAATCAAGAGAATTGGTGAGCTCTATCCTTATTAATGATCCACTCGAAAGAGTTATTAGCTTCAGTTTAATGGAGGAAGGTATAGATGCTTCTTGTGATGCAGATATACGGAGCCTGAAGGCACTGGAAGAAGATCCAGGAGCCATGACTGAGAAGCTGATCCAGGAAACGAAGATTTCCAGCCTCGGATCCAGTAGCAGTACCTCGACCGAGGCACTTTCTGGACTGAGCGAGGCGTCTGAAGAACACCTCGGTCAGCGCCTTTGCGCCTCGACCGAGGTCGACAGAGAGACGATTCAAACTGAGACTACACATAGTCCAGTTTCTGACACCACTTCACTGGAAAGAGGAAGCACAGATCCCTCCCAGAAAGCACCCCCAGTTGTGGAGCTTAAACAACTCCCTAGTCACTTGAGGTATATCTTTCTTGGGCCGGATTCTACTTATCCCGTTATTGCTAGTGCTTCCCTCTCCGATTCTGAATTATCTAAGCTAATGCATGTCCTGAGAAAGCATCGGAAAGCCATAGGCTACACCACGGACGATCTTATTGGCATTAACCCTTCTTTCTGCATGCATAGAATTCTAATGGAAGATAATCATAAGACTTCACGGGAACCTCAAAGACGGTTAAATCCGATCATGAAAGAGGTTGTGAAGAAGGAAGTTCTTAAGTTGTTGGATGCAGGTATTATTTATCCTATCTCGGACAGCAAGTGGGTTAGCCCGGTGCATGTCGTCCCGAAGAAAGGAGGGATGACCGTTGTGACGAATAAGAACAACGAGTTGATCCCAACAAGGACCGTTACGGGCTGGAGAGTTTGCATCGACTATAGGAAGCTGAACGCGGCTACTAGGAAAGATCATTTTCCGCTTCCCTTCATTGATCAAATGCTCGAACGGTTGGCCCAGCATTCACACTTTTGCTACTTGGACGGCTATAGTGGATTCTTCCAGATTCCTATCCATCCGGATGATCAGGAGAAGACCACTTTCACATGTCCTTGGGGGACGTTTGCCTATCGGAGGATGCCATTCGGGTTGTGCAATGCACCAGCTACCTTCCAGCGATGCATGATGGCCATCTTCTCCGAGTACATAGAGGAGATCATGGAGGTATTCATGGATGATTTTTCTGTATATGGTTCCTCATTTGATGATTGCCTATCTAACCTTTCTCTAGTGCTTAAAAGATGTGAGGACACTAACCTTGTTTTGAATTGGGAAAAGTGTCATTTTATGGTTAATGAAGGCATTGTGCTAGGACACCTCGTTTCTAATCGAGGTATTGAGGTCGATCGAGCTAAGATCGAGACTATTGAGAAACTCCCTCCTCCTTGTTCTGTTAAGGGTGTGAGGAGTTTTCTCGGGCATGCAGGTTTCTATAGGAGATTCATCAAGGACTTCTCCAAGATTTCTAAACCTCTAACTAACCTCTTGAATAAAGATGTTGTTTTTGAGTTTTCGCAGGAGTGTCTTGATGCTTTTTACAGGATTAAGGAAGCGTTGATCTCCGCTCCCATTATCCAACCTCCTGACTGGACCTTACCCTTTGAGGTCATGTGTGACGCTAGCGATGTAGCCGTAGGAGCGGTGCTTGGGCAAAAGAAGGATGGACGGACCACCGCCATTTACTATGCTAGCAAGACGCTAGATGTAGCACAACGCAACTACGCTACCACTGAGAAGGAGTTATTGGCGGTTGTATATGCTTTCGAGAAGTTTCGTTCCTATCTAGTAGGGGCGAAAGTCATTGTCTACACCGACCACGCAGCCATTCGTTACTTGTTGGCTAAAAAAGATGCAAAGCCGCGCCTTATTCGATGGATTCTCTTGCTCCAGGAATTTGACCTAGAGATCCGCGATAAGAAGGGATCCGAGAATTCAGTTGCGGATCACCTCAGCCGGTTACCGGAATCCTCCCGCGAGACGGATAGCCCACCCATAGACGATTCATTCCCCGACGAGCACTTGCACGTTTTGGAGCGTTTGATGGACTTACTTACTTCACCCCACGATGGAGGTGAAGTATGGGGTGAGGGAACCTCCTACCTCGTTTGAGACGCATCATGGTCCAGCTAGCGACCTTAAATCAAGCGCTTCTTGGGAGGCAACCCAAGGTATTGTTTTCTTTCCCGTTTTCTAGTCTAGTTTAGATAGTTTTTGTTTTTGTTTTTGCTTTGCTTTGCTTTGTTTTTGGCGTTCTGGACAGATAACAGGAAGGAACACTCCAGGAAAGGGAGAAGTTCGAGATTCTGAGAAGAAAGAGGCACCTCGGTCACTGTCAGAACACCTCGACCGAGTTGATTCTTGAAGCAACCGAGGCGACTAGGGTTTCTGCAGAACCGCCTCGGTCCGTACCACCTCGGTCCAGTCGAGACCATCTCGACCGAGGTGACAGCAGATCTCGCGACAGTATAAAAAGGAAAAATTACTTTTCACTTTTTATTTTTACGCATTTCGACCGCGGCACAGAATCGCCTCGCTCCCTCATTTCTCGCTCGTTTTCGAAGATTTCTGCTTCCAAACCGAGATTAAAGAGTAGAGGAGTCGATTACTACAACAGATCTGCAAGAAATTTGAGCGATTCGACCGAAACGAGGTAAAAACGTTCGAAAACCCTAACTCGTTCGTTTTCTGCTATTTGGGCTTTGGTTGCCCTTGAATCTGTTGAGAAAAGGCATAAGTACCCCTTAGGAAGCAATTGTAGTGATTTTAGGGGGAAAAGAACTGGAAATCTGAGAATTGGAATTCGAACTGCTACGCCTCGGTCCAGTCGGCCTGCATCTCGACCGAGGTGATTTCTGGAACTTGTCAGTCGACCGAGGTGGTCTGACAGATTGATTAGGGAAAATGAGTTCAGATCGCCGTTTAGCCCTGAGAGACAGATCTTCACCCTCCCCTTCCCCTTCTTCTTCCTCATCCCGACCTTCTATCCCGGTGATCCATGAGAGACACCGGGTAGATTATGACCGCATTTCTAGTCGTCCAGTTATCGCTCCTAGATTTCTGGACGTTTCTGCCTTTGACTGTCTCCATGTAGATGGAGAGCTTAGCAGGATGATCGCCACAGTCGGGCTGGATCAGTTTTCTGAGATCCGAGCCCCAGCTTACCTCGAGCCTACCCTCGAGTTCGTCAGTTCCTTCACTTACCTCCCCACAGAGGGGGCTGTGAAGTACCGGTTGATGAACCGGAACTACATAGTACCTCTTGCCCATTGGAGAGACATTTTTGGCTTCCCTACCCCCACCGCTGTAGATTTCCCGACCCGAGCAGTAGCTAGAGAGTTTTGGGGTCAGATAGCCCACATCACGAGTCATGCAGACAGGTGGCGCCCTGGTGATTCCAGGGCGAAGCTTATTTACCATTTATCCTTCAGACTAGTGCACAGGGTTTTCAGTGAGATGCTTCTGGCGCGTACTGAGACGCCCCAGAAAGTCAGACAGGGGGAGCTTTTCTCCCTATACTGCATGGTCACGGGAGGATACCCTGACTTTGGCTTGCTCCTGGCAGAGGATCTGCACAGGATCAAGGCCAAAGGGAAGGGTGATATTTGCTGTGGAGGTCTAGTCACCCACATCGCCTCCTACCACGGGATGGATCTCAGTATCTGCACATTGGCGGCGGCTCCGAAGCCGCTGGGTCTGCAGGAGATGATCACGAGGCGGATTCTTGTTCCTCGTGGGTTGACTACTCCGTATGTTGCCATGCCTTGGGAGCGGACAGCGCCTCAGGGCATCAGATGGTCTGCACAGTTTTCGGTCTTCGACCCACATTTTTGGCAGACAGCATGGGCCCCGCTGATGGAGGACTACAGAGAGGGAGCTGCTGCAGCTGCTGAGGAGGCTGAGGAGGCTGATGAGGAGGATGATGACGAGACAGTTGATGAGAGAGGAGGCGGCGTCCCGATGGACACAGGGACAGATACAGCTGGGACGAGCGCGCCTCCCATTATTGATTTGGATGAGGATGAGGAGGATACTGAGCCTGCACCTGCTGCACCTCCCGTTAGATCTACTAGACGTCGGACACGCCGTCACAGAGATGCAGAGGCTCATCGTCGGATCGACGAGTTGACAGAGCAGATGATAGACTCATATGCTGCCCTTACAGTAGACATGCATGAGAGGTTTGCCGCCCAGCACCGACACCTTGACAGCTGGACTCAGCAGATGTTGGAGGGGCAGCACTATCAGCGTAGGATGATGGAGCTACAGTTCCAGCAGACTATGGGCTATCCATTCGATCCGACCCAGTATCCTTATGTACCACCACCACCACCACCGGATCAGGACTACTGAGGAGCTGCAGAGTTTTATTTATTATATTTTTATGCAGTTCGGCTCTTTATCCGGTGAGTCCTCTTTCACTTAGACTTTTATTATACCCACTGGGACAGTGTGTCTCAAGTATGGGGTATTTATATGTATTATTTGACTACGTGACTATTTGTATTCGATACTTTTGATGTATGACATTTTATCGGATATTTATATTTATGCTTCACTTTTGCATTTATATGTTTATCTGAGATTGCATGCATACTTACAGGTTATTTGATTGAGAAAAACGTCGAAACCGAAAGAAAATGGTTTTAAAAAAAAATTTTTGACCTCGACCGGGACAGTTCTGGCAAAACGAGGTGTTTCACCTCGGTTGAACCAAGAACATCTCGACCGAGGTGGGTTAACTGAGAGTTTTCGAAAACGATTTTTGTGTTACTTATCTGGATATGATCTCAGTGAAGATTTTGTTTACCGACTGGATTTAAATTCTTTATATGTTTGAAATGTTTTATGATATGTTTAAGTTGCTAAATGCTTTGTTTGAAATTATTGGCATGTTTAATACCTTATTTTTATCCAAATTATGTTGAATTTGAAGGTTGACACCGCAGCATAAGTTCTCTCACGTTCTTCTTGGAAAGACCAAGGCAATTCATTCTTCTTCTTCTTCTTCTTCTTGATCATGCTTAGCCCCTCATATACATATTGCCTCCCTTTACCTATCCGGGAATTTGGAAGCAAGCAAAGTGGTGAAAGCAAGTCAAAAGTTGAGAAGTGGCTGAAAGTGAAAGTGTTAGAAAGCAATAATAGGTTTGGGGAAGTCAATCATGAAGATGAGTAACTCGGCACCATTCACATAGCCGGGTGTTTGTGTCTTGCCAAAGTCGGATTGAGCGATATTCCTAACGGGTCATGGTATGTGCATCAAGGGTTTGATGCATCTCAAGAAATTGATGATTGCGGATTTCCTAGGCTTCGGTTATTGTGCACCTCTGTCCATGCATCCCAAAAAGTAAAGTAAAAGAAAAAGTGTGAAATAAGCAAAGCTTATTGGTGGAAGATGTTGCAAGTTAAAGTGAAAGTGAAGTTCATCCTTTTCCCGGATTCTAGCACCACATTACCTTACATACATCCCTACCCTACACGTTTCTTGACCTTTCTTTTGGGAAGCCCTTGAGACCTTGAGCTTGTTGATTGACTTAGCGGTTTAAATCGGATTATACATGATTAATTTTGATAATTATGATTTATTATGCATTCTATGATTTTATGCAAAGATGAACAACTTTCCTATATTTATAAAATGTTTTGAGCATGTTGAGTTTTTAAATTCCATGAAGTATTCTCTTAGAGTGATCTATGATAGTTGCACACCATAAAAATATTTTTGAAGGACTTCTCATTGATTTTCTTGACTTATAATCCATTCTATCTTGATTTCTATATGAGGAACTTGCTTGGGGACAAGCAAGGGCTAAGTATGGGGTATTTTGATAGCATGAATTATAGTCTATATTTTAGGGTTTGTTTGGACGTTTTATCTTTCATAATCTGCATGTTTGTATGTACATTATGTGATTTTACTACCATTTCATCTACCTTTGCGAGAATCGAGGTCTACACCTAGTTTCGTTGTAATTGCAGGTAATATGGTACGTTTTGCATCGAAAAGGAGCAAAAGGAGTCAAGAGTCATTTGGAGCTACATTGAGGAGCAAAAAGGAATCCTTCAGGAAGCATAGCCATGGATTAAAGATTTACTTTGGACCAGTTTTGAGAGATTCTACACTCAGTTATGAATCACCTCGGTTGACCAGAGGTTCACCTCGACCGAGGCGATCCAGAGACACCGACTCGACCGAGGCGAATACCTAGGACGCGGCGAGAATATTTTATTCTTGGCTGAGATCTTTTAAAATTGGAAAGTGATCTTATATTTTTGGGCTGAGCTTCTAGAAGGAAGGAGATATGCAGAATCATATATTTTACCTATATTTATGGGATAATATCTTCTTAAGATTTCTTATCTTTGGAGGGTTATTTTTCCTATAAAAAGGGTTGGATTTTCCACAAATCCAACATCCGGATACATCCCGCTTACAGCTGAAGAAGTCGCATACAACGCAGCAGCCACATTCTACTCCAATTTGGGAGAGAGTTGAAGAACCTTTTTGAAGGTTGAAGGAAGATTTGAAGACTATAGCTTTATAGCTTTTTGGAGGGTTTTGTAAGATTATCTTCAATTCCTTTCCTTGTTGTCTTGTCTTGTTGGATCATTATCCAAGGAACGATTTTGTGTGATATTTGATTCAGTTATTGAAGTGTTTTCATTAAATTCTTCTTTGTTCAAATATTCACCTTCTTCCCATATATTTAATACTTTCATTATGATGATGAGTGGCTAATTTCCTTGTGTGATTCTAGGGTGATTGGCTGAAGGTTGTGGGAAAAACAATGATAGAATGATCTTAATCACAGTAGGATCCTGAAAGTTCGAGTCTTTAACCTTAACCCTAAGCATCTCGTTCAGTCGATGAACATCTCGGCCGGGGTGGAAACTGGCTGACCGAGGTGGCTTATCCGATCCTTAACTGAGAGTTAATGTGTTAGAGTTTGCCAAATCCTATTCTTATTATACCTTTCTGGTTCAAAGCAAGCTTAGGATGAGACTTACCCGGTAATTCCTTAGTTTGTATACCAACGATCATAAGTTTAGGTAATAAAGGCTTGTCCTTTATTGGGGTTTGAGTGTGCTTCCATCCCATCTTTGTGAGTTAACCTGAGACTTACCCGGTAAAGGTTGATTCTATCCCCTTAGATGGTGTGTTAGTTTGAGGCAATAGTTCTTTATCTTAATTCCTTGAGACTTACCCGGTAATAGGAGTTACGGTTTGGGATTAGTGTGTAGTGAGACTTACCCGGTGATCTACTCCACTTTAGAAACACCTTCCCCATGCAAAAATCTCAGCTTTGTCCGCTTATCTATAGATCTTGAGTTGGAACCACAACTAGATGCTTTAATCCCTAGAATTGCATGTTTGCTTATTTGACATCTTATTCATCTTTGATTGTATACTTGCTCTTGTGGTTAGCATTAACACTAGCATACCGTATTGGACTTTGTTTCACTAAGTCCCTGTGATCGACCCCTGGAATTTTCTTGCTTTTACTACGATTGACCCGTACACTGCGGGTTCGCATCCTTGTTTTAAGCTTAAGTCTAGGGTTATAAATTTAAAGCTTGCACACACCGTTTGGAGCGAACAAGTTTTTGGCGCCGTTGCCGGGGACTTGGTCTAGACCGAGCCGGTACGGTTTGCTCTTGGGGCATTTGCCCCGTGTTGTCTTACCACTCTACTCGAGTGACTTTTGCAGGTTCTTTCTTAGGTATATGCGAAGAACCCGCACTGGGAAGGAAATCGTTCCTTACGATCCCGAACCAGAAAAGACATACAAACGACGCTTAAGAGAAGCGAAGATGGCCCAACAAGACGATCACGATCTTTTGGCCCAATTGAGAGAGACGCAGGAGCAGCTACGTCTCAGTAAAGAAGAACTAAGGCAGGAAAAAGAAGAGAATCAGGCCAGGAATGCAGCAATCGAAGCTGAGATTGCAGCAATTCGGAACCAGATTCAACCTCGACCGATGCAGGATCCAGTAATTGATCCTCGACCGAGGCAGGTCCCAGTTCCTGACGCCCCGGCCGATGTGCATCCACTTCGGATGCCAGTCCGAGATGTTCTTCTTGCAGGAATTCCACAAACCCTAGGTCAAAGGATGGACCCTAATCAACAGCTGAGGCGTCCAGGAGTGAACCTAGGAGATCCAGCGGACCATGACTACGAACTTCGACCACAAGTTCTAGCGATGATTCGCCAATGTCAATTCGGAGGGCTAGAGAAGGAGTCGCCGCATCAACATCTTCAAAACTACGAGATCTTGATGGAGACCTTGCGACCTCCCAGAATTGAAAATAACAACTACAAGCTAAGACCTTTCTACTTTTCTCTTAAAGATAGAGCTCTTACTTGGTATCAATCTCTTCCTGCAGGAAAAATCAGCACATGGGAAGAGATGACTACGGAATTCTTGACCAAATTCTTTCCCCCCTCAAAGACTGCTGAAATGAGAGGGAAGATCAATGCTTTCATCATGAAAGACAAGGAGAGCTTGTCCAAATCATGGGAGCGGTTCAAGGATATCCTTTTGGATTGCCCACATCATGGGATTCCAAAGATAGAGTTGTTGGAGATCTACTTCAAAGGACTGGACGGAAACACCCAGTTTAATCTCCAACTACTCTCCGCCGGCACATTTATGGATATGGCGGTTGACGAGGCTTGGGACTTCATTGAGAAGCAAGCCTTGCACATGGAAAAATACACCCACCAAGGAGCTGAAGGTGGAGTTAAAAGAGTCAACTTTCAAGAGACTCAAACCAACAACAACCAATTCACGTCCTTGAAGAACGACGTGAAGCAATTGAAGGAGCTCTTGATGGCTCAAGCTAAACCGGAGGAGCAAGGGCAAAGGAACAACAACAACAACAACAAGAACGGGTACCGTAACAACAACAACGGACCCCGGAACAACAACTACAACAACAATAGAGGATCCAATAGCAATAATTGGAGAGCGAATAATAACCAAAACAACGGTAACAATTATTCAAACTCCAACTCTAATGATTCCTCTAACCCTTTCCTCTCTCCTCCTTCTTCTTCTTCTACTCCATTGAAGAGCCAAGGGCAAGGATCAAGTTCGTCTCAGCCGGAAAAGAAGGACGCAGTCCTGGAGGCAATCTTGATCAAGCTTAGTGCTATGGAGAATTCTATGACTTCATTTTCGAGGGCCCAAAAGTCCTTCGAACAACAACTTGCTAATAGGGCGAATGAAGCGCCAAGAGATCCAGGGAAGCTTCCAGCAAAGACGGAAACTAACCCTAAGGGCCAATGCATGGCCATCACGACGAGGAGTGGACTCAAAACTGCAGATCCAGTACCTCGATCGACGCAGACCACCTCGGTCCAGATCCAGTCGAAGAACACCTCGACCGAGATGCCAACCGAGGCGGCGCAACAGAAAGTAGGAGGAACAACTGAAGCCTATGTTCCACCTCCTGCATATAAGCCACCACTTCCATTCCCCCAGTCCAGAGCCAGAGCACATCTTGACAAGCACTTCGGTAAGTTCCTTGACTTCATGAATAAGCTGCATATTAATATACCTTTCCTTGATGCTATTGTAGGTATGCCCGCCTATGGGAAGTTCTTAAAGGAGATCCTATCAAGGAAGAGGAAGCTGGAGGATGTTGGTGAAGTTAGGATGACATCTAAGTCTTCGGAGCTTATAAAGATCATGAAGGAGAAGATGCCACCTAAGTTGAGAGATCCCGGCTCATTTTGCATTCCCATTCAAGTTGGGGATGTCACTTGTGAAGCCCTTTGCGATCTAGGAGCCAGCGTGAGCATCATTCCGCTGGAGCTATGCATTAAGATCGGTCTTGGAGAGCCCAAACCGGTCAAGTTTCGACTCTACATGGCGGATCGCTCCATCACCCATCCCGTGGGCATTTTGGAGGATGTTCCGGTCAAGTTAGGTAACTTCTATCTTCCTATAGATTTTGTCGTACTTGACATTCCCGCAGATTATCCTGTTCCTATCATTCTCGGGAGGCCATTTCTAGCAACTTCGGGTTGCAATGTGGATTGCAAGAACGCCAAGTTGAAATTCAACGTTGGTGGCGATGAGGTGGAATTCGCACTACTTGCAGCCATGAAAGGAGAGCAACTAACTGATGATATCTTCAACATCTACGATGAAGAAGAATCAAGAGAATTGGTGAGCTCTATCCTTATTAATGATCCACTCGAAAGAGTTATTAGCTTCAGTTTAATGGAGGAAGGTATAGATGCTTCTTGTGATGCAGATATACGAAGCTTGAAAGCACTGGAAGAAGATCCAGGAGCCATGACTGAGAAGCTGATCCAGGAAACGAAGATTTCCAGCCTCGGATCCAGTAGCAGTACCTCGACCGAGGCACCTTCTGGACTGAGCGAGGCGTCTGAAGAACACCTCGGTCAACGCCTTTGCGCCTCGACCGAGGTCGACAGAGAGACGATTCAAACTGAGACTGCACATAGTCCAGTTTCTGACACCACTCCACTGGAAAGAGGAAGCACAGATCCCTCCCAGAAGGTTCCCCCAGTTGTGGAGCTTAAACAACTCCCTAGTCACTTGAGGTATATCTTTCTTGGGCCGGATTCTACTTATCCCGTTATTGTTAGCGCTTCCCTTTCCGAATCTGAATTAACTAAGCTAATGCATGTCCTGAGAAAGCATCGAAAAGCCATAGGATACACCACGGATGATCTCATTGGCATTAAACCTTCTTTCTGCATGCATAGAATTCTAATGGAGGATAATCATAAGACTTCACGGGAACCTCAAAGACGGTTAAATCCGATCATGAAAGAGGTTGTGAAGAAGGAAGTTCTTAAGTTGTTGGATGCAGGTATTATTTATCCTATCTCGGACAGCAAGTGGGTTAGCCCGGTGCATGTCGTTCCGAAGAAAGGAGGGATGACCGTTGTGACGAATAAGAACAACGAGTTGATCCCAACGAGAACCGTTACGGGCTGGAGAGTTTGCATCGACTATAGGAAGCTGAACACGGCTACTAGGAAGGATCATTTTCCGCTTCCCTTCATTGATCAAATGCTCGAACGGTTGGCCCAGCATTCACACTTTTGCTACTTGGACGGCTATAGTGGATTCTTCCAGATTCCTATCCATCCGGATGATCAGGAGAAAACCACTTTCACATGTCCTTGGGGGACGTTTGCCTATCGGAGGATGCCATTCGGATTGTGCAATGCACCAGCTACCTTCCAGCGGTGCATGATGGCTATCTTTTCCGAGTACATAGAGGAAATCATGGAGGTATTTATGGATGATTTTTCTGTATATGGTTCCTCTTTTGATGATTGCCTATCTAACCTATCTCTAGTGCTTAAAAGATGTGAAGACACTAACCTTGTTTTGAATTGGGAGAAGTGTCATTTTATGGTTAATGAAGGCATTGTGCTAGGACACCTCGTTTCTAATCGAGGTATTGAGGTCGATCGAGCTAAGATCGAGACTATTGAGAAACTCCCTCCTCCTTGTTCTGTTAAGGGTGTGAGGAGTTTTCTCGGGCATGCAGGTTTCTATAGGAGATTCATCAAGGACTTCTCCAAGATTTCTAAACCTCTAACTAACCTCTTGAATAAAGATGTTGTTTTTGAGTTTTCGCAGGAGTGTCTTGATGCTTTTTACAGGATTAAGGAAGCGTTGATCTCCGCTCCCATTATCCAACCTCCTGATTGGACCTTGCCCTTTGAGGTCATGTGTGACGCTAGCGATGTAGCCGTAGGAGCGGTGCTTGGGCAAAAGAAGGATGGACGGACCACCGCCATTTACTATGCTAGCAAGACGCTAGATGAAGCACAACGCCACTACGCTACCACAGAAAAGGAGTTATTGGCGGTTGTATATGCTTTCGAGAAGTTTCGTTCCTATCTAGTAGGGGCGAAAGTCATTGTCTACACCGACCATGCAGCCATTCGTTACTTGATGGCTAAGAAAGATGCCAAGCCGCGTCTTATTCGATGGATTCTCTTGCTTCAAGAGTTTGACCTTGAGATCCGCGATAAGAAGGGACCCGAGAATTCAGTTGCGGATCACCTCAGCCGGCTACCGGAATCCTCCCGCGAGACGGATCACCCGCCCATAGACGATTCATTCCCCGATGAGCACTTGCATGTCTTGGAGCGTTTGATGGATCTACTTACTTCACCCCACGATGGAGGTGAAGTATGGGGTGAGGGAACCTCCTACCTCGCTTGAGACGCATCATGGTCCAGCTAGCGACCTTAAATCAAGCGCTTCTTGGGAGGCAACCCAAGGTATTGCTTTCTTTCCCGTTTTCTAGTCTAGTTTAGATAGTTTTTTGTTTTTGCTTTGCTTTGCTTTGTTTTTGGTGTTCTGGACAGACAACAGGAAGGAGCACATCTGGATGGACAGAAGTTCGAGATTCTGAGAAGAAAGAGGCACCTCGGTCACTATCAGAACACCTCGACCGAGTTGATTCTTGAAGCAACCGAGGCGACTAGGGTTTCTGCAGAACCGCCTCGGTCCGTACCACCTCGGTCCAGTCGTGACCATCTCGACCGAGGTGACAGCAGACCTCGTGACAGTATAAAAAGAAAAAAAAATTACAGTTTTCACTTTTACCCTATTTCGACCGCGGCGACAGCGTACCTCGTTCTCCTCCGTTTCTCGCTCGTTTTCGAAGATTTCTGCTTCCAAAACACGATTAAAGGGTAGAAGAGTCGATTGCAACTACAGATCTGCGAGAAGATTGAGTGTTTTCGACCGAAACGAGGCGCAAAAGGTTCGAAAACCCTAACTCCTCGTTCACTGCTTATTGGGCTTTGGTTGCCCTTGATTTTGCTGAGGAAATCTATAAGTACCCCTTAGGAAGCATTTGTAGTGATTTTTGGGGGAAAAGAACTGAAATTCTGAGAATTGAAATCGCGACTGCTACGCCTCGGTCCGGTCGAACTGCATCTCGACCGAGGTGATTTCTGAGGCTTGTCAGTCAACCGAGGTGGTCTGACAGTGAGTTTGTGAAGATGAGTTCCGATCGCCGTTTAGCCCTGAGAGATAGATCTTCACCCTCCCCTTCCCCTTCTTCTTCCCGTCCCTACCGCCCGGTTATCCACGAGAGATGCCGGGTAGATTACGAGAGGATAGCGGGCCGTCCGGTTATCGCACCGCGATTTCTCGAGGTATCCGCTTTTGACTGCCTAGGGTTAGAGGCTGACCTTAGGAGGATGATAGCTACAGTCGGGCTGGATCAGTTTTCTGAGATCCGAGCCCCAGCCTACATAGAGCCGACACTAGAGTTCGTCAGCTCCTTCTCCTACCTACCCACAGAGGGATCTGTGAAGTACCGGCTGATGAGCCGGAACTTCATAGTTCCATTAGAGATATTCAGAGAGATTTTCAGCTTTCCTACCCCTACAGCTGTAGACTTCCCCTCCCGATCCGTAGCTAGGGAGTTTTGGGGTCAGATAGCCCACATCACCACTCACGCAGATAGATGGCGCCCTGGTGATTCCAGGGAGAAGGTCATCTTCCATCCAGCTTTCAGACTCGCCCACCGGATATTCAGCGAGATGCTTCTGGCGCGTACTGAGACGCCCCAGAAGATCAGACAGGGGGAGCTATTTTCGCTGTACTGCATGGTCACGGGAGGATACCCGGACTTTGGCTTGCTCCTGGCAGAGGATCTGCACAGGATCAAGGCCAAAGGGAAGGGTGATATTTGCTGTGGAGGTCTAGTCACCCACATCGCCTCCTACCACGGGATGGATCTCAGTATCTGCACATTGGCGGCGGCTCCGAAGCCGCTGGGTCTGCAGGAGATGATCACGAGGCGGATTCTTGTTCCTCGTGGGTTGACTACTCCGTATGTTGCCATGCCTTGGGAGCGGACAGCGCCTCAGGGCATCAGATGGTCTGCACAGTTTTCGGTCTTCGACCCACATTTTTGGCAGACAGCATGGGCCCCGCTTATGGAGGACTATAGAGAGGGAGCAGCTGCAGCTGCTGAGGAGGCTGAGGAGGCTGATGAGGAGGATGATGACGAGACAGTTGATGAGAGAGGAGGCGGCGTCCCGATGGACACAGGGACAGATACAGCTGGGACGAGCGCGCCTCCCATTATTGATTTGGATGAGGATGAGGAGGATACTGAGCCTGCACCTGCTGCACCTCCCGTTAGATCTACTAGACGTCGGACACGCCGTCACAGAGATGCAGAGGCTCATCGTCGGATCGACGATTTGACAGAGCAGATGATAGACTCATATGCTGCCCTTACAGTAGACATGCATGAGAGGTTTGCCGCCCAGCACCGACACCTTGACAGCTGGACTCAGCAGATGTTGGAGGGGCAGCACTATCAGCGTAGGATGATGGAGCTACAGTTCCAGCAGACTATGGGCTATCCATTCGATCCGACCCAGTATCCTTATGTACCACCACCACCACCACCGGATCAGGACTACTGAGGAGCTGCAGAGTTTTATTTATTATATTTTTATGCAGTTCGGCTCTTTATCCGGTGAGTCCTCCTTTCTTTCAGACTTTATTTACACCCACTGGGACAGTGTGTCTCAAGTATGGGGTATTTAGTTGATGTATTATCTGACTTATTCGACTCATGATGTATTATTTGACCTTTGATGTATTATTTACCGGATATTTTCATATTCATGCTTTATCTGCATTTATATGTTTATCTGAGATTGCATGCATACTTACAGGTTATTTGATTGAGAAAAACGTCGAAACCGAAAAAAAAAAAAAAAAAATGTTTTTAAAAAAAATTTTTGACCTCGACCGGGACAGTTCTGGCAAAACGAGGTGTTTCACCTCGGTTGAACCAAGAACATCTCGACCGAGGCGGGTTAACTGAGAGTTTTCGAAAACGATTTTTGTGTTACTTATCTGGATATGATCTCAGTGAAGATTTTGTTTACCGACTGGATTTAAATTCTTTATATGTTTGAAATGTTTTATGATATGTTTAAGTTGCTAAATGCTTTGTTTGAAATTATTGGCATGTTTAATACCTTATTTTTATCCAAATTATGTTGAATTTGAAGGTTGACACCGCAGCATAAGTTCTCTCACGTTCTTCTTGGAAAGACCAAGGCAATTCATTCTTCTTCTTCTTCTTCTTCTTGATCATGCTTAGCCCCTCATATACATATTGCCTCCCTTTACCTATCCGGGAATTTGGAAGCAAGCAAAGTGGTGAAAGCAAGTTAAAGTTGAGAAGTGGCTGAAAGTGAAAGTCTTAGAAAGCAATAATAAGTTTGGGGAAGTCAATCATGAAGATGAGTAACTCGGCACCATTCACATAGCCGGGTGTTTGTGTCTTGCCAAAGTCGGATTGAGCGATATTCCTAACGGGTCATGGTATGTGCATCAAGGGTTTGACGCATCTCAAGAAATTGATGATTGCGGATTTCCTAGGCTTCGGTTATTGTGCACCTCTATCCATGCATCCCAAAAAGTAAAGTAAAAGAGAAAAAAGTGTGAAATAAGCAAAGCTTATTGGTGGAAGGTGTTGCAAGTCAAAGTGGAAGTGAAGTTCATCCTTTTCCCGGATTCTAGCACCACATTACCTTACATACATCCCTACCCTACACGTTTCTTGACCTTTCTTTTGGGAAGCCCTTGAGACCTTGAGCTTGTTGATTGACTTAGCGGTTTAAATCGGATTATACATGATTAATTTTGATAATTATGATTTATTATGCATTCTATGATTTTATGCAAAGATGAACAACTTTCCTATATTTATAAAATGTTTTGAGCATATTGAGTTTTTAAATTCCAGGAAGTACTCTCTTAGAGTGATCTATGATAGTTGCACACCATAAAATGTTTTTGAAAGACTTTTTCATTGATTTTATTGACTTATAATCCATTCTATCTTGTCTTCTATATGAGGAACTTGCTTGGGGACAAGCAAGGGCTAAGTATGGGGTATTTTGATAGCATGAATTATAGTCTATATTTTGGGGTTTGTTTGGACGTTTTATCTTTCATAATCTGCATGTTTGTATATACATTATGTGATTTTACTACCATTTCATCTACCTTTGCGAGAATCGAGGTCTACACCTAGTTTCGTTGTAATTGCAGGTAATATGGTACGTTTTGCATCGAAAAGGAGCAAAAGGAGTCAAGAGTCATTTGGAGCTACATTCAGGAAGCACAACCATGGATTAAAGATTTACTTTGGACCAGTTTTGAGAGATTCTACACTCAGTTATGATCACCTCGGTTGCCCAGAGATTCATCTCGACCGAGGCGATCCAGAGACGCCGACTCGACCGAGGCGAACACCTAGGACGCGGCGAGAATATTTTATTCTTGGCTGAGATCTTTTAAAATTGGAAAGTGATCTTATATTTTTGGGCTGAGCTTCTAGAAGGAAGGAGATATGCAGAATCATATATTTTACCTATTTTTATGGGAATATATCTTCTTAAGATTTATTATCTTTGGAGGTTTATTTTTCCTATAAAAAGGGTTGGATTTCCACAATTCGAGAACCCCGCTTACACCGAAATACAGGCTGCATACACCCGCTATCAGCGCAGCAGCCGCATCCTACTCCAATTTGGGAGAGAATTGAAGAACCTTTTTGAAGGTTGAAGGAAGATTGAAGACTATAGCTTTATAGCTTTTTGGAGGGTTTTGTAAGATTGTCTTCAATTCCTTTCCTTGTTGTCTTGTCTTATTGGATCATTATCCAAGGAACGATTTTGTGTGATATTTGATTCAGTTATTGAAGTGTTTTCATTAAATTCTTCTTTATTCAAATATTCACCTTCTTCCCATATATTTAATACTTTCATTATGATGATGAGTGGCTAATTTCCTTGTGTGATTCTAGGGTGATTGGCTGAAGGTTGTGGGAAAAACAATGATAGAATGATCTTAATCACAGTAGGATCCTGAAAGCTCGAGTCTTTAACCTTAACCCTAAGCATCTCGTTCGGTTGATGAACATCTCGGCCGGGGTGGAATTCTTCTGACCGAGGTGACTTATCCGACCCCAAACTGAGAGTTAAGTGTTAGAGTTTGCCAAATCCTATTCTTATTACACCTTTCTGGTTCAAAGCAAGCTTAGGATGAGACTTACCCGGTAATTCCTTAGTTTGTGTACCAACGATCATAAGTGTAGGTAATAAAGGTTTGTCCTTTATTGGGGTTTGAGTGTGCTTCCATCCCATCTTTGTGAGTTAGCCTGAGACTTACCCGGTAAAGGTTGATTCTATTCCCTTAGATGGTGTGTTAGTTTGAGGCAATAGTTCTTTATCTTAATTCCTTGAGACTTACCCGGTAATAGGAGTTACGGTTTGGGATTAGTGTGTAGTGAGACTTACCCGGTGATCTACTCCACTTTAGAAACACCTTCCCCATGCAAAAAATCTCAGCTTTGTCCGCTTATCTATAGATCTTGAGTTGGAACCACAGCTAGATGCTTTAATCCCTAGAATTGCATGTTTGCTTATTTGACATCTTATTCATCTTTGATTGTATACTTGCTCTTGTGGTTAGCATCAACACTAGCATACCGTATTGGACTTTGTTTCACTAAGTCCCTGTGATCGACCCCTGGAATTTTCTTGCTTTTACTACGATTGACCCGTACACTGCGGGTTCGCATCCTTGTTTTAAGCTTAAGTCTAGGGTTATAAATTTAAAGCTTGCACACACCGTTTGGAGCGAACAAGTTTTTGGCGCCGTTGCCGGGGATCGAACCCGGGTCACCCGCGTGACAGGCGGGAATACTTACCACTATACTACAACGACAATAGAGGATCCAATAGCAACAATTGGAGGGCGAATAACCAAAACAACGGTAACAATCATTCAAACTCCAACTCTAATGATTCCTCTAACCCTTTCCTCTCTTCTCCTTCTTCTTCTTCTACTCCATTGAAGAGCCAAGGGCAAGGATCAAGTTCGTCTCAGCCGGAAAAGAAGGACGCAGTCCTGGAGGCAATCTTGATCAAGCTTAGTGCTATGGAGAATTCTATGACTTCATTTTCGAGGGCCCAAAAGTCCTTCGAACAACAACTTGCTAATAGGGCGAATGAAGCGCCAAGAGATCCAGGGAAGCTTCCAGCAAAGACGGAAACTAACCCTAAGGGCCAGTGCATGGCCATCACGACGAGGAGTGGACTCAAAACCACAGATCCAGTACCTCGCTCGACGCAGACCACCTCGGTCCAGATCCAGTCGAAGAACACCTCGACCGAGATGCCAACCGAGGCGGTGCAACAGAAAGCAGGAGGAACAACTGAAGCCTATGTTCCACCTCCTGCATATAAACCACCACTTCCATTTCCCCAGTCCAGAGCCAGAGCACATCTTGACAAGCACTTTGGTAAGTTCCTTGACTTGATGAATAAGCTCCATATTAATATCCCTTTCCTTGATGCTATTTTAGGTATGCCCGCCTACGGGAAGTTCTTAAAGGAGATCCTATCAAGGAAGAGGAAGCTGGAGGATGTTGGTGAAGTTAGGATGACATCTAAGTCTTCGGAGCTTATAAAGATCATGAAGGAGAAGATGCCACCTAAGTTGAGAGATCCCGGCTCATTTTGCATTCCCATTCAAGTTGGGGATGTCACTTGTGAAGCCCTATGTGATCTAGGAGCCAGCGTGAGCATCATTCCGCTGGAGCTATGCATTAAGATCGGTCTTGGAGAGCCCAAGCCGGTCAAGATTCGACTTTACATGGCGGATCGCTCCATCACCCATCCCGTGGGTATTTTGGAAGACGTTCCGGTCAAGTTAGGTAACTTCTATCTACCCATAGATTTTGTCGTACTTGACATTCCCGCAGATTATCCTGTTCCTATCATTCTCGGGAGGCCATTTCTAGCAACTTCGGGTTGCAATGTGGATTGCAAGAACGCCAAGTTGAAATTCAACGTTGGTGGCGATGAGGTGGAGTTCGCACTACTTGCAGCCATGAAAGGGGAGCAACTAACTGATGATATCTTCAACATCTACGATGAAGAGGAATCAAGAGAATCGGTGAGCTCTATCCTTATTAAAGATCCACTCGAAAGAGTTATAAGTTTCAGTTTAATGGAGGAAGGTATAGATGCTTCTTGTGATGCAGATATACGGAGCCTGAAGGCACTGGAAGAAGATCCAGGAGCCATGACTGAGAAGCTGATCCAGGAAACGAAGATTTCCAGCCTCGGATCCAGTAGCAGTACCTCGACCGAGGCACTTTCTGGACTGAGCGAGGCGTCTGAAGAACACCTCGGTCAACGCCTTTGCGCCTCGACCGAGGTCGACAGAGAGACGATTCAAACTGAGACTGCACATAGTCCAATTTCTGACACCACTCCACTGGAAAGAGGAAGCACAGATCCCTCCCAGAAAGCACCCCCAGTTGTGGAGCTTAAACAACTCCCTAGTCACTTGAGGTATATCTTTCTTGGGCCGGATTCTACTTATCCCGTTATTGCTAGTGCTTCCCTCTCCGATTCTGAATTATCTAAGCTAATGCATGTCCTGAGAAAGCATCGGAAAGCCATAGGCTACACCACGGACGATCTTATTGGCATTAACCCTTCTTTCTGCATGCATAGAATTCTAATGGAAGATAATCATAAGACTTCACGGGAACCTCAAAGACGGTTAAATCCGATCATGAAAGAGGTTGTGAAGAAGGAAGTTCTTAAGTTGTTGGATGCAGGTATTATTTATCCTATCTCGGACAGCAAGTGGGTTAGCCCGGTGCATGTCGTCCCGAAGAAAGGAGGGATGACCGTTGTGACGAATAAGAACAACGAGTTGATCCCAACAAGGACCGTTACGGGCTGGAGAGTTTGCATCGACTATAGGAAGCTGAACACGGCTACTAGGAAAGATCATTTTCCGCTTCCCTTCATTGATCAAATGCTCGAACGGTTGGCCCAGCATTCACACTTTTGCTACTTGGACGGCTATAGTGGATTCTTCCAGATTCCTATCCATCCGGATGATCAGGAGAAGACCACTTTCACATGTCCTTGGGGGACGTTTGCTTATCGGAGAATGCCATTCGGATTGTGCAATGCACCCGCTACCTTCCAGCGATGCATGATGGCCATCTTCTCCGAGTACATAGAGGAGATCATGGAGGTATTTATGGATGATTTTTCTGTATATGGTTCCTCTTTTGATGATTGCCTATCTAACCTTTCTCTAGTGCTTAAAAGATGTGAAGACACTAACCTTGTTTTGAATTGGGAGAAGTGTCATTTTATGGTTAATGAAGGCATTGTGCTAGGACACCTCGTTTCTAATCGAGGTATTGAGGTCGATCGAGCTAAGATCGAGACTATTGAGAAGCTCCCTCCTCCTTGTTCTGTTAAAGGTGTGAGGAGTTTCCTCGGGCATGCAGGTTTCTACAGGAGATTCATCAAGGACTTCTCCAAAATTTCTAAACCTCTAACTAACCTCTTGAATAAAGATGTTGTTTTTGAGTTTTCGCAGGAGTGTCTTGATGCTTTTTACAGGATTAAGGAAGCGTTGATCTCCGCTCCCATTATCCAACCTCCTGACTGGACCTTGCCCTTTGAGGTCATGTGTGACGCTAGCGATGTAGCCGTAGGAGCGGTGCTTGGGCAAAAGAAGGATGGACGGACCACCGCCATTTACTATGCTAGCAAGACGCTAGATGTAGCACAACGCAACTACGCTACCACTGAGAAGGAGTTATTGGCGGTTGTATATGCTTTCGAGAAGTTTCGTTCCTATCTAGTAGGGGCGAAAGTCATTGTCTACACCGACCACGCAGCCATTCGTTACTTGTTGGCTAAAAAAGATGCAAAGCCGCGCCTTATTCGATGGATTCTCTTGCTCCAAGAGTTTGACCTAGAGATCCGCGATAAGAAGGGATCCGAGAATTCAGTTGCGGATCACCTCAGCCGGTTACCGGAATCCTCCCGCGAGACGGATAGCCCACCCATAGACGATTCATTCCCCGACGAGCACTTGCACGTTTTGGAGCGTTTGATGGACTTACTTACTTCACCCCACGATGGAGGTGAAGTATGGGGTGAGGGAACCTCCTACCTCGTTTGAGACGCATCATGGTCCAGCTAGCGACCTTAAATCAAGCGCTTCTTGGGAGGCAACCCAAGGTATTGCTTTCTTTCCCGCTTTCTAGTCTAGTTTAGATAGTTTTTTGTTTTTTTTTGCTTTGCTTTGCTTTGTTTTTGGTGTTTTAGACAGATAACAGGAAGGAGCACTCCAGAAAAGGGAGAAGTTCGAGATTCTGAGGAAGAAAAAGGCACCTCGGTCACTGTCAGAACACCTCGACCGAGTTGATTCTTGAAGCAACCGAGGCGACTAGGGTTTCTGCAGAACCGCCTCGGTCCGTACCACCTCGGTCCAGTCGAGACCATCTCGACCGAGGTGACAGCAGATCTCGCGACGGTATAAAAAGCGAAAATTACTTTTCACTTTTTATTTTTCACCCATTTCGACCGCGGCGACAGAGCACCTCGTTCTCCCTCGTTTCTCACTCTTTTTCGACGATTTCTGCTTCAAAACTGCAATTGAGGAGTAGAGGAGTCGATTGCAACCACGGATCTGCAAGAACTCTGAGAGTTTCGGCCGAAACGAAGCGAAAAAGGTTCGAAAACCCTAACCGACTCGTTTACTGTTTATTGGGCTTTGGTTGCCCTTGATTCTGCTGAGGAAACCCATAAGTACCCCTTAGGAAGCAATTGTAGTGATTTTAGGGGGAAAAGAACTGGAAATCTGAGATTTGGAAATTCGAACTGTACGCCTCGGTCCAGTCGGTCTGCACCTCGACCGAGGTGATTTCTGGGACTTGTCAGTCAACCGAGGTGGTCTGACAGATTGATATGTGAAGATGAGTTCAGATAGGATACTAGCCCTGAGAGACAGATCTTCACCCTCCCCTTCCCCTTCTTCTTCCCGTCCCTACCGCCCGGTTATCCACGAGAGATGCCGGGTAGATTACGAGAGGATAGCGGGCCGTCCGGTTATCGCACCGCGATTTCTGGAGGTATCCGCTTTTGACTGCCTAGGGTTAGAGGCTGACCTTAGGAGGATGATAGCTACAGTCGGGCTGGATCAGTTTTCTGAGATCCGAGCCCCAGCCTACATAGAGCCGACACTAGAGTTCGTCAGCTCCTTCTCCTACCTACCCACAGAGGGATCTGTGAAGTACCGGCTGATGAGCCGGAACTTCATAGTTCCATTAGAGATATTCAGAGAGATTTTCAGCTTTCCTACCCCTACAGCTGTAGACTTCCCCTCCCGATCCGTAGCTAGGGAGTTTTGGGGTCAGATCGCCCACATCACCACTCATGCAGACAGATGGCGCCCTGGAGATTCCAGGGAGAAGGTCATCTTCCACCCAGCTTTCAGACTCGCCCACCGGATATTCAGCGAGATGCTTCTGGCGCGTACTGAGACGCCCCAGAAGATCAGACAGGGGGAGCTATTCTCACTATACTGCATGGTCACGGGAGGATACCCTGACTTTGGCTTGATGCTGGCAGAGGATCTGCACAGGATCAAGGCCAAAGGGAAGGGTGATATTTGCTGTGGAGGTCTAGTCACCCACATCGCCTCCTACCACGGGATGGATCTCAGTATTTGCACATTGGCGGCGGCTCCGAAGCCGCTAGGTCTGCAGGAGATGATCACGAGGCGGATTCTTGTTCCTCGTGGGCTGACTACACCGTATGTTGCCATGCCTTGGGAGCGGACAGCGCCTCAGGGCATCAGATGGTCTGCACAGTTTTCTGTCGCCGACCCGCATTTCTGGCAGGCTGCATGGGTCCCGCTGATGGAGGACTACAGAGAGGGAGCAGCTGCTGCTGCTGCAGCTGCTGAGGAGGCTGAGGAGGCTGAGGAGGAGGACGATGATGACGAGACAGTTGATGAGAGAGGAGGCGGCGTCCCGATGGACACAGGGACAGATACAGCTGGGACGAGCGCGCCTCCCATTATTGATCTTGATGAGGATGAGGAGGATACTGAGCCTGCACCTGCTGCACCTCCCGTTAGATCTACTAGACGTCGGACACGCCGTCACAGAGATGCAGAGGCTCATCGTCGGATCGACGAGTTGACAGAGCAGATGATAGACTCATATGCTGCCCTTACAGTAGACATGCATGAGAGGTTTGCCGCCCAGCACCGACACCTTGACAGCTGGACTCAGCAGATGTTGGAGGGGCAGCACTATCAGCGTAGGATGATGGAGCTACAGTTCCAGCAGACTATGGGCTATCCATTCGATCCGACCCAGTATCCTTATGTACCACCACCACCACCACCGGATCAGGACTACTGAGGAGCTGCAGAGTTTTATTTATTATATTTTTATGCAGTTCGGCTCTTTATCCGGTGAGTCCTCTTTCATTTAGACTTTTATTATACCCACTGGGACAGTGTGTCTCAAGTATGGGGTATTTATATGTATTATTTGACCACGTGACTATTTGTATTCGATACTTTTGATGTATGACATTTTATCGGATATTTATATTCATGCTTTATCTGCATTTATATGTTTATCTGAGATTGCATGCATACTTACAGGTTATTTGATTGAGAAAAACGTCGAAACCGAAAAAAAAAATGATTTTTTAAAAAAATTTTTTGACCTCGACCGGGACAGTTCTGGCAAAACGAGGTGTTTCACCTCGGTTGAACCAAGAACATCTCGACCGAGGTGGGTTAACTGAGAGTTTTCGAAAACGATTTTTGTGTTACTTATCTGGATATGATCTCAGTGAAGATTTTGTTTACCGACTGGATTTAAATTCTTTATATGTTTGAAATGTTTTATGATATGTTTAAGTTGCTAAATGCTTTGTTTGAAATTATTGGCATGTTTAATACCTTATTTTTATCCAAATTATGTTGAATTTGAAGGTTGACACCGCAGCATAAGTTCTCTCACGTTCTTCTTGGAAAGACCAAGGCAATTCATTCTCTTCTTCTTCTTCTTCTTGATCATGCTTAGCCCCTCATATACATTTTGCCTCCCTTTACCTATCCGGGAATTTGGAAGCAAGCAAAGTGGTGAAAGCAAGTCAAAAGTTAAGAAGTGGCTGAAAGTGAAAGTGTTAGAAAGCAATAATAGGTTTGGGGAAGTCAATCATGAAGATGAGTAACTCGGCACCATTCACATAGCCGGGTGTTTGTGTCTTGCCAAAGTCGGATTGAGCGATATTCCTAACGGGTCATGGTATGTGCATCAAGGGTTTGACGCATCTCGAGAAATTGATGATTGCGGATTTCCTAGGCTTCGGTTATTGTGCACCTCTGTCCATGCATCCCAAAAAGTAAAGTAAAAGAGAAAAAAGTGTGAAATAAGCAAAGCTTATTGGTGGAAGATGTTGCAAGTCAAAGTGAAAGTGAAGTTCATCCTTTTCCCGGATTCTAGCACCACATTACCTTACGTTCATCCCTACCCTACACGTTTCTTGACCTTTTCTTTTGGGAAGCCCTTGAGACCTTGAGCTTGTTGATAGACTTAGCGGTTTAAATCGGATTATACATGATTAATTTTGATAATTATGATTTATTATGCATTCTATGATTTTATGCAAAGATGAACAACTTTCCTATATTTATAAAATGTTTTGATCATATTGAGTTTTTAATTTCCAGGAAGTACTCTCTTCGAGTGATCTATGATAATTGCACACCATAAAAATATTTTTGAAGGACTTCTCATTGATTTTCTTGACTTATAATCCATTCTATCTTAATTTCTATATGAGGAACTTGCTTAGGGACAAGCAAGGGCTAAGTATGGGGTATTTTGATAGCATGAATTATAGTCTATATTTTGGGGTTTGTTTAGACGTTTTATCTTTCATAATCTGCATGTTTGTATGTACATTATGTGATTTTACTACCATTTCATCTACCCTTGCGAGAATCGAGGTCTACACCTAGTTTCGTTGTAATTGCAGGTAATATGGTACGTTTTGCATCGAAAAGGAGCAAAAGGAGTCAAGAGTCATTTGGAGCTACATTGAGGAGCAAAAAGGAATCCTTCAGGAAGCATAGCCATGGATTAAAGATTTACTTTGGACCAGTTTTGAGAGATTCTACACTCAGTTATGATCACCTCGGTTGCCCAGAGATTCATCTCGACCGAGGCGATCCAGAGACACCGACTCGACCGAGGCGAACACCTAGGACGCGGCGAGAATATTTTATTCTTGGCTGAGATCTTTTAAAATTGGAAAGTGATCTTATATTTTTGGGCTGAGCTTCTAGAAGGAAGGAGATATGCAGAATCATATATTTTACCTATATTTATGGGATAATATCTTCTTAAGATTTATTATTTTTGGAGGGTTATTTTTCCTATAAAAAGGGTTGGATTTTCCACAAATCCGACACGCCGCATACGTCGACATCCGCTTACAGTTAGAACATCCGCATATCAGCGCAGCAGCCGCATCCTACTCCAATTTGGGAGATTCGAAGAACCTTTTTGAAGGTCGAAGGAAGATTGAAGACTATAGCTTTATAGCTTTTTGGAGGGTTTTGTAAGATTGTCTTCAATTCTTTTCCTTGTTGTCTTGTCTTATTGGATTATTATCCAAGGAACGATTTTTGTGATATTTGATTCAGTTATTGAAGTGTTTTCATTAAATTCTTCTTTGTTCAAATATTCACCTTCTTCCCATATATTTAATACTTTCATTATGATGATGAGTGGCTAATTTCCTTGTGTGATTCTAGGGTGATTGGCTGAAGGTTGTGGGAAAAACAATGATAGAATGATCTTAATCACAGTAGGACCCTGAAAGTTCGAGTCTTTAACCTTAACCCTAAGCATCTCGTTCAGTCGATGAACATCTCGGCCGGGGTGGAAACTGGTTGACCGAGGTGGCTTATCCGATCCTTAACTGAGAGTTAATGTGTTAGAGTTTGCCAAATCCTATTCTTATTATACCTTTCTGGTTCAAAGCAAGCTTAGGATGAGACTTACCCGGTAATTCCTTAGTTTGTATACCAACGATCATAAGTTTAGGTAATAAAGGCTTGTCCTTTATTGGGGTTTGAGTGTGCTTCCATCCCATCTTTGTGAGTTAGCCTGAGACTTACCCGGTAAAGGTTGATTCTATTCCCCTAGATGGTGTGTTAGTTTGCGGCAATAGTTCTTTATCTTAATTCCTTGAGACTTACCCGGTAATAGGAGTTACGGTTTAGGATTAGTGTGTAGTGAGACTTACCCGGTGATCTACTCCACTTTAGAAACGCCTTCCCCACGCAAAAATCTCAGCTTTGTCCACTTATCTATAGATCTTGAGTTGGAACCACAACTAGATGCTTTAATCCCTAGAATTGCATGTTTGCTTATTTGACATCTTATTCATCTTTGATTGTATACTTGCTCTTGTGGTTAGCATCAACACTAGCATACCGTATTGGACTTTGTTTCACTAAGTCCCTGTGATCGACCCCTGGAATTTTCTTGCTTTTTCTACGATTGACCCGTACACTGCGGGTTCGCATCCTTGTTTTAAGCTTAAGTCTAGGGTTATAAATTTAAAGCTTGCACACACCGTTTGGAGCGAACAAGTTTTTGGCGCCGTTGCCGGGGACTTGGTCTAGACCGAGCCGGTACGGTTTGCTCTTGGGGCATTTGCCCCGTGTTGTCTTACCACTCTACTTGAGTGACTTTTGCAGGTTCTTTCTTAGGTATATGCGAAGAACCCGCACTGGAAAGGAAATCGTTCCTTACGATCCCGAACCAGAAAAGACATACAAACGACGCTTAAGAGAAGCGAAGATGGCCCAACAAGACGATCACGATCTTTTGGCCCAATTGAGAGAGACGCAGGAGCAGCTACGTCTCAGTAAAGAAGAACTAAGGCAGGAAAAAGAAGAGAATCAGGCCAGGAATGCAGCAATCGAAGCTGAGATTGCAGCAATTCGGAACCAGATTCAACCTCGACCGATGCAGGATCCAGTAATTGATCCTCGACCGAGGCAAGTCCCAGTTCCTGACGCCCCGGCCGAGGCGCATCCACTTCGGATGCCAGTCCGAGATGTTCTACTTGCAGGAATTCCACAAACCCTAGGTCAAAGGATGGACCCTAATCAACAGCTGAGGCGTCCAGGAGTGAACCTAGGAGATCCAGCGGACCATGACTACGAACTTCGACCACAAGTTCTAGCGATGATTCGCCAATGTCAATTCGGAGGGCTAGAGAAGGAGTCGCCGCATCAACATCTTCAAAACTACGAGATCTTGATGGAGACCTTGCGACCTCCCAGAATTGAAAATAACAACTACAAGCTAAGACCTTTCTACTTTTCTCTTAAAGATAGAGCTCTTACTTGGTATCAATCTCTTCCTGCAGGAAAGATCAGCACATGGGAAGAGATGACTACGGAATTCTTGACCAAATTCTTTCCCCCCTCAAAGACTGCTGAAATGAGAGGGAAGATCAATGCTTTCATCATGAAGGACAAGGAGAGTTTGTCCAAATCATGGGAGCGGTTCAAGGATATCCTTTTGGATTGCCCACATCATGGGATTCCAAAGATCGAGTTGTTGGAGATCTACTTCAAAGGGCTGGACGGAAACACCCAGTTTAATCTCCAACTACTCTCCGCCGGCACATTTATGGATATGGCGGTTGACGAGGCTTGGGATTTCATTGAGAAGCAAGCCTTGCACATGGAGAAGTACACCCACCAAGGAGCTGAAGGTGGAGTTAAAAGAGTCAACTTTCAAGAGACTCAAACCAACAACAACCAATTCACGTCCTTGAAGAACGACGTGAAGCAATTGAAGGAGCTATTGATGGCTCAAACTAAGCAGGAAGAGCAAGGGCAAAGGAACAACAACAACTACAACAAGAACGGGTACCGTAACAACAACAACGGACCCCGAAACAACAACTACAACAACAATAGAGGATCCAATAGCAACAATTGGAGAGCGAATAATAACCAAAACAACGGTAACAATTATTCAAACTCCAACTCTAATGATTCCTCTAACCCTTTCCTCTCTCCTCCTTCTTCTTCTTCTACTCCATTGAAGAGCCAAGGGCAAGGATCAAGTTCGTCTCAGCCGGAAAAGAAGGACGCAGTCCTGGAGGCAATCTTGATCAAGCTTAGTGCTATGGAGAATTCTATGACTTCATTTTCGAGGGCCCAAAAGTCCTTCGAACAACAACTTGCTAATAGGGCGAATGAAGCGCCAAGAGATCCAGGGAAGCTTCCAGCAAAGACGGAAACTAACCCTAAGGGCCAGTGCATGGCCATCACGACGAGGAGTGGACTCAAAACCACAGATCCAGTACCTCGCTCGACGCAGACCACCTCGGTCCAGATCCAGTCGAAGAACACCTCGACCGAGATGCCAACCGAGGCGGTGCAACAGAAAGCAGGAGGAACAACTGAAGCCTATGTTCCACCTCCTGCATATAAACCACCACTTCCATTTCCCCAGTCCAGAGCCAGAGCACATCTTGACAAGCACTTTGGTAAGTTCCTTGACTTGATGAATAAGCTCCATATTAATATCCCTTTCCTTGATGCTATTTTAGGTATGCCCGCCTATGGGAAGTTCTTAAAGGAGATCCTATCAAGGAAGAGGAAGCTGGAGGATGTTGGTGAAGTTAGGATGACATCTAAGTCTTCGGAGCTTATAAAGATCATGAAGGAGAAGATGCCACCTAAGTTGAGAGATCCCGGCTCATTTTGCATTCCCATTCAAGTTGGGGATGTCACTTGTGAAGCCCTATGTGATCTAGGAGCCAGCGTGAGCATCATTCCGCTGGAGCTATGCATTAAGATCGGTCTTGGAGAGCCCAAGCCGGTCAAGATTCGACTTTACATGGCGGATCGCTCCATCACCCATCCCGTGGGCATTTTGGAAGACGTTCCGGTCAAGTTAGGTAACTTCTATCTACCCATAGATTTTGTCGTACTTGACATTCCCGCAGATTATCCTGTTCCTATCATTCTCGGGAGGCCATTTCTAGCAACTTCGGGTTGCAATGTGGATTGCAAGAACGCCAAGTTGAAATTCAACGTTGGTGGCGATGAGGTGGAGTTCGCACTACTTGCAGCCATGAAGGGGGAGCAACTAACTGATGATATCTTCAACATCTACGATGAAGAAGAATCAAGAGAATTGGTGAGCTCTATCCTTATTAATGATCCACTCGAAAGAGTTATTAGCTTCAGTTTAATGGAGGAAGGTATAGATGCTTCTTGTGATGCAGATATACGGAGCCTGAAGGCACTGGAAGAAGATCCAGGAGCCATGACTGAGAAGCTGATCCAGGAAACGAAGATTTCCAGCCTCGGATCCAGTAGCAGTACCTCGACCGAGGCACTTTCTGGACTGAGCGAGGCGTCTGAAGAACACCTCGGTCAACGCCTTTGTGCCTCGACCGAGGTCGACAGAGAGACGATTCAAACTGAGACTGCACATAGTCCAGTTTCTGACACCACTTCACTGGAAAGAGGAAGCACAGATCCCTCCCAGAAAGCACCCCCAGTTGTGGAGCTTAAACAACTCCCTAGTCACTTGAGGTATATCTTTCTTGGGCCGGATTCTACTTATCCCGTTATTGCTAGTGCTTCCCTCTCCGATTCTGAATTATCTAAGCTAATGCATGTCCTGAGAAAGCATCGGAAAGCCATAGGCTACACCACGGACGATCTTATTGGCATTAACCCTTCTTTCTGCATGCATAGAATTCTAATGGAAGATAATCATAAGACTTCACGGGAACCTCAAAGACGGTTAAATCCGATCATGAAAGAGGTTGTGAAGAAGGAAGTTCTTAAGTTGTTGGATGCAGGTATTATTTATCCTATCTCGGACAGCAAGTGGGTTAGCCCGGTGCATGTCGTCCCGAAGAAAGGAGGGATGACCGTTGTGACGAATAAGAACA
The DNA here is from genome assembly GCA_033239045.1 of Fagopyrum esculentum. Lineage (NCBI taxonomy): Eukaryota > Viridiplantae > Streptophyta > Magnoliopsida > Caryophyllales > Polygonaceae > Fagopyrum > Fagopyrum esculentum. Next base: position 149,159,527 of record BSUD01000002.1, on the reverse strand, counting down.
ACGAGTTGATCCCAACAAGGACCGTTACGGGCTGGAGAGTTTGCATCGACTATAGGAAGCTGAACACGGCTACTAGGAAAGATCATTTTCCGCTTCCCTTCATTGATCAAATGCTCGAACGGTTGGCCCAGCATTCACACTTTTGCTACTTGGACGGCTATAGTGGATTCTTCCAGATTCCTATCCATCCGGATGATCAGGAGAAGACCACTTTCACATGTCCTTGGGGGACGTTTGCTTATCGGAGGATGCCATTCGGATTGTGCAATGCACCCGCTACCTTCCAGCGATGCATGATGGCCATCTTCTCCGAGTACATAGAGGAGATCATGGAGGTATTCATGGATGATTTTTCTGTATATGGTTCCTCATTTGATGATTGCTTATCTAACCTTTCTCTAGTGCTTAAAAGATGTGAGGACACTAACCTTGTTTTGAATTGGGAAAAGTGTCATTTTATGGTTAATGAAGGCATTGTGCTAGGACACCTCGTTTCTAATCGAGGTATTGAGGTCGATCGAGCTAAGATCGAGACTATTGAGAAACTCCCTCCTCCTTGTTCTGTTAAGGGTGTGAGGAGTTTTCTCGGGCATGCAGGTTTCTATAGGAGATTCATCAAGGACTTCTCCAAGATTTCTAAACCTCTAACTAACCTCTTGAATAAAGATGTTGTTTTTGAGTTTTCGCAGGAGTGTCTTGATGCTTTTTACAGGATTAAGGAAGCGTTGATCTCCGCTCCCATTATCCAACCTCCTGACTGGACCTTGCCCTTTGAGGTCATGTGTGACGCTAGCGATGTAGCCGTAGGAGCGGTGCTTGGGCAAAAGAAGGATGGACGGACCACCGCCATTTACTATGCTAGCAAGACGCTAGATGTAGCACAACGCAACTACGCTACCACTGAGAAGGAGTTATTGGCAGTTGTATATGCTTTCGAGAAGTTTCGTTCCTATCTAGTAGGGGCGAAAGTCATTGTCTACACCGACCACGCAGCCATTCGTTACTTGTTGGCTAAAAAAGATGCAAAGCCGCGCCTTATTCGATGGATTCTCTTGCTCCAGGAATTTGACCTAGAGATCCGCGATAAGAAGGGATCCGAGAATTCAGTTGCGGATCACCTCAGCCGGTTACCGGAATCCTCCCGCGAGACGGATAGCCCACCCATAGACGATTCATTCCCCGACGAGCACTTGCACGTTTTGGAGCGTTTGATGGACTTACTTACTTCACCCCACGATGGAGGTGAAGTATGGGGTGAGGGAACCTCCTACCTCGTTTGAGACGCATCATGGTCCAGCTAGCGACCTTAAATCAAGCGCTTCTTGGGAGGCAACCCAAGGTATTGCATTCTTTCCCGTTTTCTAGTCTAGTTTAGATAGTTTTTGTTTTTGCTTTGCTTTGCTTTGTTTTTGGTGTTTTAGACAGATAACAGGAAGGAGCACTCCAGAAAAGGGAGAAGTTCGAGATTCTGAGGAAGAAAAAGGCACCTCGGTCACTGTCAGAACACCTCGACCGAGTTGATTCTTGAAGCAACCGAGGCGACTAGGGTTTCTGCAGAACCGCCTCGGTCCGTACCACCTCGGTCCAGTCGAGACCATCTCGACCGAGGTGACAGCAGATCCAGTAACAGTATAAAAAAGGGAAAAAATTACTTTTCACTTTTTTTACTTCGTTTCGACCGCGGCGCACAGAATCGACTCGCTCCCTCATTTCTCGCTCGTTTTCGAAGATTTCCGCTTCCAAACCGAGATTAAAGAGTAGAGGAGTCGATTACTACAACAGATCTGCAAGAAATTTGAGCGATTCGACCAAACGAGGTAAAAACGTTCGAAAACCTAACTCGTTCGTTTTCTGCTATTTGGGCTTTGGTTGCCCTTGTTTCTGTTGAGAAAAGGCATAAGTACCCCTTAGGAAGCAATTGTAGTGATTTTGGGGGGAAAAGAACTGAAAATCAGAGAATAGAAATCGACACTGCTACGCCTCGGTCCGGTCGAACTGCATCTCGACCGAGGTGATTTCTGGAACTTGTCAGTCGACCGAGGTGGTCTGACAGATTGATTAGGGAAAATGAGTTCAGATCGCCGTTTAGCCCTGAGAGACAAATCTTCACCCTCCCCTTCCCCTTCTTCTTCCCGTCCCTACCGCCCGGTCATCCACGAGAGATGTCGGGTAGATTACGAGAGGATAGCGGGCCGTCCGGTTATCGCACCGCGATTTCTGGAGGTATCCGCTTTTGACTGCCTAGGGTTAGAGGCTGACCTTAGGAGGATGATAGCTACAGTCGGGCTGGATCAGTTTTCTGAGATCCGAGCCCCAGCCTACATAGAGCCGACACTAGAGTTCGTCAGCTCCTTCTCCTACCTACCCACAGAGGGATCTGTGAAGTACCGGCTGATGAGCCGGAACTTCATAGTTCCATTAGAGATATTCAGAGAGATTTTCAGCTTTCCTACCCCTACAGCTGTAGACTTCCCCTCCCGATCCGTAGCTAGGGAGTTTTGGGGACAGATAGCCCACATCACTACACATGCAGACAGATGGCGCCCTGGTGATTCCAGGGAGAAGGTCATCTTCCACCCAGCTTTCAGACTCGCCCACCGGATATTCAGCGAGATGCTTCTGGCGCGTACTGAGACGCCCCAGAAGATCAGACAGGGGGAGCTATTCTCACTATACTGCATGGTCACGGGAGGATACCCTGACTTTGGCTTGATGCTGGCAGAGGATCTGCACAGGATCAAGGCCAAAGGGAAGGGTGATATTTGCTGTGGAGGTCTAGTCACCCACATCGCCTCCTACCACGGGATGGATCTCAGTATTTGCACATTGGCGGCGGCTCCGAAGCCGCTGGGTCTGCAGGAGATGATCACGAGGCGGATTCTTGTTCCTCGTGGGCTGACTACACCGTATGTTGCCATGCCTTGGGAGCGGACAGCGCCTCAGGGCATCAGATGGTCTGCACAGTTTTCTGTCGCCGACCCGCATTTCTGGCAGGCTGCATGGGTCCCGCTGATGGAGGACTACAGAGAGGGAGCAGCTGCTGCTGCTGCAGCTGCTGAGGAGGCTGAGGAGGCTGATGAGGAGGATGATGACGAGACAGTTGAGGAGAGAGGAGGCGGCGTCCCGATGGACACAGGGACAGATACAGCTGGGACGAGCGCGCCTCCCATTATTGATTTAGATGAGGATGAGGAGGATACTGAGCCTGCACCTGCTGCACCTCCCGTTAGATCTACTAGACGTCGGACACGCCGTCACAGAGATGCAGAGGCTCATCGTCGGATCGACGAGTTGACAGAGCAGATGATAGACTCATATGCTGCCCTTACAGTAGACATGCATGAGAGGTTTGCCGCCCAGCACCGACACCTTGACAGCTGGACTCAGCAGATGTTGGAGGGGCAGCACTATCAGCGTAGGATGATGGAGCTACAGTTCCAGCAGACTATGGGCTATCCATTCGATCCGACCCAGTATCCTTATGTACCACCACCACCACCACCGGATCAGGACTTCTGAGGAGCTGCAGGATTTTATTTATTTTATTTTTATGCAGTTCGGCTCTTTATCCGGTGAGTCCTCCTTTCTTTCAGACTTTATTTACACCCACTGGGACAGTGTGTCTCAAGTATGGGGTATTTATATGTATTATTTGACTACGTGACTATTTGTATTCGATACTTTTGATGTATGACATTTTATCGGATATTTATATTTATGCTTCACTTTTGCATTTATATGTTTATCTGAGATTGCATGCATACTTACAGGTTATTTGATTGAGAAAAACGTCGAAACCGAAAAAAAAATGGTTTTTTTTAAAAAAAAAAAAATTTTTTGACCTCGACCGGGACAGTTCTGGCAAAACGAGGTGTTTCACCTCGGTTGAACCAAGAACATCTCGACCGAGGTGGGTTAACTGAGAGTTTTCGAAAACGATTTTTGTGTTACTTATCTGGATATGATCTCGGTGAAGATTTTGTTTACCGACTGGATTTAAATTCTTTATATGCTTGAAATGTTTTATGATATGTTTAAGTTGCTAAATGCTTTGTTTGAAATTATTGGCATGTTTAATACTTTATTTTTATCCAAATTATGTTGAATTTGAAGGTTGACACCGCAGCATAAGTTCTCTCACGTTCTTCTTGGAAAGACCAAGGCAATTCATTCTTCTTCTTCTTCTTCTTCTTGATCATGCTTAGCCCCTCATATACATTTTGCCTCCCTTTACCTATCCGGGAATTTGGAAGCAAGCAAAGTGGTGAAAGCAAGTCAAAAGTTGAGAAGTGGCTGAAAGTGAAAGTGTTAGAAAGCAATAATAGGTTTGGGGAAGTCAATCATGAAGATGAGTAACTCGGCACCATTCACATAGCCGGGTGTTTGTGTCTTGCCAAAGTCGGATTGAGCAATATTCCTAACGGGTCATGGTATGTGCATCAAGGGTTTGACGCATCTCAAGAAATTGATGATTGCGGATTTCCTAGGCTTCGGTTATTGTGCACCTCTGTCCATGCATCCCAAAAAGTAAAGTAAAAGAGAAAAAAGTGTGAAATAAGCAAAGCTTATTGGTGGAAGATGTTGCAAGTCAAAGTAAAAGTGAAGTTCATCCTTTTCCCGGATTCTAGCACCACATTACCTTACATACATCCCTACCCTACACGTTTCTTGACCTTTCTTTTGGGAAGCCCTTGAGACCTTGAGCTTGTTGATTGACTTAGCGGTTTAAATCGGATTATACATGATTAATTTTGATAATTATGATTTATTATGCATTCTATGATTTTATGCAAAGATGAACAACTTTCCTATATTTATAAAATGTTTTGATCATATTGAGTTTTTAATTTCCAGGAAGTACTCTCTTAGAGTGATCTATGATAGTTGCACACCATAAAATGTTTTTGAAAGACTTTTCATTGATTTGCATGACTTATAATCCATTCTATCTTGATTTCTATATGAGGAACTTGCTTAGGGACAAGCAAGGGCTAAGTATGGGGTATTTTGATAGCATGAATTATAGTCTATATTTTGAGGTTTGTTTGGACGTTTTATCTTTCATAATCTGCATGTTTGTATGTGCATTATGTGATTTTACTACCATTTCATCTACCTTTGCGAGAATCGAGGTCTACACCTAGTTTCGTTGTAATTGCAGGTAATATGGTACGTATTACATCAAAAAGGAGCAAAAGGAGTCAAGAGTCATTTGGAGCTACATTGAGGAGCAAAAAGGAATCCTTCAGGAAGCATAGCCATGGATTAAAGATTTACTTTGGACCAGTTTTGAGAGATTCTACATTCAGTTATGAGTCACCTCGGTTGACCAGAGATTCATCTCGACCGAGGCGATCCAGAGACGCCGACTCGACCGAGGCGAACACCTAGGACGCGGCGAGAATATTTTATTCTTGGCTGAGATCTTTTAAAATTGGAAAGTGATCTTATATTTTTGGGCTGAGCTTCTAGAAGGAAGGAGATATGCAGAATCATATATTTTACCTATTTTTATGGGAATATATCTTCTTAAGATTTATTATCTTTGGAGGTTTATTTTTCCTATAAAAAGGGTTGGATTTCCACAATTCGATAAGCCCGCTTACACCGAAATACAGGCTGCATACACCCGCTATCAGCGCAGCAGCCGCATCATACTCCAATTTGGGAGAGAGTTGAAGAACCTTTTTGGAGGTTGAAGGAAGATTTGAAGACTATAGCTTTATAGCTTTTTGGAGGGTTTTGTAAGATTGTCTTCAATTCCTTTCCTTGTTGTCTTGTCTTGTTGGATCATTATCCAAGGAACGATTTTGTGTGATATTTGATTCAGATATTGAAGTGTTTTCATTAAATTCTTCTTTATTCAAATATTCACCTTCTTCCCATATATTTAATACTTTCATTATGATGATGAGTGGCTAATTTCCTTGTGTGATTCTAGGGTGATTGGCTGAAGGTTGTGGGAAAAACAATGATAGAATGATCTTAATCACAGTAGGATCCTGAAAGTTCGAGTCTTTAACCTTAACCCTAAGCATCTCGTTCAGTCGATGAACATCTCGGCCGGGGTGGAAACTGGCTGACCGAGGTGGCTTATCCGATCCTTAACTGAGAGTTAATGTGTTAGAGTTTGCCAAATCCTATTCTTATTATACCTTTCTGGTTCAAAGCAAGCTTAGGATGAGACTTACCCGGTAATTCCTTAGTTTGTATACCAACGATCATAAGTTTAGGTAATAAAGGCTTGTCCTTTATTGGGGTTTGAGTGTGCTTCCATCCCATCTTTGTGAGTTAGCCTGAGACTTACCCGGTAAAGGTTGATTCTATTCCCTTAGATGGTGTGTTAGTTTGCGGCAATAGTTCTTTATCTTAATTCCTTGAGACTTACCCGGTAATAGGAGTTACGGTTTGGGATTAGTGTGTAGTGAGACTTACCCGGTGATCTACTCCACTTTAGAAACACCTTCCCCATGCAAATATCTCAGCTTTGTCCACTTATCTATAGATCTTGAGTTGGAACCACAACTAGATGCTTTAATCCCTAGAATTGCATGTTTGCTTATTTGACATCTTATTCATCTTTGATTGTATACTTGCTCTTGTGGTTAGCATCAACACTAGCATACCGTATTGGACTTTGTTTCACTAAGTCCCTGTGATCGACCCCTGGAATTTTCTTGCTTTTACTACGATTGACCCGTACACTGCGGGTTCGCATCCTTGTTTTAAGCTTAAGTCTAGGGTTAGCATCAACACTACCACTGAGAAGGAGTTATTGGCGGTTGTATATGCTTTCGAGAAGTTTCGTTCCTATCTAGTAGGGGCGAAAGTCATTGTCTACACCGACCATGCAGCCATTCGTTACTTGTTGGCTAAGAAGGATGCAAAGCCGCGCCTTATTCGATGGATTCTCTTGCTCCAAGAGTTTGACCTAGAGATCCGCGATAAGAAGGGATCCGAGAATTCAGTTGCGGACCACCTCAGCCGGCTACCGGAATCCTCCCGCGAGCCGGATAGCCCACCCATAGACGATTCATTCCCCGACGAGCACTTGCACGTTCTGGAGCGTTTGATGGACTTACTTACTTCACCCCACGATGGAGGTGAAGTATGGGGTGAGGGAACCTCCTACCTCCTTTGAGACGCACTATGGTCCAGCTAGCGACCTTAAATCAAGCGCTTCTTGGGAGGCAACCCAAGGTATTGCTTTCTTTCCCGTTTTCTAGTCTAGTTTAGATAGTTTTTGTTTTTGCTTTGCTTTGCTTTGCTTTGTTTTTGGCGTTCTGGACAGATAACAGGAAGGAGCACTCCAGGAAAGGGAGAAGTTCGAGATTCTGAGAAGAAAGAGGCACCTCGGTCACTGTCAGAACACCTCGACCGAGTTGATTCTTGAAGCAACCGAGGCGACTAGGGTTTCTGCAGAACCGCCTCGGTCCGTACCACCTCGGTCCAGTCGAGACCATTTCGACCGAGGTGACAGCAGATCTCGCGACGGTATAAAAAGCGAAAATTACTTTTCACTTTTTATTTTTCACCCATTTCGACCGCGGCGACAGAGCACCTCGTTCTCCCTCGTTTCTCACTCTTTTTCGACGATTTCTGCTTCAAAACTGCAATTGAGGAGTAGAGGAGTCGATTGCAACCACGGATCTGCAAGAACTCTGAGAGTTTCGGCCGAAACGAAGCGAAAAAGGTTCGAAAACCCTAACCGACTCGTTTACTGTTTATTGGGCTTTGGTTGCCCTTGATTCTGCTGAGGAAACCCATAAGTACCCCTTAGGAAGCAATTGTAGTGATTTTAGGGGGAAAAGAACTGGAAATCTGAGATTTGGAAATTCGAACTGTACGCCTCGGTCCAGTCGGTCTGCACCTCGACCGAGGTGATTTCTGGGACTTGTCAGTCAACCGAGGTGGTCTGACAGATTGATTTGTGAAGATGAGTTCAGATAGGATACTAGCCCTGAGAGACAGATCTTCACCCTCCCCTTCCCCTTCTTCTTCCCGTCCCTACCGCCCGGTTATCCACGAGAGATGCCGGGTAGATCACGAGAGGATAGCGGGCCGTCCGGTTATCGCACCGCGATTTCTGGAGGTATCCGCTTTTGACTGCCTAGGGTTAGAGGCTGACCTTAGGAGGATGATAGCTACAGTCGGGCTGGATCAGTTTTCTGAGATCCGAGCCCCAGCCTACATAGAGCCGACACTAGAGTTCGTCAGCTCCTTCTCCTACCTACCCACAGAGGGATCTGTGAAGTACCGGCTGATGAGCCGGAACTTCATAGTTCCATTAGAGATATTCAGAGAGATTTTCAGCTTTCCTACCCCTACAGCTGTAGACTTCCCCTCCCGATCCGTAGCTAGGGAGTTTTGGGGACAGATAGCCCACATCACTACACATGCAGACAGATGGCGCCCTGGTGATTCCAGGGAGAAGGTCATCTTCCACCCAGCTTTCAGACTCGCCCACCGGATATTCAGCGAGATGCTTCTGGCGCGTACTGAGACGCCCCAGAAGATCAGACAGGGGGAGTTATTTTCGCTATACTGCATGGTCACGGGAGGATACCCGGACTTTGGCTTGCTCCTGGCAGAGGATCTGCACAGGATCAAGGCCAAAGGGAAGGGTGATATTTGCTGTGGAGGTCTAGTCACCCACATCGCCTCCTACCACGGGATGGATCTCAGTATCTGCACATTGGCGGCGGCTCCGAAGCCGCTGGGTCTGCAGGAGATGATCACGAGGCGGATTCTTGTTCCTCGTGGGCTGACTACACCGTATGTTGCCATGCCTTGGGAGCGGACAGCGCCTCAGGGCATCAGATGGTCTGCACAGTTTTCTGTCGCCGACCCGCATTTCTGGCAGGCTGCATGGGTCCCGCTGATGGAGGACTACAGAGAGGGAGCAGCTGCTGCTGCTGCAGCTGCAGAGGAGGCAGAGGAGGCTGATGAGGAGGATGATGACGAGACAGTTGAGGAGAGAGGAGGCGGCGTCCCGATGGACACAGGGACAGATACAGCTGGGACGAGCGCGCCTCCCATTATTGATTTGGATGAGGATGAGGAGGATACTGAGCCTGCACCTGCTGCACCTCCCGTTAGATCTACTAGACGTCGGACACGCCGTCACAGAGATGCAGAGGCTCATCGTCGGATCGACGATTTGACAGAGCAGATGATAGACTCATATGCTGCCCTTACAGTAGACATGCATGAGAGGTTTGCCGCCCAGCACCGACACCTTGACAGCTGGACTCAGCAGATGTTGGAGGGGCAGCACTATCAGCGTAGGATGATGGAGCTACAGTTCCAGCAGACTATGGGCTATCCATTCGATCCGACCCAGTATCCTTATGTACCACCACCACCACCACCGGATCAGGACTACTGAGGAGCTGCAGAGTTTTATTTATTATATTTTTATGCAGTTCGGCTCTTTATCCGGTGAGTCCTCCTTTCTTTCAGACTTTATTTACACCCACTGGGACAGTGTGTCTCAAGTATGGGGTATTTAGTTGATGTATTATCTGACTTATTCGACTCATGATGTATTATTTGACCTTTGATGTATTATTTACCGGATATTTTCATATTCATGCTTTATCTGCATTTATATGTTTATCTGAGATTGCATGCATACTTACAGGTTATTTGATTGAGAAAAACGTCGAAACCGAAAAAAAATGGTTTTTTTTAAAAAAAAAAAATTTTTTGACCTCGACCGGGACAGTTCTGGCAAAACGAGGTGTTTCACCTCGGTTGAACCAAGAACATCTCGACCGAGGTGGGTTAACTGAGAGTTTTCGAAAACGATTTTTGTGTTACTTATCTGGATATGATCTCGGTGAAGATTTTGTTTACCGACTGGATTTAAATTCTTTATATGTTTGAAATGTTTTATGATATGTTTAAGTTGCTAAATGCTTTGTTTGAAATTATTGGCATGTTTAATACTTTATTTTTATCCAAATTATGTTGAATTTGAAGGTTGACACCGCAGCATAAGTTCTCTCACGTTCTTCTTGGAAAGACCAAGGCAATTCATTCTTCTTCTTCTTCTTCTTCTTGATCATGCTTAGCCCCTCATATACATATTGCCTCCCTTTACCTATCCGGGAATTTGGAAGCAAGCGAAGTGGTGAAAGCAAGTCAAAGTTGAGAAGTGGCTGAAAGTGAAAGTGTTAGAAAGCAATAATAGGTTTGGGGAAGTCAATCATGAAGATGAGTAACTCGGCACCATTCACATAGCCGGGTGTTTGTGTCTTGCCAAAGTCGGATTGAGCGATATTCCTAACGGGTCATGGTATGTGCATCAAGGGTTTGACGCATCTCAAGAAATTGATGATTGCGGATTTCCTAGGCTTCGGTTATTGTGCACCTCTGTCCATGCATCCCAAAAAGTAAAGTAAAAAGAAAAAAAAAGTGTGAAATAAGCAAAGCTTATTGGTGGAAGATGTTGCAAGTCAAAGTAAAAGTGAAGTTCATCCTTTTCCCGGATTCTAGCACCACATTACCTTACATACATCCCTACCCTACACGTTTCTTGACCTTTCTTTTGGGAAGCCCTTGAGACCTTGAGCTTGTTGATTGACTTAGCGGTTTAAATCGGATTATACATGATTAATTTTGATAATTATGATTTATTATGCATTCTATGATTTTATGCAAAGATGAACAACTTTCCTATATTTATAAAATGTTTTGATCATATTGAGTTTTTAATTTCCAGGAAGTACTCTCTTAGAGTGATCTATGATAATTCCACACCATAAAATGTTTTTGAAAGACTTTTCATTGATTTTCATGACTTATAATCCATTCTATCTTGATTTCTATATGAGGAACTTGCTTAGGGACAAGCAAGGGCTAAGTATGGGGTATTTTGATAGCATGAATTATAGTCTATATTTTGGGGTTTGTTTGGACGTTTTATCTTTCATAATCTGCATGTTTGTATGTACATTATGTGATTTTACTACCATTTCATCTACCTTTGCGAGAATCGAGGTCTACACCTAGTTTCGTTGTAATTGCAGGTAATATGGTACGTTTTGCATCGAAAAGGAGCAAAAGGAGTCAAGAGTCATTTGGAGCTACATTGAGGAGCAAAAAGGAATCCTTCAGGAAGCATAACCATGGATTAAAGATTTACTTTGGACCAGTTTTGAGAGATTCTACACTCAGTTATGATCACCTCGGTTGACCAGAGATTCATCTCGACCGAGGCGATCTAGAGACACCGACTCGACCGAGGCGAACACCTAGGACGCGGCGAGAATATTTTATTCTTGGCTGAGATCTTTTAAAATTGGAAAGTGATCTTATATTTTTGGGCTGAGCTTCTAGAAGGAAGGAGATATGCAGAATCATATATTTTACCTATTTTTATGGGAATATATCTTCTTAAGATTTATTATCTTTGGAGGTTTATTTTTCCTATAAAAAGGATTGGATTTTCCACAAATCCGATCATGCTTAGATGCTTAGAGGCTGCATACACCGCATACAATCAGCTATCAGCGCAGCAGCCGCATCCTACTCCAATTTGGGAGATTCGAAGAACCTTTTTGAAGGTTGAAGGAAGATTGAAGACTATAGCTTTATAGCTTTTTGGAGGGTTTTGTAAGATTGTCTTCAATTCCTTTCCTTGTTGTCTTGTCTTATTGGATCATTATCCAAGGAACAATTTTGTGTGATATTTGATTCAGTTATTGAAGTGTTTTCATTAAATTCTTCTTTATTCAAATATTCACCTTCTTCCCATATATTTAATACTTTCATTATGATGATGAGTGGCTAATTTCCTTGTGTGATTCTAGGGTGATTGGCTGAAGGTTGTGGGAAAAACAATGATAGAATGATCTTAATCACAGTAGGACCCTGAAAGTTCGAGTCTTTAACCTTAACCCTAAGCATCTCGTTCAGTCGATGAACATCTCGGCCGGGGTGGAAACTGGCTGACCGAGGTGGCTTATCCGATCCTTAACTGAGAGTCAATGTGTTAGAGTTTGCCAAATCCTATTCTTATTATACCTTTCTGGTTCAAAGCAAGCTTAGGATGAGACTTACCCGGTAATTCCTTAGTTTGTATACCAACGATCATAAGTGTAGGTAATAAAGGCTTGTCCTTTATTGGGGTTTGAGTGTGCTTCCATCCCATCTTTGTGAGTTAGCCTGAGACTTACCCGGTAAAGGTTGATTCTATTCCCTTAGATGGTGTGTTAGTTTGAGGTTATAGTTCTTTATCTTAATTCCTTGAGACTTACCCGGTAATAGGAGTTACGGTTTGGGATTAGTGTGTAGTGAGACTTACCCGGTGATCTACTCCACTTTAGAAACACCTTCCCCATGCAAAAACCTCAGCTTTGTCCGCTTATCTATAGATCTTGAGTTGGAACCACAACTAGATGCTTTAATCCCTAGAATTGCATGTTTGCTTTATTTGACATCTTATTCATCTTTGATTGTATTACTTGCTCTTGTGGTTAGCATCAACACTAGCATACCGTACTGGACTTTGTTTCACTAAGTCCCTGTGATCGACCCCTGGAATTTTCTTGCTTTTACTACGATTGACCCGTACACTGCGGGTTCGCATCCTTGTTTTAAGCTTAAGTCTAGGGTTATAAATTTAAAGCTTGCACACACCGTTTGGAGCGAACAAGTTTTTGGCGCCGTTGCCGGGGACTTGGTCTAGACCGAGCCGGTACGGTTTGCTCTTGGGGCATTTGCCCCGTGTTGTCTTACCACTCTACTTGAGTGACTTTTGCAGGTTCTTTCTTAGGTATATGCGAAGAACCCGCACTGGAAAGGAAATCGTTCCTTACGATCCCGAACCAGAAAAGACATACAAACGACGCTTAAGAGAAGCGAAGATGGCCCAACAAGACGATCACGATCTTTTGGCCCAATTGAGAGAGACGCAGGAGCAGCTACGTCTCAGTAAAGAAGAACTAAGGCAGGAAAAAGAAGAGAATCAGGCCAGGAATGCAGCAATCGAAGCTGAGATTGCAGCAATTCGGAACCAGATTCAACCTCGACCGATGCAGGATCCAGTAATTGATCCTCGACCGAGGCAAGTCCCAGTTCCTGACGCCCCGGCCGATGTGCATCCACTTCGGATGCCAGTCCGAGATGTTCTTCTTGCAGGAATTCCACAAACCCTAGGTCAAAGGATGGACCCTAATCAACAGCTGAGGCGTCCAGGAGTGAACCTAGGAGATCCAGCGGACCATGACTACGAACTTCGACCACAAGTTCTAGCGATGATTCGCCAATGTCAATTCGGAGGGCTAGAGAAGGAGTCGCCGCATCAACATCTTCAAAACTACGAGATCTTGATGGAGACCTTGCGACCTCCCAGAATTGAAAATAACAACTACAAGCTAAGACCTTTCTACTTTTCTCTTAAAGATAGAGCTCTTACTTGGTATCAATCTCTTCCTGCAGGAAAGATCAGCACATGGGAAGAGATGACTACGGAATTCTTGACCAAATTCTTTCCCCCCTCAAAGACTGCTGAAATGAGAGGGAAGATCAATGCTTTCATCATGAAGGACAAGGAGAGTTTGTCCAAATCATGGGAGCGGTTCAAGGATATCCTTTTGGATTGCCCACATCATGGGATTCCAAAGATCGAGTTGTTGGAGATCTACTTCAAAGGGCTGGACGGAAACACCCAGTTCAATCTCCAACTACTCTCCGCCGGTACATTCATGGATATGGCGGTTGACGAGGCTTGGGATTTCATTGAGAAGCAAGCCTTACATATGGAGAAGTATACCCACCAAGGAGCTGAAGGTGGAGTTAAAAGAGTCAACTTTCAAGAGACTCAAACCAACAACAACCAATTCACGTCCTTGAAGAACGACGTGAAGCAATTGAAGGAGCTATTGATGGCTCAAACTAAGAAGGAAGAGCAAGGACAAAGGAACAACAACAACTACAACAAGAACGGGTACCGTAACAACAACAACGGACCCCAAAACAACAACTACAACAACAATAGAGGATCCAATAGCAACAATTGGAGAGCGAATAATAACCAAAACAACGGTAACAATTATTCAAACTCCAACTCTAATGATTCCTCTAACCCTTTCCTCTCTCCTCCTTCTTCTTCTTCTACTCCATTGAAGAGCCAAGGGCAAGGATCAAGTTCGTCTCAGCCGGAAAAGAAGGACGCAGTCCTGGAGGCAATCTTGATCAAGCTTAGTGCTATGGAGAATTCTATGACTTCATTTTCGAGGGCCCAAAAGTCCTTCGAACAACAACTTGCTAATAGGGCGAATGAAGCGCCAAGAGATCCAGGGAAGCTTCCAGCAAAGACGGAAACTAACCCTAAGGGCCAGTGCATGGCCATCACGACGAGGAGTGGACTCAAAACCACAGATCCAGTACCTCGCTCGACGCAGACCACCTCGGTCCAGATCCAGTCGAAGAACACCTCGACCGAGATGCCAACCGAGGCGGTACAACAGAAAGCAGGAGGAACGACAGAAGCTTATGTTCCACCTCCTGCATATAAACCACCACTTCCATTCCCCCAGTCCAGAGCCAGAGCACATCTTGACAAGCACTTTGGTAAGTTCCTTGACTTGATGAATAAGCTCCATATTAATATTCCTTTCCTTGATGCTATTCTAGGTATGCCCGCCTACGGGAAGTTCTTAAAAGAGATCCTATCAAGGAAGAGGAAGCTGGAGGATGTTGGTGAAGTTAGGATGACATCTAAGTCTTCGGAGCTTATAAAGATCATGAAGGAGAAGATGCCACCTAAGTTGAGAGATCCCGGCTCATTTTGCATTCCCATTCAAGTTGGGGATGTCACTTGTGAAGCCCTATGTGATCTAGGAGCCAGCGTGAGCATCATTCCGCTGGAGCTATGCATTAAGATCGGTCTTGGAGAGCCCAAGCCGGTCAAGATTCGACTTTACATGGCGGATCGCTCCATCACCCATCCCGTGGGCATTTTGGAAGACGTTCCGGTCAAGTTAGGTAACTTCTATCTACCCATAGATTTTGTCGTACTTGACATTCCCGCAGATTATCCTGTTCCTATCATTCTCGGGAGGCCATTTCTAGCAACTTCGGGTTGCAATGTGGATTGCAAGAACGCCAAGTTGAAATTCAACGTTGGTGGCGATGAGGTGGAGTTCGCACTACTTGCAGCCATGAAGGGGGAGCAACTAACTGATGATATCTTCAACATCTACGATGAAGAAGAATCAAGAGAATTGGTGAGCTCTATCCTTATTAATGATCCACTCGAAAGAGTTATAAGCTTCAGTTTAATGGAGGAAGGTATAGATGCTTCTTGTGATGCAGATATACGGAGCTTGAAGGCACTGGAAGAAGATCCAGGAGCCATGACTGAGAAGCTGATCCAGGAAACGAAGATTTCCAGCCTCGGATCCAGTAGCAGTACCTCGACCGAGGCACTTTCTGGACTGAGCGAGGCGTCTGAAGAACACCTCGGTCAACGCCTTTGCGCCTCGACCGAGGTCGACAGAGAGACGATTCAAACTGAGACTGCACATAGTCCAATTTCTGACACCACTCCACTGGAAAGAGGAAGCACAGATCCCTCCCAGAAAGCACCCCCAGTTGTGGAGCTTAAACAACTCCCTAGTCACTTGAGGTATATCTTTCTTGGGCCGGATTCTACTTATCCCGTTATTGCTAGTGCTTCCCTCTCCGATTCTGAATTATCTAAGCTAATGCATGTCCTGAGAAAGCATCGGAAAGCCATAGGCTACACCACGGACGATCTTATTGGCATTAACCCTTCTTTCTGCATGCATAGAATTCTAATGGAAGATAATCATAAGACTTCACGGGAACCTCAAAGACGGTTAAATCCGATCATGAAAGAGGTTGTGAAGAAGGAAGTTCTTAAGTTGTTGGATGCAGGTATTATTTATCCTATCTCGGACAGCAAGTGGGTTAGCCCGGTGCATGTCGTCCCGAAGAAAGGAGGGATGACCGTTGTGACGAATAAGAACAACGAGTTGATCCCAACAAGGACCGTTACGGGCTGGAGAGTTTGCATCGACTATAGGAAGCTGAACACGGCTACTAGGAAAGATCATTTTCCGCTTCCCTTCATTGATCAAATGCTCGAACGGTTGGCCCAGCATTCACACTTTTGCTACTTGGACGGCTATAGTGGATTCTTCCAGATTCCTATCCATCCGGATGATCAGGAGAAGACCACTTTCACATGTCCTTGGGGGACGTTTGCTTATCGGAGGATGCCATTCGGGTTGTGCAATGCACCCGCTACCTTCCAGCGATGCATGATGGCCATCTTCTCCGAGTACATAGAGGAGATCATGGAGGTATTCATGGATGATTTTTCTGTATATGGTTCCTCATTTGATGATTGCCTATCTAACCTTTCTCTAGTGCTTAAAAGATGTGAGGACACTAACCTTGTTTTGAATTGGGAAAAGTGTCATTTTATGGTTAATGAAGGCATTGTGCTAGGACACCTCGTTTCTAATCGAGGTATTGAGGTCGATCGAGCTAAGATCGAGACTATTGAGAAACTCCCTCCTCCTTGTTCTGTTAAGGGTGTGAGGAGTTTTCTCGGGCATGCAGGTTTCTATAGGAGATTCATCAAGGACTTCTCCAAGATTTCTAAACCTCTAACTAACCTCTTGAATAAAGATGTTGTTTTTGAGTTTTCGCAGGAGTGTCTTGATGCTTTTTATAGGATTAAGGAAGCGTTGATCTCCGCTCCCATTATCCAACCTCCTGACTGGACCTTGCCCTTTGAGGTCATGTGTGACGCTAGCGATGTAGCCGTAGGAGCGGTGCTTGGGCAAAAGAAGGATGGACGGACCACCGCCATTTACTATGCTAGCAAGACGCTAGATGTAGCACAACGCAACTACGCTACCACTGAGAAGGAGTTATTGGCGGTTGTATATGCTTTCGAGAAGTTTCGTTCCTATCTAGTAGGGGCGAAAGTCATTGTCTACACCGACCACGCAGCCATTCGTTACTTGTTGGCTAAAAAAGATGCAAAGCCGCGCCTTATTCGATGGATTCTCTTGCTCCAGGAATTTGACCTAGAGATCCGCGATAAGAAGGGATCCGAGAATTCAGTTGCGGATCACCTCAGCCGGTTACCGGAATCCTCCCGCGAGACGGATAGCCCACCCATAGACGATTCATTCCCCGACGAGCACTTGCACGTTTTGGAGCGTTTGATGGACTTACTTACTTCACCCCACGATGGAGGTGAAGTATGGGGTGAGGGAACCTCCTACCTCGTTTGAGACGCATCATGGTCCAGCTAGCGACCTTAAATCAAGCGCTTCTTGGGAGGCAACCCAAGGTATTGTTTTCTTTCCCGTTTTCTAGTCTAATTTAGATAGTTTTTGTTTTTGCTTTGCCTTGCTTTGCTTTGTTTTTGGTGTTTTGGACAGACAACAGGAAGGAGCACTCAGAAAAGGGAGAAGTTCGAGATTCTGAGGAAGAAAAAGGCACCTCGGTCACTGTCAGAACACCTCGACCGAGTTGATTCTTGAAGCAACCGAGGCGACTAGGGTTTCTGCAGAACCGCCTCGGTCCGTACCACCTCGGTCCAGGCGAGACCATCTCGACCGAGGTGACAGCAGACCTCGTGACAGTATAAAAAGAAAAAAATTACAGTTTTCACTTTTACCCTATTTCGACCGCGGCGACAGCGTACCTCGTTCTCTTCCGTTTCTCGCTCGTTTTCGACGATTTCTGCTTCAAAACTGCAATTGAGGAGTAGAGGAGTCGATTGCAACCACGGATCTGCAAGAACTCTGAGAGTTTCGGCCGAAACGAAGCGAAAAAGGTTCAAAAACCCTAACCGACTCGTTTACTGTTTATTGGGCTTTGGTTGCCCTTGATTCTGCTGAGGAAACCCATAAGTACCCCTTAGGAAGCAATTGTAGTGATTTTAGGGGGAAAAGAACTGGAAATCTGAGATTTGGAAATTCGAACTGTACGCCTCGGTCCAGTCGAACTGCATCTCGACCGAGGTGATTTCTGAGGCTTGTCAGTCAACCGAGGTGGTCTGACAGTGAGTTTGTGAAGATGAGTTCCGATCGCCGTTTAGCCCTGAGAGATAGATCTTCACCCTCCCCTTCCCCTTCTTCTTCCCGTCCCTACCGCCCGGTTATCCACGAGAGATGCCGGGTAGATTACGAGAGGATAGCGGGCCGTCCGGTTATCGCACCGCGATTTCTGGAGGTATCCGCTTTTGACTGCCTAGGGTTAGAGGCTGACCTTAGGAGGATGATAGCTACAGTCGGGTTGGATCAGTTTTCTGAGATCCGAGCCCCAGCCTACATAGAGCCGACACTAGAGTTCGTCAGCTCCTTCTCCTACCTACCCACAGAGGGATCTGTGAAGTATCGGCTGATGAGCCGGAACTTCATAGTTCCATTAGAGATATTCAGAGAGATTTTCAGCTTTCCTACCCCTACAGCTGTAGACTTCCCCTCCCGATCCGTAGCTAGGGAATTTTGGGGTCAGATCGCCCACATCACCACTCATGCAGACAGATGGCGCCCTGGTGATTCCAGGGAGAAGGTCATCTTCCACCCAGCTTTCAGACTCGCCCACCGGATATTCAGCGAGATGCTTCTGGCGCGTACTGAGACGCCCCAGAAGATCAGACAGGGGGAGCTATTCTCACTATACTGCATGGTCACGGGAGGATACCCTGACTTTGGCTTGATGCTGGCAGAGGATCTGCACAGGATCAAGGCCAAAGGGAAGGGTGATATTTGCTGTGGAGGTCTAGTCACCCACATCGCCTCCTACCACGGGATGGATCTCAGTATCTGCACATTGGCGGCGGCTCCGAAGCCGCTGGGTCTGCAGGAGATGATCACGAGGCGGATTCTTGTTCCTCGTGGGCTGACTACACCGTATGTTGCCATGCCTTGGGAGCGGACAGCGCCTCAGGGCATCAGATGGTCTGCACAGTTTTCTGTCGCCGACCCGCATTTCTGGCAGGCTGCATGGGTCCCGCTGATGGAGGACTACAGAGAGGGAGCAGCTGCTGCTGCTGCAGCTGCAGAGGAGGCAGAGGAGGCTGATGAGGAGGATGATGACGAGACAGTTGAGGAGAGAGGAGGCGGCGTCCCGATGGACACAGGGACAGATACAGCTGGGACGAGCGCGCCTCCCATTATTGATTTGGATGAGGATGAGGAGGATACTGAGCCTGCACCTGCTGCACCTCCCGTTAGATCTACTAGACGTCGGACACGCCGTCACAGAGATGCAGAGGCTCATCGTCGGATCGACGAGTTGACAGAGCAGATGATAGACTCATATGCTGCCCTTACAGTAGACATGCATGAGAGGTTTGCCGCCCAGCACCGACACCTTGACAGCTGGACTCAGCAGATGTTGGAGGGGCAGCACTATCAGCGTAGGATGATGGAGCTACAGTTCCAGCAGACTATGGGCTATCCATTCGATCCGACCCAGTATCCTTATGTACCACCACCACCACCACCGGATCAGGACTACTGAGGAGCTGCAGAGTTTTATTTATTATATTTTTATGCAGTTCGGCTCTTTATCCGGTGAGTCCTCTTTCATTTAGACTTTTATTATACCCACTGGGACAGTGTGTCTCAAGTATGGGGTATTTATATGTATTATTTGACCACGTGACTATTTGTATTCGATACTTTTGATGTATGACATTTTATCGGATATTTATATTCATGCTTTATCTGCATTTATATGTTTATCTGAGATTGCATGCATACTTACAGGTTATTTGATTGAGAAAAACGTCGAAACCGAAAAAAAAAAAAAATGATTTTTTAAAAAAATTTTTTGACCTCGACCGGGACAGTTCTGGCAAAACGAGGTGTTTCACCTCGGTTGAACCAAGAACATCTCGACCGAGGTGGGTTAACTGAGAGTTTTCGAAAACGATTTTTGTGTTACTTATCTGGATATGATCTCAGTGAAGATTTTGTTTACCGACTGGATTTAAATTCTTTATATGTTTGAAATGTTTTATGATATGTTTAAGTTGCTAAATGCTTTGTTTGAAATTATTGGCATGTTTAATACCTTATTTTTATCCAAATTATGTTGAATTTGAAGGTTGACACCGCAGCATAAGTTCTCTCACGTTCTTCTTGGAAAGACCAAGGCAATTCATTCTCTTCTTCTTCTTCTTCTTGATCATGCTTAGCCCCTCATATACATTTTGCCTCCCTTTACCTATCCGGGAATTTGGAAGCAAGCAAAGTGGTGAAAGCAAGTTAAAGTTGAGAAGTGGCTGAAAGTGAAAGTCTTAGAAAGCAATAAT
This sequence comes from Fagopyrum esculentum, assembly GCA_033239045.1. NCBI lineage: Eukaryota > Viridiplantae > Streptophyta > Magnoliopsida > Caryophyllales > Polygonaceae > Fagopyrum > Fagopyrum esculentum. The sequence continues at coordinate 149,139,207 of BSUD01000002.1, read as the reverse complement.
AGGTTTGGGGAAGTCAATCATGAAGATGAGTAACTCGGCACCATTCACATAGCCGGGTGTTTGTGTCTTGCCAAAGTCGGATTGAGCGATATTCCTAACGGGTCATGGTATGTGCATCAAGGGTTTGACGCATCTCAAGAAATTGATGATTGCGGATTTCCTAGGCTTCGGTTATTGTGCACCTCTGTCCATGCATCCCAAAAAGTAAAGTAAAAGAGAAAAAAGTGTGAAATAAGCAAAGCTTATTGGTGGAAGATGTTGCAAGTCAAAGTAAAAGTGAAGTTCATCCTTTTCCCGGATTCTAGCACCACATTACCTTACATACATCCCTACCCTACACGTTTCTTGACCTTTCTTTTGGGAAGCCCTTGAGACCTTGAGCTTGTTGATTGACTTAGCGGTTTAAATCGGATTATACATGATTAATTTTGATAATTATGATTTATTATGCATTCTATGATTTTATGCAAAGATGAACAACTTTCCTATATTTATAAAATGTTTTGATCATATTGAGTTTTTAATTTCCAGGAAGTACTCTCTTAGAGTGATCTATGATAGTTTCACACCATAAAATGTTTTTGAAAGACTTTTCATTGATTTTCTTGACTTATAATCCATTCTATCTTGATTTCTATATGAGGAACTTGCTTAGGGACAAGCAAGGGCTAAGTATGGGGTATTTTGATAGCATGAATTATAGTCTATATTTTGGGGTTTGTTTGGACGTTTTATCTTTCATAATCTGCATGTTTGTATGTACATTATGTGATTTTACTACCATTTCATCTACCTTTGCGAGAATCGAGGTCTACACCTAGTTTCGTTGTAATTGCAGGTAATATGGTACGTATTGCATCAAAAAGGAGCAAAAGGAGTCAAGAGTCATTTGGAGCTACATTCAGGAAGCACAACCATGGATTAAAGATTTACTTTGGACCAGTTTTGAGAGATTCTACATTCAGTTATGAGTCACCTCGGTTGACCAGAGATTCATCTCGACCGAGGCGATCCAGAGACGCCGACTCGACCGAGGCGAACACCTAGGACGCGGCGATAATATTTTATTCTTGGCTGAGATCTTTTAAAATTGGAAAGTGATCTTATATTTTTGGGCTGAGCTTCTAGAAGGAAGGAGATATGCAGAATCATATATTTTACCTATTTTTATGGGAATATATCTTCTTAAGATTTATTATCTTTGGAGGTTTATTTTCCTATAAAAAGGGTTGATTTTCCACAATTTGAGGAGGCTGCATACATCGATTAAAATCCCGCATACACCGCTGAATATCCGCCTACATCGAAGGTGCAGCAGCAGCGCAGTATACTCCAATTTGGGAGTTTCGAAGAACCTTTTTGAAGGTTGAAGGAAGGTTGAAGATCATAGCTTTTTATAGCTTTTGAAGGGTTTTGTAAGATTGTCTTCAATTCCCTCATTGATTGTCTTGTCTTGTTGGATTGCTATCCAAGGAACGCTTTGTTTGTGATATTTGATTCAGTTATTGAAGTGTTTTCATTAAATTCTTCTTTGTTCAAATATTCACCTTCTTCCCATATATTTAATACTTTCATAATGATGATGAGTGGCTAATTTCCTTGTGTGATTCTAGGGTGATTGGCTGAAGGTTGTGGGAAAAACAATGATAGAATAATCTTAATCCAGTAGGATCCTGAAAGTTCGAGTCTTTAACCTTAACCCTAAGCATCTCGTTCAGTTGATGAACATCTCGGCCGGGGTGGAATTCTTCTGACCGAGGTGACTTATCCGACCTAAAACAGAAAGTTAAGTGTTAGAGTTTGCCAAATCCTATTCTTATTTCACCTTCCTGGTTCAAAGCAAGCTTAGGATGAGACTTACCCGGTAATTCCTTAGTTTGTATACCAACGATCATAAGTGTAGGTAATAAAGGTTTATCCTTTATTGGGGTTTGAGTGTGCTTCCATCCCATCTTTGTGAGTTAGCCTGAGACTTACCCGGTAAAGGTTGATTCTATTCCCTTAGATGGTGTGTTAGTTTGAGGTTATAGTTCTTTATCTTGATTCCTTGAGACTTACCCGGTAATAGGAGTTACGGTTTGGGATTAGTGTGTAGTGAGACTTACCCGGTGATCTACTCCACTTTAGAAACACCTTCCCCATGCAAAAATCTCAGCTTTGTCCACTTATCTATAGATCTTGAGTTGGAACCACAACTAGATGCTTTAATCCCTAGAATTGCATGTTTGCTTATTTGACATCTTATTCATCTTTGATTGTATACTTGCTCTTGTGGTTAGCATCAACACTAGCATACCGTACTGGACTTTGTTTCACTAAGTCCCTGTGATCGACCCCTGGAATTTTCTTGCTTTTACTACGATTGACCCGTACACTGCGGGTTCGCATCCTTGTTTTAAGCTTAAGTCTAGGGTTATAAATTTAAAGCTTGCACACACCGTTTGGAGCGAACATTATAGTCTATATTTTGGCATCTCGTTCAGTCGATGAACATCTCGGCCGGGGTGGAAACTGGCTGACCGAGGTGGCTTATCCGATCCTTAACTGAGAGTTAATGTGTTAGAGTTTGCCAAATCCTATTCTTATTATACCTTTCTGGTTCAAAGCAAGCTTAGGATGAGACTTACCCGGTAATTCCTTAGTTTGTATACCAACGATCATAAGTTTAGGTAATAAAGGCTTGTCCTTTATTGGGGTTTGAGTGTGCTTCCATCCCATCTTTGTGAGTTAGCCTGAGACTTACCCGGTAAAGGTTGATTCTATTCCCTTAGATGGTGTGTTAGTTTGAGGTTATAGTTCTTTATCTTGATTCCTTGAGACTTACCCGGTAATAGGAGTTACGGTTTGGGATTAGTGTGTAGTGAGACTTACCCGGTGATCTACTCCACTTTAGAAACACCTTCCCCATGCAAAAATCTCAGCTTTGTCCACTTATCTATAGATCTTGAGTTGGAACCACAACTAGATGCTTTAATCCCTAGAATTGCATGTTTGCTTATTTGACATCTTATTCATCTTTGATTGTATACTTGCTCTTGTGGTTAGCATCAACACTAGCATACCGTACTGGACTTTGTTTCACTAAGTCCCTGTGATCGACCCCTGGAATTTTCTTGCTTTTACTACGATTGACCCGTACACTGCGGGTTCGCATCCTTGTTTTAAGCTTAAGTCTAGGGTTATAAATTTAAAGCTTGCACACACCGTTTGGAGCGAACAGCAGGAAAGCTAAAGATCTCTCTCCAGATCTCTAATGGAACTATGAAGTTCCGGCTCATCAGCCGGTACTTCACAGATCCGTCTGTGGGAAGGTAGGAGAAGGAGCTAACAAACTCTAGTGTCGGCTCTATGTAGGCTGGGGCTCGGATCTCAGTGAACTGGTCTAGCCCAACGGTAGCAATCATCCTCCTAAGGTCAGCATCTAACCCTAGGCAGTCAAAAGCTGACACATCCAGAAATCGCGGTGCGATGACTGGACGTCCAGCTATCCTCTCGTAGTCTACCCGGCATCTCTCGTGGATAACCGGGCGGTAGGGACGGGATGAGGAAGGTGAAGGGGAAGGGGAAGATCTATCTCTCAGAGCTAAACGGCGATCGGAACTCATCTTCACAAACACACTGTCAGGCCACCTCGGTTGCTGACAAGCCTCAGAAATCACCTCGGTCGAGATGCAGTTCGACCGGACCGAGGCGTAGCAGTTGCGATTTCAATTCTCGGATTTCCAGTTCTTTTCCCCCTAAAATCACTACAATTGCTTCCTAAGGGGTACTTATGGATTTCCTCAGCAAAATCAAGGGCAACCAAAGCCCAATAAGCAGTAAACGACGAGTTAGGGTTTTTCGAACGGTTTTTACCTCGTTTCGGTCGAAACGCTCAGATTCTTTGCAGATCCGTAGTTGCAATCGATCCTTCTACCCTTTAATTGCAATTTGGAAGGAGAAATCGTCGAAAACGAGCGAGAAATGGAGGAGCGAGGTGCCTCTGTGCGCCGCGGTCGAAATGGGTGAAAGTGAAAAGTAAAAAAAAAATTTTCTTCTTTTTATACTGTCACGAGATCTGCTGTCACCTCGGTCGAGATGGTCTCGACTGGACCGAGGTGGTACGGACCGAGGCGGTTCTGCAGAAACCCTAGTCGCCTCGGTTGCTTCAAGAATCAACTCGGTCGAGGTGTTCTGACAGTGACCGAGGTGCCTCTTTCTTCTCAGAATCTCGAACTTCTGTCCATCCAGATGTGCTCCTTCCTGTTGTCTGTCCAGAACGCCAAAACAAAGCAAAGCAAAGCAAAAACAAAAACTATCTAAACTAGACTAGAAAACGGGAAAGAAAGCAATACCTTGGGTTGCCTCCCAAGAAGCGCTTGGTTTAAGGTCGCTAGCTGGACCATGATGCGTCTCAAAGGAGGTAGATCGGCGCGACCTCCTCAACCGGCGTTTCCGGTTGGTACTTCTTAAGTCTATGACCGTTGACCTTGAAGCTTCCGCTAGTTTCGCCCCATATCTCAACTGCACCGTGAGGGAAAACATGTTTCACAACGTAAGGTCCGGTCCATCTAGATTTCAACTTACCTGGAAAGAGACGGAGGCGGGAGTTGAAGAGTAGAACTAAATCTCCCTCGTTAAGCTCCTTTGGAACGATACGCTTGTCATGCCATCTCTTCGTCCTTTCCTTGTAGATTTTGGCATTCTCATAGGCGTTCAAACGCAGCTCCTCCAGCTCGTTAAGTTCCAATAGTCGCTTCTCGCCGGCATCTTTAATGTCAAAGTTCAACCATTTGATAGCCCAATACGCTTTGTGCTCCAACTCAACGGGCAAGTGGCAAGATTTCCCATACACCAAATTATAAGGGGTGGTGCCTATGGGAGTCTTGAATGCGGTCCTGTACGCCCAAAGAGCATCGTCTAATTTCATGGACCAATCCTTCCTCGTTCTAGAGACGGTCTTCTCCAAAATCGCCTTGATTTCCCTGTTCGAGATCTCGACCTGTCCACTAGTTTGAGGGTGATAAGCGGTTGATACCTTGTGGGTTACCCCATACTTTGATAGAAGTGCCTTAAACTTCCGGTTGATGAAATGCGTTCCTCCATCGCTGATGATGATGCGTGGAGTTCCAAATCGTGGAAAGATAGTTCTATTCAAGAACTTCACAACCACCTTGGCGTCGTTAGTGGGAGAAGCGATGGCTTCAACCCATCTAGAGACGTAATCAACGGCAAGGAGAATGTAGAGGTTTCCTCCGGAGGATGGAAAAGGTCCCATGAAGTCAATCCCCCATACATCAAAGATTTCCACTTCTTGGATGTTGTTAAGTGGCATTTCGTTCCTCCTTGATAAGTTCCCTGTTCTTTGGCATGCATCACAAGAAACAACAAAAGATTGCACATCCTTAAATAATGTAGGCCAAAAGAAACCGGAACGTAATACCTTAGCGCATGTTTTATCGGTGCTAGCATGTCCTCCGCAAGGTAGTGAATGGCAATGCCTTATGACGCTATTAACTTCATCTTCCGGAATGCACCTTCGAAGCATCCCATCCGGCCCGCGCTTGAATATCAGCGGCTCATCCCAGTAGTAATGTCGTACTTCCTTGAAGAATCTCTTCTTTTGGGAGTACGTCAATCCGGGTGGTATTTCCTGGCAAACAAGGTAATTCACAATATCAGCATACCAAGGACCTTTATTATCAGAAAGTTGGTGAATGTCAGAGAAGGGAGTAGAGAAATTGTTATTCTCTGTAATCTCAGTTTGAATCGTCTCGCTGTCGACCTCGGTCGAGGCGCAAAGGCGTTGACCGAGGTGTTCTTCAGACGCCTCGCTCTGTCCAGAGGGTGCCTCGGTCGAGGTACTGCTACTGGATCCGAGGCTGGAAATCTTCGTTTCCTGGACTAGCTTCTCAGTTTTAGCTCCTGGATCTCCTTCCAGTGCCTTCAAGCTCCGTATATCTGCATCACAAGAAGCATCTATACCTTCCTCCATTAAACTGAAGCTTATAACTCTTTCGAGTGGATCATTAATAAGGATAGAGCTCACCAATTCTCTTGATTCTTCTTCATCGTAGATGTTGAAGATATCATCAGTTAGTTGCTCCCCTTTCATGGCTGCAAGTAGCGCGAACTCTACCTCATCGCCGCCAACGTTGAATTTCAACTTGGCGTTCTTGCAATCCACATTGCAACCCGAAGTTGCTAGAAATGGCCTCCCGAGAATGATGGGAACAGGATAATCTGCGGGAATGTCAAGCACGACAAAATCTATAGGTAGATAGAAGTTACCTAACTTGACCGGAACGTCCTCCAAAATGCCCACGGGATGGGTGATGGAGCGATCCGCCATGTAAAGTCGGAACTTGACCGGCTTGGGCTCTCCAAGACCGATCTTAGTGCATAGCTCCAGCGGGATGATGCTCACGCTGGCTCCTAGATCACAAAGGGCTTCACAAGTAACATCCCCAACTTGAATGGGAATGCAAAATGAGCCGGGATCTCTCAATTTAGGTGGCATCTTCTCCTTCATGATCTTTATGAGCTCCGAAGACTTAGATGTCATCCTAACTTCACCAACATCCTCCAGCTTCCTCTTCCTTGATAAGATTTCTTTTAAGAACTTCCCATAGGCGGGCATACCTAGAATAGCATCAAGGAAAGGAATATTAATATGGAGCTTATTCATCAAGTCAAGGAACTTACCAAAGTGCTTGTCAAGATGTGCTCTGGCTCTGGACTGGGGGAATGGAAGTGGTGGTTTATATGCAGGAGGTGGAACATAAGCTTCTGTCGTTCCTCCTGCTTTCTGTTGCGCCGCCTCGGTTGGCATCTCGGTCGAGGTGTTCTTCGACTGGATCTGGACCGAGGTGGTCTGCGTCGAGCGAGGTACTGGATCTGCAGTTTTGAGTCCACTCCTCGTCGTGATGGCCATGCACTGGCCCTT